>LPNX010454848.1:339602-663152 GCA_001517045.1 Pseudotsuga menziesii
GACAATATGCCAGTCTAGGATGTAGTTTGCTAATGAATTAGCAACCGTATTTTCTGACCTAGGGACATGCCTGTAAGTAATACACTCGAATGACCTTTCTAATAAATGCACTAATTGTGAATCCATAAACACTACCAAGTCATAAATATCTTGAGATGCAGCCTCAGTCAGTAGACCTATTACCGCCTGATACTCAGCTATGTTTTTGGTAGCAAGACCAATGCAAACTACTCCTAAACTGATCAGGTCATGATCCAGGGAATAGATAACCCAAGCAGTTGAAGCAAGGTTCAGGGTATGACGACAAGCACCATCAACGAAACTGTAAAAATCCATCTGATCTGCATAACCAAAACATGGTATAAACAATTTGGACACTAAACTCAACACCATACTGAATCAAGACATAACACACTAAAATCCAATAATATACATATATACAAGGTACCATACAAAAATTATTTAAGCATAGTACCTCTTCAGGTACAACCCATTGCGAGGTTTCCTGAAGGGTATCCCGTCATAATATATGAGCTTGTAATCTCCTTTATCTAAAACTTTGCTGATGACAAAGGGGCCATACCACATTGACTCGAACTTCCCTTTACCTATTTTATCGTGTCTATGATCGTAGGTCAGAACTAGGTCACCTTCATTGAAAACCTGAGGCTGAACAGATTTATCGTACTGGGTCTTGACATGTTTCTTATGTTCCTCATTAGCTAAGGTGGCATCTCTTCTAGTTCCATCAAGATTAGTCAAGTATAGAAATATCTCTTCCTCGATGGAAGTGTTTGGCAGAAGTTCTACTACAATTTTTAGTGTCAGAATTTGGCATTGGATAGGAAGGACAACTTCTAGTCTATAAACTAACTGGAATGGTGTGAAACCAGTCGTTGCTTTTACCGAAGTCCTGTAAGCCCAAAGGGTGGAAAAGAGAGTCAGGAGCCACTTGGATTTATGATCTCCAACCATCCTCCGCAGCATGGTTTTTAAAACTTTGTTAATGGCCTCAACCTGACCATTAGCCTGTAGATAGTAACGTGTTGAGTTTTCATGGTGAAAAACCAGCTTGGTACTCAACTTGGTCATCATCTGATTCTGGAAATGTGATCCGTGGTCAGTGACAATAGACTATGGGACTCCAAACCTAGATATCACGTGATTAAATAATAAGAGGGCGGAAGTCTTACCATCCTCTACATATGTAGGCATAGCCTCAGCCCATTTTGTGAAATAATCAATGACTATGATGATGTAACCATACCCCTCAGCTGAGTTAGGCTTACAATGCATAAAGTCAATTCCCCATTTGGCGAAAGGGTCAACTACAATGATGGGGTGTAAAGGATCAGGGTGGGTGCGCTTTTGTGGATAGAAATGTTGGTAGGGTGGGAATTTCTTAACAACATCATGAGAGTCTTTGAAGTTGAAGGCCAGAAATAGCCAACGTAAAGGATTTTCTGGGCTGTAGCCATCCCAAAAAGATGACCTCCACACACTCCATAGTGGCAATCATTAAGGACTTGTTCAACCTATTCATGTGTAAGACATCGTCGGAGAATGGAATCGATACCACATCTATACAATGTATCATTTGAGATAAGGTAGTACTTCGTGTGGTGACGGATACAAGGACAATCGTCACAGGATATATTGGGCTAAAATCTTTGAGTTTGGAGATAAATGATTAAATCTCTATACCATGGGTCGTTTGTGCTTATCAAGAACATGAATTCATATGGAAATGAATCGTTGGGCTCAGTATCCATCAAAGCACAGGGAAGATCACACATCATCTCTACAAAGACCAAGGATTTATTTGAAGTGACCTTAGCAAACTCAAGGTCAAATTCCTATAGGATGAAAATCCAATGGGAATATTTTCCCCCTAGTACCTAATGAGTTAGGATGTAGTACATAGGGTTCTGATCGGCAAGTACCGTGGTAGTGCGAAGCAGGATGTAATGATGGAATTTCTGAACAGCAATGATAGTAGCCAATGCTAACTTCTCCACATGCGAGTATCGGGTTTCATAATCAATAAGATTCTTACTAGTGTAATATATCATGTGCTCCTGACCGTTGGGATCTTCCTGCGCTAAAACCATCCCAATGGTAGTAGTGGAGGTAGCAACATACAAGAGAAAGTCCTTTGAATAATCCGGGGGGTGTATCATGGGTGAATGATTCGAAGCGTGCTTGAGATTATCAAAGGCTCATTGGGCTTGGTCATCCCAGAAGAATGGAGTGTTCTTCTTCAAGAGACGAATATAACCATGTGTTTTCTCAGCGAAATTGCGAACAAACCAGTGGAGAAATTTTTCCTTCCCTTGCAAACTTTAGAGTTCAACAATATTTGTTGGGGCAGGTAGGGCCAATATAGCAGCAATATTCAGTGGATGAATCTGGATGCCATCCTTAGAAACCACAAAGCCAAGGAAATGTACCGTATCAACACAGAAAACACATTTGTGTGGATTGAACTGTATGTTATAATGACAAAATCTCAAGAAAAATGTCTCTAAGATGCCCAGGTTGGTCTTCCTGTTGTTGTGAATGCGCTAGGAGATCGTTAAGGTACGGCTCCACAATGATTTAATATCATGAAATGCGTAGGAAATGGCATGTTGGAATGTAGCTCCGACATTCTTAAGGCCAAATGGTAACTTCTTATAGGAAAAAGTTCCCAATGGACATATAAATTATTTTTTGTGCTGATCGACAGTAAATATCTCAATCTGATTATATCCAAAAAATCCATCCATGAATGAGAAGATGACACTTCCAGCATAGTTTTCGATAATCTGATCGATATGCAGAGTCAGAAAATTTCTTTGGGAATCAATCCTGAATACTCATCACTGATATATTGCCAGCTATGAGGTGGTGTAGCCGCCATGATTTCTACATAAAATAGGGAATATGGAATCTCGAGCATGATGGATTAAAATGGTAATTTGATGGATGGGAATCGGCTCATTTGAGATGAAAACAATGGCTCAGGGCCCTTCCAACAATTTTTTTCTAACTCATCTCGGCCTGCTCCTCCTCATGCTTGGGCGTGCAGTGTGTATTTGGTCCTCCTGAACCTCTCAACTGTCTTCCACTGATATGGATATGGCAGTTCCAGCGTGGACATTTCCTTTGCCAACACATGTAACTCTATGTGGTCTTTGTAAGAATTTATTTTCAAATGCGCACATGTTTCTTTGAAGGTGAACAATATATCAAATTCGTCAGCCAAATTATCTACAATTAACCTTCCAGATAGTGACTATTTCATATCTATAAAATTTGTGTTGTCTAGTCTACATGCAACCATTTTTTCATAATATTCACTTTGAGTTAACATTGCATCCTTTTCTTTCCAGAAGAAAGAGAGCCCTTTCTTAAACAATGGCTCAAACATGTCAATAAACAGCTTCACTTGGTGGGCCAAAATATCAACCTTTTCCTGGATTGTGTCTAAGTGGTGATATTTTCTTATAACCTACCTAGCCCAAGTCATTATTGAGATTCTATATTTGACATTTGCTTTCTTTAAATCCTCCTCTGACAAAATATTCAGAAAATTGATAGCATTTTTGGCGTAGTCAACTGGTTTCTTATTCAACTTTTCTCTTTCTACTATCAGAACCTGTTTGAATGAATGTGTCACCAATTCCTTATCCAAAATATAATCCAAGTAGGGCCTGAACTTATTTGCTTCTTCTATGATGGAATCCCATATAATGTGTTTTTTCCCTTGAACGTGTGGTTCGCTTGTCACCTGCTTCAGTAATCTATCATTCTTTGTTTGCATCTCCTGACACTTGGCCTCCCAAGCCTGAGATTTGGCTTCCCTAGTTCTCTTTTATTGCTCCCTTTGCAATGACATATTCTATAGGGTCTTGTTTTGGTTTTTCAAACCGAGTTAATTATGAATCCTTTAAGCTTACCTGTGACATGGATTGGACTGTGGTCTGTTCACTAGATTGAGCTACAGGAGCAATAATCATGTCTTCAATCTCTTTCTCTTTCTCCTGTAACTTCATCTCCATTTCATCATTTTTTCCTTTCAAATTATTTTAACTTTCTACCACCAAATTCATGTCTTTATGCCATTGCTTCTCCTTATTAGAAAACTTTAATAACTTTTCCTTACAATCAGTCAACTCAGGGACCTTCTTTTTCTTTCTCTATCCCCGTCAATTCATGCCCTTCTATCAACTGAGTAGAAGGTATTTTTAACTTGTTTTTCAGCAACTGGATGGTATTCTCATTTTCATCTAATATCTTTTCCATGCTTGCTCCCTTGTCATCCTAGACCCCGAGAGCTAGAAGATATGTTTGCAGCCTTTTTATATGTTCCTGATGTGCCTTATTTTCCACCTTTTCCTATCTCAATTGGTTCTCAATTTTTCTTTTGGTAATTTCCATCTTAGACTGCTTCAATGTGGACTTCAACAAGTTTGTAAACAAAATATCCCCAGTTTTTTTATGAAAATGAACCATGTCTAGGATAGGAATGTACTCCGGGTCCATTTTCATTTCAGAAACCTTGTTGGTGGTGGCTAATGCCAAGTTTAAAGTGTTATGGGCCTGGTCTCTAACAGCAATAAGTGAAACATCTTGATTTGAAATATTTCTTACTTCTGAGTACATCTTCAGTGCTTCTTTTGAAGTCACGTCCTTTATGTCCTTATACTTTTCCAACAACTCCACCTTGCTCCTGAATTATGATGTAGAGTCATCTGGTCTAGTTATTTTCACCTTCTGCTTTCCTTTGTCCTATGTTGTATTTTGGACCAGTTGTCCCTCTTATTCAATATTCTGCCTCTTAGGAGTCTTGGCAATATCCTCTTCGGTGTCCATGGCATCTGAAAGATCTCGTTTACTTGTTCTTTCTAAGTGACTTTCCAGAGGTGTAACGTTTACATATTCTGAAATCAACTTAGAAATATCAGGCATCAATGAAGTAATATCCTTTACAGAAGAACTTGTATCCTCATGTACATCAGTATCTTTGGAATTCTCCTTTGGATAGTCATCCCAATTGGCACCATCTTCCAACCCAACAACCTCTACATGCTTGAAAGGGTTTCTCTTCACACCTTTCCTCTTGTTTGAGATGACCTAATGAGGATCGTAATCAACTGCAGGCTCTGTAGGAAATCCCATCTCCTTTAATAAGTTCTCAATCATTGGAAAAGTGGTTTTATTATTGATAGTAAAAGGCCATACTGCCCAGGGATACTTAATATCAATAGAATTTTTGAACTTCAAAAAGTGTTCTATTTCTACTATTAACTTCTTCCTAATAAACTCCATGGAGAAAACTCTAGGGGTTAAAAATTCTGGAAACATATATGGTGGGTGAGTGAAGCCATACAATCTTATCACAAATCCATTCTCAAATAAGAACCAGACACCTATCCTGCTATCAGTAAAGAACTGCAAAGTAGTTCTCATATCTGGTAACACTCTCAGTAGCCTCTTCTAAAAAATAACATGGTATATCTCTGATATGAGGAAGTTCATGAATTTTGAGTAATCCTTACTCATTTCCTCAGTCAATACCATTTCCGGTAACTTCACATTCTCCTAATTGAAAGAAAGGAACATTTTTAGCAAGAAACCTAAAGGTTTTGGTCATGTTGAAGTCCATTAACTCATAATGGATGATTTCAGCTAAGAACTCATTGAACTTAAGACATGAAACCTCAATTGTCTGACATGAAACGGTCCATAAACAATTTCGCTGGTAAATATGAGGGAACGAATAAAATTGTTATAGGTTGCTCGAAGGAGCTCTGAAATGTCATTATTAGGAAGCGATCCTGAGTCCTTGTTGTCCAAATTCTCAAACTAATCCACCATGCATGTTCCCATGTGCTTTTCTGGTTGGTTTATAATCATAGCGAATCTACTAGATCAGCATTTTGTTAATATTTTCAGTATCATGTTGCAACTGTTTTTGGCTCTATTTCGAGGTTGGTCTTGGGATCCTATGAAGCTATAAATATTCCCTCAATAGAGGAAGACAGGGTTGGAAACTGTGAGAATTTTGTGTTATGCGTTTTGTGATCTATTGCTAATAAAGTTGCATATCCGAATGTTGGTTTGTTATTGCAGAGATTCTTGTGTATTTCGTAGTTACAGTTTGTTATCTCCTTTCCCCCGTGCATGTTTTTCCTGTTAAACTTTCCAGTATGTGTTCTTCATATCTGGAATAAGTGTATAATAGTTCGAAATTCATATTGTTATGATCTGGCTATTGTTTCAGGTATTCACCAAGCCTTCCTTCGAAAATTGATGCAGAATTCATCTCTTAGGTGCTCTGTGTTGATAGATTGTTCTTGTTCTTTCTTTATCACCAGAAAAACTGCTATTTGACTATAACTGAGTGCTACCTTGCCTTTGTAGATATTCACCTGTAGCAATTCATGAATATTTGTGACTCCATAGCCCAATTTATGCTTGCCTTATTTCAACCACAAAGTAAATCTAAAATTTGTTTTATTTTGATATCTCGCCCTGTTAAAAAACTGTGAGAGATCCCTCTCTAGAAAGAAGAAGCCAGCTCCCTCTCTTAAAGTGGTTTTTTTGTTACCTTGGGATTTACCTTCCACAACCTTTGGTACATTCTGAGTGCTTAAAAATTAGCGTTGTTTCCAAGGACGAAAGTGCAAATCATCCCTGGGAGGCGAAAAAGATTCCAAGAAGAAAGGGTTTTTGTGGGAAAACAAAGGCTTCTGCAATTGAAAAGGTTGTATAATTTTCCCTAGCGACTCCACATCGATTTTGAACAATATTTCAGAAGGCATCCTGGCTCCCAGGAGGTCACATACATGAGGTAGCCCTAACACTGAAACATTAGTGAGTGTGGAAAATACAAAAAGATTGCTTAGAAATAAGGGAAAACAACAAATAGATATTTCTCAGTTTAGTGCTTCATCTTCTCAATAATTTCATAGCATTCATAATTTTGGGTGGGAAACAAATTTTAAAAGATCCTTATTGAAATCAAAATCTGAATCTGATTTGAAGGAAATTGGAATTAATCCCAGGAGGTTAGAATCATATTTGCTTGATTCTCTTTGGAACTATCTTCAGATCTCTATGAAAACTAACAAAAGAAACCATGTTGTTCAAATATTTCGTCCTTATATCCCACCAACTGTTCAAACCCCTCCATCCTTTGAAGCTCCTCCTCTTATTCCAAATCTACCTAGACAAATGGCTACTAGGCTTGCTCCACTGGCCTTACCTATTGTATTGCATGACCTTCCTCAAAATTATGCCCAGAGAATTACCTTGTATGATGGGGATGGAAATTTCACAACAAGAAGGCATGTTGATAGATTTGAAGATTCTTTTAACTTGGAAGAGGTTGATGATGATGATGTGGAGATGAGGTTGTTTGCACAAAGTTTGTCAGGAGAGGTGAAGAAATGGTTTATATATTTACCTGCTAGGTCCATTGCCACATTTGAAGCTTTCAAAAATTCATTCTTAGAAAGATGGGATGATAAGAAAAGTCCTTTGTAGGTGCTTTCTCAATATAATAATATTAAGAAAGGAGGTTTTGAATATGTCCATGAGTTTTCTAGTTGATTTATGATGATGTATAATTCTATTCCTATGGACATTAAACCCCTGGTAGGTGTTGCAAAACTCCATTATGTTGATGCCTTTGATGGTGACTTTCCATTATTATTGAGAGAGAGAAAATCAGAAAAGTCGTCCTGCTATGTTTCAATATGCTCTGGAAGTGGAATCAAATATGATGGCAAGTGGAAAAATAAAGCATAAAGTAGAAACAAGGAAATATAGAGAAGAAAATGTGCCTTATGCTTCTGTTGTTGCTTCTTCTAATGATGTGAAGTTTGAAATGATGATGAAAACAATGGAGAAGTTGATGGATAGGTTTACTGTAGATAATAGACTGTTGAACAGAGAAAATAATGAACCTCAGATCATAAACCAAAATTTCAGAAGGCCAAATCCTCTCCCACCTCAACAAATCATACAGATAGATATGAGGAATCCTAGAAATCCAGATGATCAGCAAACAAGGCCACCTTTTCCTGAGAACTATGTTGCATATTAATATGAGGCTGAATCTATTGAGGATCATAGTCACCATTTTGATGACTTGGATTCTGAAATATACCTCACAGAGGAAGAACATAGTATGGTTTCCCAGGAGGATGCCAATAATGATCTTGAGCAAGATTCAAAGTAGTACAAAAGAGGATATTTGGATGCCATAGATGATGTCCAAAGAAAGATCAAATTAAGGAATAGAGATGTCACTATAAATAAAGGAAGGTTAAATCAAAAAAAACCTTTTAGTAGTCAACAAAATACACAAAAGAGAAGTGAAAACAAAAATAACCCATTGTATAAAAGAATCAGAAAATAAAATAGAGAAAAAAAAAGAAGTGAAACAACCAGCACGGGTGTATGTAGATAAATTTGTTTCCACTTTTAACTTGCAGACAAAGCTCTCAAAATTGAAAGTTTCCATTCCTTTCAATGAATCGTTAAGAAACAGGGAATACAGAGAAAAAATAACAGACATGGTCAGGAGTCAGGGAGAATTTCAACCAGATATCTTAGAGGTGGAAGATGATGCTCCTACCATTGTCTTTGGGTCAAAAATTGAAAATATGGATGATGAGGAATATCCTCCTTTTTACAAAGTTTAAATGTACATGATATGATTGTTCACAATGCTATGATAGATTCTAGTGCCTCTCATAATTTAATGCAAGTGGTAGAAAGTTTGGGACTGGAAGTTACTAGACCATATAAAGATTTGTATTCCTTTGATTCTAAGAAGGAGAAATTTCTTGGATTGATTAAGGATATGGTGGTAAATTTGACAAAATTGCCATCCAAGATTGTGGTAATGGAATTTGTTGTAGCAGGCATTCCTCCTAAATTTGGTGTATTGTTTTCAAGGTATTGGACTTCTAAATTGAAAGGCAGTTTGCAAATGGATATTTCTTATGCTGGAATTCCTATGGTTGGTGGGAATAAAAGGTTATACAGTGAGAAAATATCACCTTATGTAGTCAACAGCCAAGACAAAACAGATGATCATGTTATTTATGTTGCTGATACTGACTTGCGATCTTCCATTTTCTTTAATGACAATTTTCCGTATGATCCTGAAATTGCTATACCCATTGAAAATAAGGAGGAGGAAGAGTGTGTAAGGAGACAAGAGGCTATGGAAAATAAATAAAAAGAAGAGGGTCTCTGGACCATGTATTTTGATGGATCTGTGGCAAAAGTTGGTGCTGGTGTTAGTGTATACATTATCTCTCCTATCTAGTATTTTAAGGCTCTATCATATAAGTTAAATTTTGAATGTACCAAAAATGTGGCAGAGTATGAAGCTTTATTACTAGGACTGAATTCTTTGAAGGATCTAGGAGCGAAGAGGGTACAAGTCATGGGAGATTCAGAGCTTGTAATAAAACAGGTGAATGATAGTTATCAGACCAAACATCCTAGAATGAGGGCTTATTAAAATGAGGTATGGGATATGTTTGGTAACTATTTTACAGAGCATAAAATTAGAGTGATTCCCAGATATGAAAACACAGTAGCTGACTCTTTGGTTGTTGTTGTTGGTAAATTTAAAACTCCCATTGTTGGTTAAAGAAAGTATAAAGTTGATATTGTGAACAGACCCTCCATACCAGATAATTCCAAATACTGGCAAGTATTTGAGGATGATATGCAAATAAAAATATTTTTAGACTTAGTTCATGAATTTTTATATACTTAGATAGATAGTGAAAATGATATTTGTGAAAACTTCCAATATGTTGAAGAGAGCAAAAAAAAAATTGATGAAAACAGAAAATTAAAAAACTCACTAAGGGGAAATGATATGGTTCAGTTGAAGAGTAATCATATCCCCAGAGGCCTAATCCCCTAGAGAAGATTTTTGATCAAAATTATGTTTCTAGAGATCCAAAAATGAAGCCTGCTAATGATGTTGTTGAAGAGAAAAATATAGGAACTAAAGAAAATCCAAGGATCATAAAGCTGTCAAAAAACTTGCATGTCAAAGAAAAAAAGACTATGTCAATTTGATGAAAATATGCACTGATATATTTTCCTGGAGTTATGAATACCTTAAAGAGTATGATACTTCTATCATACAACATACAATCCCAATAAAACCTGATGAGAATCCTTTCAGACGAAAATTGAGAAGAGTTAATCCAATGATGTTTCTTGTTATTGAGAAAGAAATTAAAAAATTATTCAATGCCAAGATTATAGTGACCCTGAGATTTTCCAAATGGGTTGCAAATTTGGTTCCTGTTAGGAAAAAGAATGGTGAAATCAGGCTTTGCATAGATTTCAGAAATATTAACAAAGTCTCTTTGAAGGATAATTACCCTTTGCCAAAAATGGAACATATTTTGCAGAAAGTGGTGGGATCTGAAAGGATTTCAACTATGGATGGTTTCTCAAGATACAATCATATCAAAGTGTTTCTTGAGGATCAAGAAAAGACTTCCTTCACTACACCATGGGGCACATTTATGTATGCCAAAATTCCTTTTGGTTTAATGAATGTTGTGGCCACTTTCCAGCGTGCCATGGACATTTCTTTTGCGGAGGAAAAGGATAAATTTGTTGTTGTCTACATGGATGAAATCATTGTGAACTCAAGATATGACAAAGAGCATATTAAAAATTTGGAGAGATTTTTTCTGAAGTGTAAAATGTATGAAATATCATTAAACCCCAGAAAATCAAATTTTGCATTGAAGGGAAATTACTAGGGCACATCATTTCAAAGGATGGTATAAATATTAATTCAGAGAGAATCAGTGCAATCTTGAAAGTTGAGGAGCCAAGAAGAAAAAAGGAAGTGCAATCTTTCATTGGACAAGTGAATTTTTTGAGAAGGCTTATTCCTAGTCTTGTTGAGATATTAATGAATATCACTAACATGCTGAAAAGGTACCATGAGATAAAATGGACAACATATGCAAGGAGACATTTCAAAGATATTAAATAGGCTATCACAGAAGCACCAGTTCTGGTAAGTCCATATTTTAGCAAAGATTTTTTGACATTTTCTTATGCTTCTGATCACACTATTACTGGAGTATTGTTATAGAAGAACAATCAGAATGTTGAACAGCCTATAGCCTTATTTAGTAAAGTGTTAGGAGATGGAGAGTTGAAGTATGACATTATGGAAGAAAAAAAAGCATATGCCTTGATTAAATATTTGAAAGATTTTAGAGTTTATGTTCTTCATTCACATGTCATTGCTTATGTTCCTAGTAATGTGGTGAAGAGCATCCTCACATAGCCAAATCCAGAGGGAAAAAGAGCAAAATGGATTGTTGTGTTACTGGAATATGACATTGAAATTAAGCCCACCAAGCTGATCAAAGGACAAGGACTTGCAAAGATGATGACAAATTCCAATTGTGAATCCTTGCAGCTAAATTTTCTGACTAGTCATTCAAATAAGCTTGACACGGAGGTGCAGGTAATTCCTAATTTCTCTATACATCCATGGTATTCTAATATCATGTATGTGTTGTAAAATTTACAGGCTCCTACAGGGTTAAGAAAAACCAGAGCAAGGTCAGTAAAGTTTAAATCTTCCAAGTTTTGCATTCTGAACCAATACCTTTATTGGAAAGATCCTGGTGGAATTTTACTCAATTGCCTCTTGGAGAATGAAGCTAAGCATACTATGAAGGAATTTCACAAGGGAGACTGTGGTGGACATCATTCATGGAAGGTGACAGTAAACAAGACTCTAAGACCTGGTTTTTACTGTCCTTCAATGTTATCAGATGTTTACAAGGAGACTACTACATGCCACCAATACCAGATCTTTGATGGTAAGAGGAAACTGGTCCCACTCCCTCTCAATCCAATATCAATAGAAGCACCTTTTCAGCAATGGGGATTGGATTTTATTGGGGAAATAAATCCTAATTCTTCAGGACAACATAGATGGATCTTAACAGCAACTAACTACTTCACTAAGTGGATTGAAGCAATACCTACAAGAAGGGATACAGAGACAGTAATTATGGATTTTCTGGAAGAGAATATCTTGGCTAGATTTGGTTGTCCCAAAAGGATTGTGATAGAAAATGATCCTACTTTTAAATCTATGAAAATGATAAGTTTATGTCACAAGTATCATATTAGTCTCAACCATTCTACTGCATACTACCCACAGGGTGATTGACTGGTTGAATCTTCAAACAAAAGTATAGTGAGAATCATTGAGAAGTTGTTGGAGGATAACAAAAAAATCTTGGCATTCAAATATGAAATATGCTTTTTGGGATGGAAAAATCAACACGAAAAGGGAAATTGGAATGCCATCATTCCAATTAGTATATGGAGCTGAGGTGATTTTTCCAGCAACTTTGGGAGTGCCATTCATGAATTTATTGCAGGAACAGTAGGATGAACTAAATCAGATCATAGAATTGAATGAGTTGATGGACAAAACCTATGGTAAAGTGCATATACATCAAGAAAAGATGAAGAAAACTTTTGATAGGAAGGTAAAGGAAGAACAATTCCAGATTAATGATTTGGTTTTGAAGTGGGATGATCCTAGGGAAGATAAATATGGGAAGTTTGATCACATGTGGGTAGGTCCTTATATCATTTCAGATTACATAGGTGAGAATGCATTCATTCTATAGCATCAAGATGGGTCTCTGCTGAAAGGAGGTCCAATCAATGGAAGGTTTATCAAACATTACTTGGCCTGGGGAAGAAGGTAATTTATGTATCATAGTTGTATATATTTCTTTGCTTTTAAATAGTACAAATGGTGAGCTAAAGGATTTGAAGCCCGAAGAGAAGGACCTAATATATATAGGGGTAGCCGTGTTTCTATTTTTCTTTATTTTCACTTACAGAAAAAAGAAAAATAAAAATCTTGAGGTCTGATATGTTGGGAACGTCCCAATGGATTCGGCGCCTGGTCTACGGGGTTCTTTGCTACCTCGCAGGGAGGATAGCTTCCCGAGTTAGAGCCAATTGTTAGCACCATTTTCAGGCTAAGTAATTGGTAAAGGATTTAGCCATTAAAAGGAGAAATAAGGTTTGTAAATTTTCATATCATAAGACCTGAAAGTTTTGATGTATTTGTAACTTCGGAATGTATTCACCTATGTATCTTATGTCTTGTACCCCGATGTTTATTTCAGGATGTGTCTGTAATTTAATTGAGTCATGTCATGCCCAGATGTTCCGATCGGGAGAATATATAATGTAAACAAGTCATTTCAAGTCATTGTGGGTAACCCTCCTATTGATCAAGGGTCAAAGTCCCCGTAGTTTCGGGGCACTAGGGTTATTAGACTCACCTAGTGACGTCGGCCCTAGTTGGGTTTAGTCAAGTCGGGAATTAGTATAAATAGAGAGATATCCTCTCTATTTGATACAAACTCACTCACACTCAGTTGTAGCTTATAGCTGAGGAAGGAGAAGACATTGGGGCTAGGAAGAAAGAGGTTACTGATGTTGGGAGATCATCTTACTATTTTGGGCTTTTCTATTTTGGTGTTGATTCTATCTCTGAGGAATTTGTGGGGTTTTGTCCATTTATGGTTTCCTCGAGGAAAAACACTGTGTTCTTTGTTTCTTGTGTTTGATTGTTGTTCTTGTTATTCTCTCAATTAAAGATCCTAATAATGCTAGCTTAATGTTAAAAATCTAACATGGTATTAGAGCTAACCTGAGAAGAAGACACTGTGCAGCTATTGGAACTATGGATTCCTATTTTTTGGATCTCTCTCTACTAATTTTCAGCAAAAGAAGTTTGGAATAACTCTCCTCCTTCGGGTGCATCTTTCTGTCGAAACAGAATCAAATTCTGAGGTTTTCCGGTTTTGGACCCGACACTGCTGCTGGAAATTAGGGCTTTTCATAGAAGAGGAATTTTTTAGTGAGAACTGGCCTGGATTGATCTCCTCCCCAAAATAGAAGTTAGGGATCAAAATCAAAGCATTTGGTTCGACAGAACTCTGGAAAATAAAAACCCTAATCTGCTCTTGAACCAGCACTGTAGAATTTCAGCTCCAGATTCAAATCTGACATCTTGACCTGGTAAGATCTAAATATTTTGTATTTCCATTTGAGGTTCTCAGTTAAGATGTCTCATCATACCAAGCTTCATGAAAATATTTAGGGAGATGATAAATTCTGAGCCTGGAAGTATAGGATCTCCCTGGTCCTGGAAGAAAATGAGTTGGACTCCTACATCAATGAGGAGGTTCCCGTTCTAGAGGGAGATGAGGCTAAGGCCTTACACAAGAACAAGTTGGTTATGGAAAAGAGGATCATTGCTGATTCAATCAAGGATCACCTCATACCACAAGTGTCCTCCCTAAAGACACCTAAAGCTATGTTTGATTCCATAACCAAATTGTTTGAAGGAAATAACATAAACCAGAAGATGACCTTGAGGAACCAGTTGAAGAATGTGAAGATCCAGAATGCAGAAACCATCCAGCCTTACTTTACCATGGTTTCTCAGATCAAGGAACAATTGGAAGCAGTAGATGAAGAAGTGGAGAATGCAGATATTGTAATGACCATCTTGAATGGTCTCCCTAGGACATGGGACTCTTTCATTTAAGGGATCTATGCCAGAAAGAAGTTAGTCAAGTTCAGCAGACTATGGGAAGAATTCTCTCAAGAAGAAGCTTGGATAGCAACTCAAGAAGAGAAGATGGGAAGTGAAGATCAAGCTCTCACAGTGCAATCCAAGAAAACCAGATCTAGCCACCACAGAAGTAAGTACTCTCATCAAAGGAATAACTTTAGAAATCCTAGAGATAAGTCTAAGTTCATTTGCTATACATGCAATGAAAGAGGACACTTTGCTAGAGATTGTCCTAGGAACAAAAGTAGCTCTCACAAGAATAAGGGAAACAAGAGAAGACATCATGCTCATGCTGTAGAGGATAATGAACCTTCCACAAAGAGAAGTAGACAATTCAGTGATGATTCTTCAAGTGATGAAGAATATGTTCTGATTTCTGCTCTCACGGGAACTATCACACATGGCATCAATGATTGGCTTATAGACAATGGTGCTTCCAAGCACATGACAGGATTCAAGGAATCCTTTGTGAAATTATCTGAACATGAATCACCCCACAAGGTGAAACTCGAAGATGACTACCAGTATCCAATAAAACGTAGTGGTGAATCCTCATACAAGCTAGACTCTGGAAAGTCTATCAAGATGAAAGATGTATTGTTTGTACCTAGACTAAATAAGAACCTCCTCTCCATATCTGCATTAGATGCAAAAGGAATGAGGGTTGCATTTGTAGATGGCCAAGTCCTCATGTGGCAAAAGGGAAAGTCTTTCGATGATGCAGTAGTGATTGGGGAACAAGAAGGAGGACTATACAAATTGAAGGGCCAACCAGAACAAGATTTGGTTCATGACTCAGTAGAACCAAATGAGCTTTGGCATAGAAGGCTTGCACATGTGCATTACAGAGCACTACCTCTTGCAAGAAAATATGTTGAAGGTCTCCCAAAAATGCAGAAAAAATATGAATGTGTATGCAAAGGATGTGCGAAAGGAAAGAACACAAATAAGACATTACCAAGTAGCGAGATCAATACAAAAGGAATCTTGGAAATCATCCACTCTGATGTATGCAGTCCAATGTCATCCAGTTCATTAAGAAGGTATGCATACTATGTTTCTTTTATTGATGATTTTTCTAGAAAGATATGGATTTACTTCATGAATAACAAAGATGAAGTATTCAGCAAGTTCAAGGAATTCAAAGCCTTGATCGAAAACCACACTGAAAAGAAGATCAAGACTTTTAGATGAAATAATGGTGGAGAATTCACATCAAATGAATTCAAAGAGTTGTGCAAAGACTCAGGGATTAATAGGGAGTTTTCCACTCCATATAATCCACAAAAGAATGGGATTGCAGAAAGGAAGAATAGAACTATCATGGAAGCTGCAAGAGAAATGCTTCATGATCAAGATCTTCCTATGCTTCGTTGGGTAGAAGCTGCCAGAATAGCGGTGTATGTACAAAACCGTACTCCACACAGAGTACTCGAGAACAAGACTCCTGAAGAAGTCTTCTCCAGAAAGAAACTAGAAGTCAGCCATCTCAGAATATTCGGTTGTCCTGTGTATATACACATTCCAAAAGAAAAGAGGACAAAGTTAGATCCTTCAGGAAAGAAGGGTTTATTTGTGGGACACTCTAAAAGCTCGAAGGCTTACAAAATATACTTCCCAGGGTTCAAGAAGATTGACATTAGCATAGATGTAACATTTGACAAAGATTTAGCCTACATCAAATCCAGGAAGAGACCAGCTAAAGAACCTAAATAAACAAGAGAACCCAAAATTCATGATACAATCATGAACGAAGAAATTCAAGAAGAAGATCAAGAATTAGAATAACCTCAAGAACCTGTAGATCCACCTCTGGAGAAGAATCCTCATAAGAGGAAACCTACTTGGGTACGTGAAATTATCCAAGGTGCAGAAAGATATGGAGCTTCAGAAGAAACACCCAGAGGAAGAAAGAGAACTAGATCTTGCTCTAGTTACGTAGCCTTACTATGTGATATTATTGATAAAGAACCTTCCAGCTATGAAGAAGCAATGGAACAGAAAGAATGGAAGGATGTTATGATCAAAGAGTATCAGTCGATCATGAAGAATGATGTTTTGGATGTTGTCCAAAGACCACAAGGGAAGTCCATTGTAACTTCCAAATGGATCTACAAGACCAAGCATGTTGCAGATGGCAGCATCGAGAAATATAAAGCTAGATTCATGGCTCGTGGTTTCTCCTAGAAAGAAGGAATAGATTATGAAGAAACATTTGCACCTATAGCTAGATACACTTCCATCATATCAATACTTGCTCTAGCTGCAGTGATGAAATGGAATATACACCAAATGGATGTCAAGACTGCTTTCTTGAATGGTGTAGTAGAAGAGGAAGTGTATGTGGAACAACTACTTAGTTCTGAGACATATGACAGGGAATCTCATGTGTGTAGATTGAAGAAAGCCCTGTACAGTTTGAAATAGGCACCCAGGACATGGTACGGCAGAATTGATGGTTTCCTATCCAATTTGGGCTTTCCCAAGAGTAAATCAGATTCCAACCTTTACTACAAGGTTGAAGATGGCAACCCAATGATACTCCTATTGTATGTGGATGATCTATTTGTAACAGGTATGGATGGGTTGATTGTTGATACGAAGAGGAAACTTGTTGCCGATTTTGAAATGAGAGACTTGGGAATGATGCACTATTTCTTAGGCATGGAGGTGTGGCAGAATGAGGATGGAATTTTTCTTGGACAAGGGAATTATGCAGTAGGGATTCTGAAGAGATTCGGAATGATGGACTGCAAGGCCATAACCACACCTATGGCATTGAACCTAAAGCTATTGAGTGATGCTTCATTAGAAGCAGTTGATTGCATGATGTATTGTCAGATGATTGGATCCTTTATGTACCTGATGAACACGAGACTAGGTATTTTCTTTGCTGTGAACACCTTGAGCCAGTTCCTGACAGATCCGAGACATGTTCACTTGATTGTTGCAAATCATATTCTCAGGTACCTAAAGGGTACAGTTGATTATGGGCTCAAGTACGAGGTGAATCAAAAGATTAACCTGGAGGGTTATGTTGATTCATATTGGGCAGGCAGTGCCATCGATAGGAAGAGCACTTTAGTATGTTGCTTCAGTATGGGATCAAGTGTGATCTCCTGGTTTAGCAGGAAGCAATCATGTGTGGCACTAATTAGAGCTGAAGCAGAGTATGTTGTAGCTTGTTCAGATAGTTGTGAGGCAGTATGGCTGAGGAAGCTACTGTCTGATTTATTTGTTCTCCAGATGGATGCTACTTGTATATATTGTGACAACCAGAGTTGTGTGAACTTGTCAGAGAACCCAGTGTTCCATGACAATTCGAAGCATATCGAGATCAAGTATCACTATATCAAGGATATGGTGCAGAGAGGAGTAGTGAAGCTCTAGTATGTTGCAACAGAGGAACAGATAGCTGAAGTATTGTCGAAACCATTGGCTAGAGTGAAGTTTGAGTACTTTAGGGAGAAGCTTGGTTTTCTCCAGATCGAGGTTCCCTCCAAAGGGAAATGATGAGACCTAGAGCCATTCTGACATGGGAGAGGATTAAGTTCCTTCCATGGTCATATGTAAGGGCTGAGCCATTCTATCATGGTGAGAGGATTTGGTTCCTTCCATGTCAGATGTGAGTGCTGAGCCATTATGATGTGACTCTAGGATTGGTTCCTACATGATCAGATGTAAGGGCTGAACGCCATTCTTTGAATGGAGGCACTTGGTCAGTTACCAGGAATACTTAGTGTAGGAATGAGGGTTGTTTTGATATGACTGTAGGATGTAGTCTTACATGATCAGATGTGAGTGCATGGCCATTCTGATGTGATTGAGGGATGTATCCCACTTGATCAGATATAAGGTTTGATGTCATTTTCTGAGAGAATGGAGGCACCTGGTCAGTTACCAGAAATCCTCAATCAAGGACTGAGAGCCCTTTTGATGTGATGTGTTTACACATGGTCGAATGTAAGTGCAAAGCCTTTCTGATAGGATGGGGTCAGATATAAGTGCTGAGCCATTTTGGCGCGATGTGTTTAGACATGGTCAGATGTGAGTGTTGTACCTTTCTGACAAGACAAGATGGGGTTAGATCTAAGTGCAAAGCCTTTCCTACAAGATGAGGTCGTATGTAAGTGCTGAGCCATTCTAGAGCGATGTGTTTACACATGGTCAGATGTGAGTGCTAGGCGTTTCTTACAAGATGAGGTCAGATGTGAGTGTTGGGTGTGCCTTTCTGACAAGATGAGGTCCGATGTAATATATGGGTCGGCCTTTCTAACTTAGGGTCAGATATAAGTGCTGAAGACCTATATGAAGGGTAGGCCTAAAACCAGCATGAAAAAGGGCTGGCTGTGTAGAAATTCCTGTGATGAGAAGAATCGAGAAAGCACCATTCTGAGATAGTATGTGATGATGATCCAGACCTTATGATGATCTAGATGTGATGATGATCCAGACTTGATGATGATCCAAATCAAGTGATGATCCAAATGTGATGATGATCCAGCAGTGATGATCCGTAGTCGTGATGATCCAGATCCCATGATGAAGAAGACTTGAAGAAGAAGATGACTAAGAAGAAGATGAAGAAGATGAAGAAGACTCAAAGACGAATAAGACTAAGAAGACAAAGAAGACATGAATATGGAGATGACGAGATGATCTAGTCGATACAGAGAAGAAGACCAATGCTGAAAATTGTGTCAAAAGAATACCTTCCTAGTTAAGAGGGAGTGTTGATGTATTTGTAACTTCAGAATGTATTCACCTATGTATATTATGTCTTGTACCCCGATGTTTATTCCAGGATGTGTCTGTAATTTAATTGATTCATGTCATGCCCCGATGTTCCAATCAGGAGAATATATAATGTAAACAAGTCATGTCAATTCATTGTGGGTAACCCTCCTATTGATCAAGGGTCAAAGTCCCCGTAGTTCCGGGGCACTAGGGTTATTAGACTCACCTAGTGACATCGGCCCTAGTTGGGTTTAGTCAAGTCGATAATTAGTATAAATCAAGAGATATCCTCTCTATTTGATACACACTCACTCACACTGAGTTGTAGCTCATAGCTAATGAAGGAGAAGGCATTGGGGCTAGGAAAAAAGAGGTTACTGCTGTTGGGAGATCATCTTACTGTTTTGGGCTTTTCTATTTTGGTGTTGATTCTATCTCTGAGGAATTTGTGGGGTTTTGACCATTTATGATTTCCTCGAGGAAAAACACTGTGTTCTTTGTTTCTTGTGTTTGATTGTTGTGCTTGTTATTCTCTCAATTAAAGATCTTAATAATGCTAGCTTAATGTTAAAAATCTAACATGGTATCAGAGCTAACATGAGAAGAAGACACTGTGCAGCTACGAGAACTAGGGATTCCTATTTTTTGGATCTCTCTCTACTAATTTTCAGCAAAAGAAGGTTGGAATAACTCTCCTCCTTCGGGTGAATCTTTCTATCGAAACAGAATCCAATTCTGAGGTTTTTCAGTTTTAGACCCGACACTGCTGCCGAAAATTAGGGCTTTTCATAGAAGAGGAATTTTTCGGTGAGCACAAGCCTGGATTGATCTCCTCCCCAAAATAGAAGTTAGGGATCAAAATCAAAGCATTTGGTTCGACAAAACTCAGGAAAATAAAAACCCTAATCTGCTCTTGAACCAGCACTATAGAATTTCACCTCCAGATTCAAATCTGACATCTTGACCTGGTAAGATCTAAATCTCTTGTATTTCCATTTGAGGTTCTCAGTTAAAATGTCTCATCATACCAAGCTTGATGAAAATATTGAGGGAGCTGATAAATTCTGAGCCTGGAAGTATAGGATCTCCCTGGTCCTGAAAGAAAATGAGTTGGACTGCTACATCAATGAGGAGGTTCCAGTTCTAGAGGGAGATGAGGCTAAGGCCTTACACAAGAAGAAGTTGGTTATGGCAAAGAGGATCATTGCTGATTCAATCAAGGATCACCTCATACCACAAGTGTCCTCCCTAAAGACACCTAAAGCTATGTTTGATTCCATAACCAAATTGTTTAAAGGAAATAACATAAACCAGAAGATGAACTTGAGGAACCAGTTGAACAATGTGAAGATCCAGAATGCAGAAACACTTCCAGCCTTACTTTACCATGGTTTCTCAGATCAAGGAACAATTGGAAGTAGTAGATGAAGAAGTGGAGAATGCAGAGATTGTAATGACCATCTTGAATGGTCTCCCTAGGACATGGGAGTCTTTCATTCAAGGGATCTATGCCAGAAAGAAGTTAGTCAAGTTCAGCAAACTATGGGAAGAATTCTCTCAAGAATAAGCTTGGATAGCAACTCGAGAAGACAAGATGGGAAGTGAAGATCAAGCTCTCATAGTGCAATCCAAGAAAACCAGATCTAGCCACCACAGAAGTAAGTACTCTCATCAAAGGAATAACTTTAGAAATCCTAGAGATAAGTCTAAGTTCATTTGCTATACATCGGATGAAAGAGGACACTTTGCAAGAGATTGTCCTAAGAACAAAAGTAGCTCTCACAAGAAGAAGGGAAACAAGAGAAGACATCATGCTCATGCTGCAGAGGATAATGATCCTTCCACAAAGAGAAGTAGACAATTCAGTGATGATTCTTAAAGTGATGAAGAATATGTTCTGATTTCTGCTCTCACGGGAACTATCACACATGGCATCAATGATCGGCTTATATACAATGGTGCTTCCAAGCACATGACAGGATTCAAGGAATCCTTTGTGAAATTATCTGAACATGAATCACCCCACAAGGTGAAACTCGGAGATGACTACCAGTATCCAATAAAAGGTAGTGGTGAATCCTCATACAAGCTAGACTCTGGAAATTCTATCAAGATGAAAGATGTATTGTTTGTACCTGGACTAAAGAAGAACCTCCTCTCCATATCTGCATTAGATGCAAAAGGAATGAGGGTTGCATTTGTAGATGGCCAAGTCCTCACGTGGCCAAAGGGAAAGTCTTTCGATGATGCAGTAGTGATTGGGGAACAAGAAGGAGGACTATACAAATTGAAGGGCCAACCAGAACAAGCTTTGGTTCATGACTCGGTAGAACCAAATGAGCTTTGGCATAGAAGGCTTGCACATGTGCATTACAGAGCACTACCTCTTGCAAGAAAATCTGTTGAAGGTCTCCCAAAAATGTAGAAAAAACATGAATGTGTATGCAAAGGATGTGCGAAAGGAAAGAACACAAAGAAGACATTACTAGGTAACGAGATCAAGACAAAAGGAATCTTGGAAATCATCCACTCCGATGTATGCAGTCCAATGTCATCCAGTTCATTAAGAAGGTATGCATACTATGTTTCTTTTATTGATGATTTTTCTAGGAAGATATGGATTTACTTCATGAAGAACAAAGATGAAGTATTCAGCAAGTTCAAGGAATTCAAAGCCTTGATCGAAAACCACACTGAAAAGAAGATCAAGACTTTTCGATCAAATAATGGTGGAGAATTCACATCAAATGAATTCAAAGAGTTGTGCAAAGACTCAGGGATTAATAGGGATTTGTCCACTCCATATAATCCACAAAAGAATTGGATTGCAAAAAGGAAGAATAGAACTATCATGGAAGCTACAAGAGAAATGCTTCATGATCAAGATCTTCCTATGCATCTTTGGGTAGAAGCTGCCAGAATAGCGGTGTATGTACAAAACTGTACTCCACACAGAGTACTCGAGAACAAGACTCCTGAAGAAGTCTTCTCCAGAAAGAAACTAGAAGTCAGCCATCTCAGAATATTCGGCTGTCCTGTGTATATACACATTCCGAAAGAAAAGAGGACAAAGTTAGATCCTTCAGGAAAGAAGGGTTTATTTGTGGGACACTCTGAAAGCTCGAAGGCTTACAAAATATACTTCCCAAGGTTCAAGAAGATTGACATTAGCAGAGATGTAACATTTGACAAAGATTTAGCCTACATCAAATCTAGGAAGAGACCAGCTAAAGAACCTGAAGAAACAAGAGAACCCAGAATTCATGATATAATCATGAACGAAGAAATTCAAGAAGAAGATCAAGAATTAGAAGAACCTCAAGAACCTGTAGATCCACCTCTGGAGAAGAATCCTCATAAGAGGAAACCTACTTGGGTACGTGAAATTATCCAAGGTGCAGAAAGATATGGAGCTTCAGAAGAAACACCCAGAGGAAGAAAGAGAACTAGATCTTGCTCTAGTTACGTAGCCTTACTATGTGATATTATTGATAAAGAACCTTCCAGCTATGAAGAAGCAACGGAACAGAAAGAATGGAAGGATGTTATGATCAAAGAGTATCAGTCGATCATGAAGAATGATGTTTGGGATGTTGTCCCAAGACCAGAAGGGAAGTCCATTGTAACTTCCAAATGGATCTACAAGACCAAGCATGTTGCAGATGGCAGCATCAAGAAATATAAAGCTAGATTCATGGCTCGTGGTTTCTCCTAGAAAGAAGGAATAGATTATGAAGAAACCTTTGCACCTATATCTAGATACACTTCCATTAGATCAATACTTGCTCTAGCTGCAGTGATGAAATAGAATATACACCAAATCGATGTCAATACTGCTTTCTTAAATGGTGTAGTAGAAGAGGAAGTGTATGTGGAACAACCACTCGGTTTTGAGACACATGACAGGGAATCTCATGTGTGTAGATTGAAGAAATCCCTGTACGGTTTGAAACAGGCACCCAGGACATGGTACAGCAGAATTGATGGTTTCCTATCCAATTTGGGCTTTACCAAGAGTAAATCAAATTCCAACCTTTACTACAAGGTTGAAGATGGCAACCCAGTGATACTCTTGTTGTATGTGGATGATCTATTTGTAACAGGTATGGATGGGTTGATTGCTGATACGAATAGGAAACTTGCTGTCAATTTTGAAATGAGAGACTTGGGCATGATGCACTATTTCTTAGGCATGGAGGTGTGGCAGAATGCGGATGGAATTTTTCTTGGACAAGGGAATTATGCAGTAGGGATTCTGAAGAGATTCGGGATGATGGACTGCAAGGCCATAACCACACCTATGGCATTGATCCTGAAGCTATTGAGTGATGCTTCATCAGAAGTAGTTGATTGCATGATGTATTGTCAGATGATTGGATCCTTGATGTACCTGATGAACACGAAACTAGGTATTTCTTTGCTGTGAACACCTTGAGCCAGTTCCTGACAGATCTGAGACATGTTCACTTGATTGCTGCAAATCATATTCCCAGGTACCTGAAGGGTACAATTGATTATGGGCTCAAGTACGAGGTGAATCAAAATATTAACCTGGAGGGTTATGTTGATTCATATTGGGCAGGCAGTGCCATCGATAGGAAGAGCACTTTAGGATGTTGCTTTAGTATGGGATCAAGTGTGATCTCTTGGTTTAGCAGGAAGCAATCGTGTGTGGCACTAATTACAGCTGAAGCAGAGTATGTTGTAGCTTGTTCAGCTAGTTGTGAGGCAATATGGCTGAGGAAGCTACTGTCTAATTTATTTGTTCTCCAGATGGATGCTACTTGTATATATTGTGACAACCAGAGTTGTGTGAACTTGTCAGAGAACCCAGTGTTCCATGACAAGTCGAAGCATATCGAGATCAAGTATCACTATATCAAGGATATGGTGCAGAGAGGAGTAGTGAAGCTCCAGTATGTTGCAACGGAGGAACATATAGCTAAAGTATTTCTGAAACCATTGGCTAGAGTGAAGTTTGAGTACTTTAGGGAGAAGCTTGGTTTTCTCTAGATCGAGGTTCCCTCCAAAGGGAAATGATGAGACCTAGAGCCATTCTGACATGGGAGAGGATTAAGTTCCTTCCATGGTCATATGTAAGGGTTGAGCCATTCTATCATGGTGAGAGGATTTGGTTCCTTCCATGTCAGATGTGAGTGCTGAGCCATTATGATGTGACTCTAGGATTGGTTCCTACATGATCAGATGTAAGGGTTGAATGCCATTCTTGGAATGGAGGCACTTGGTCAGTTACCAGGAATACTTAGTCTAGGATTGAGGGTCATTTTGATATGACTGTAGGATGTAGTCTTACATGATCAGATGTGAGTGCATGGCCATTCTGATGTGATTGAGGGATGTATCCCACTTGATCAGATATAAGGGTTGATGCCATTCTCTGAGAGAATGGAGGCACCTGGTCAGTTACCATAAATCCTCAATCTAGGACTGAGAGCCCTTTCGATGTGATGTGTTTACACATGGTCGAATGTAAGTGCAAATCCTTTCTGATAGGATGGGGTCAGATATAAGTGTTAAGCCATTCTGGCGCGATGTGTTTAGACATGGTCAGATGTGAGTGTTGTGCCTTTCTGACAAGACAAGATGGGGTTAGATGTAAGTGCAAAGCATTTCCTACAAGATGAGGTCGAATGTAAGCGCTGAGCCATTCTAGAGCGATGTGTTTACACATGGTCAGATGTGAGTGCTAGGCGTTTCTGACAAGATGAGGTCAGATGTGAGTGTTGGGTGTGCCTTTCTGACAAGATGAGGTCCGATGTAATATCTGGGTGGGCCTTTCTGACTTAGGGTCAGATATAAGTGCTGAATACCTACATGAAGGGTAGGCCTACAACCAGCATGAAAAAGGGTTGGCTATGTAGAAATTACTGTGATGAGAAGAATCGAGAAAGCACCATTCTAAGATAGCATGTGATGATGATCCAGACTTGATGATGATTTAGATGTGATGATGATCCAGACTTTATGATGATCCAAATGTGATGATGATCCAGCAGTGATGATCCAGTAGTCGTGATGATCCAGATCCCATGATGAAGAAGATGACTAAGAAGAAGACTTGAAGATGAAGAAGACTCAAAGACGAATAAGACAAAGAAGACAAAGAAGACCTGAAGATGGAGATGATGAGATGATCTAGTCGATACAGAGAAGAAGACCAGTGCTTAAAATTGTGTCAAAAGAATACCTTCCTAGTTAAGAGGGAGTGTTGATGTATTTGTAACTTCAGAATGTATTCACCTATGTATCTTATGTCTTGTACCCCGATGTTTATTCCAAGATGTGTCTGTAATGTAATTGAGTCATGTCATGTACCGATGTTCCGATTGGGAGGATATATAATGTAAACAATTCATGTCAAGTCATTGTGGGTAACCCTCCTATTGATCAAGGGTCAAAGTCCCCGTAGTTCCGGGGCACTAGGGTTATTAGACTCACCTAGTGACGTCGGCCCTAGTTGGGTTTAGTCAAGTCAGGAATTAGTATAAATAGAGAGATATCCTCTCTATTTGATACACACTCACTCACACTCAGTTGTAGCTCATAGCTGAGGAAGGAGAAGACACTAGGGCTAGGAAGAAAGAGGTTACTGTTGTTGGGAGATCATCTTACTGTTTTGGGCTTTTCTATTTTGGTGTTGATTCTATCTCTGAGGGATTTGTGGGGTTTTGTCCATTTATGGTTTCCTTGAGGAAAAACACTGTGTTCTTTGTTTCTTGTGTTTGATTGTTGTGCTTGTTATTCTCTCAATTAAAGATCTTAATAATGCTAGCTTAATGTTAAAAATCTAACATGGTATTAGAGCTAACCTGAGAAGAAGACACTGTGCAGCTACGGGAACTAGGGATTCCTATTTTTTGGATCTCTCTCTACTAATTTTCAGCAAAAGAAGTTTGGAATAACTCTCCTCCTTTGGGCGCATCTTTCTGTCGAAACCGAATCCAATTCTGAGGTTTTCCAGTTTTGGACCCGACACTGATGCCGAAAATTAGGGATTTTCATAGAAGAGGAATTTTTTAGTGAGAACGGGTTTGGATTGATCTCCTCCCCAAAATAGAAGTTAGGGATCAAAATCAAAGCATTTGGTTCGACAGAACTCTGGAAAATAAAAACCCTAATCTGCTCTTCAACCAACACTGTAGAATTTCAGCTCCAGATTCAAATCTGACATCTTGACTTGGTAAGATCTAAATCTTTTGTATTTCCATTTGAGGTTGTTAGTTAAGATGTCTCATCATACCAATCTTGATGAAAATATTGAGGGAGCTGATAACTTCTGAGCCTGGAATTATAGAATCTCCCTGGTCCTGGAAGAAAATGAGTTGGACTCCTACATCAATGAGGAGGTTCCAGTTCTAGAGGGAGATGAGGCTAAGGCCTTACACAAGAATAAGTTGGTTATGGCAAAGAGGATCATTGCTGATTCAATCAAGGATCACCTCATACCACAAGTGTCCTCCCTAAAGACACCTAAAGCTATGTTTGATTCCCTAACCAAATTGTTTGAAGGAAATAACATAAACCAGAAGATGACCTTGAGGAACCAGTTGAAGAATGTGAAGATCCAGAATGTAGAAACCATCCAGCCTTACTTTACCAGGGTTTCTCAGATCAAGGAACAATTGGAAGCAGTAGATGAAGAAGTGGAGAATGCAGAGATTGTAATGACCATCTTGAATGGTCTCCCTAGGACATGGGACTCTTTCATTCAAGGGATCTATGCTAGAAAGAAGTTAGTCAAGTTCAGCAGACTATGGGAAGAATGCTCTCAAGAAGAAGCTTGGATAGCAACTCGAGAAGAGAAGATGGGAAGTGAAGATCAAGCTCTCATAGTGCAATCCAAGAAAACCAGATCTAGCCACCACAGAAGTAAGTACTCTCATCAAAGGAATAACTTTAGAAAGCCTAGAGATAAGTCTAAGTTCATTTGCTATACATGCGATGAAAGAGGACACTTTGCTAGAGATTGTCTTAAGAACAAAAGTAGCTATCACAAGAATAAGGGAAACAAGATAAGACATCATGCTCATGCTGCAAAGGATAATGAACCTTCCACAAATAGAAGTAGACAATTCAGTGATGATTCTTCAAGTGATGAAGAATATGTTCTGATTTCCGCTCTCACGGGAACTATCACACATGGCATCAATGATTGGCTTATAGACAATGGTGCTTCCAAGCACATGACAAGATTCAAGGAATCCTTTGTAAAATTATCTGAACATGAATCACCCCACAAGGTGAAACTCGGAGATGACTACCAGTATCCAATAAAAGGTAGTGGTGAATCCTCATACAAGATAGACTCTAGAAAGTCTATCAAGATGAAAGATGTATTGTTTGTACCTGGACTAAAGAAGAACCTCCTCTCCATATCTGCATTAGATGCAAAAGGCATGAGGGTTGCATTTGTAGATGGCCAAGTCCTCATGTGGCCAAAGGGAAAGTCTTTCGATGATGTAGTAGTGATTGGAGAACAAAAAGGATACCTATACAAATTGAAGGTCCAACCAGAACAAGCTTTGGTTCATGACTCAGTAGAACCAAATGAGCTTTGGCATAGAAGTCTTGCACATGTGCATTACAGAGCACTACCTCTTTCAAGAAAATCTGTTGAAGGTCTCCCAAAAATGCATAAAAAACATGAATGTGTATGCAAAGGATGTGGGAAAGCAAAGAACACAAAGAAGACATTTCCAAGTAGCGAGATCAAGACAAAAGGAATCTTGGAAATCATCCACTCCGATGTATGCAGTCCAATGTCATCCAGTTCATTAAGAAGGTATGCATACTATGTTTCTTTTATTGATGATTTTTCTAGGAAGATATGGATTTACTTCATGAAGAACAAAGATGAAGTATTCAGCAAGTTCAAGGAATTCAAAGCCTTGATCGAAACCACACTGAAAAGAAGATCAAGACTTTTCGATCAGATAATGGTGGAGAATTCACATCAAATGAATTCAAAGATTTGTGCAAAGACTCGGGGATTAACAAGGAGTTGTCCACTCCATATAATCCACAATAGAATGGGATTGCAGAAAGGAAGAATAGAACTATCATGTAAGTTGCAAGAGAAATGCTTCATGATCAAGATATTCCTATGCTTCTTTGGGCAGAAGCTGCCAGAATAACGGTGTATGTACAAAACTGTACTCCACACAGAGTACTCGAGAACAAGACTCCTGAAGAAGTCTTCTCCGAAAAGAAACTTGAAGTCAGACATCTCATAATATTTGGTTGTCTTGTGTATATACACATTCCAAAAGAAAAGAGGACAAAGTTAGATCCTTCAGGAAAGAAGGGTTTATTTGTGGGATACTCGGAAAGCTCGAAGGCTTACAAAATATACTTCCCAGGGTTCAAGAAGATTGACATTAGCAGAGATGTAACATTTGACAAAGATTTAGCCTACATCAAATCCAGGAAGAGACCAGCTAAAGAACCTGAAGAAACAAGAGAAGCCAGAATTCATGATACAATCATGAACGAAGAAATTCAAGAAGAAGATCAAGAATTAGAAGAACCTCAAGAACCTGTAGATCCACCTCTGGAGAAGAATCCTCATAAGAGGAAACCTACTTGGGTACATGAAATTATCCAAGGTACAGAAATATATGGAGCTTCAGAAGAAACACCCAGGGGAAGAAAGAGAACTAGATCTTGCTCTAGTTACGTAGCCTTACTATGTGATATTATTGATAAAGAACCTTCCAACGATGAAGAAGATATAGAACGGAAAGAATGGAAGGGTGTTATGATCAAAGAGTATCAGTCGATCATGAAGAATGATGTTTGGGATGTTGTCCCAAGACTAGAAGGGAAGTCCATTGTAACTTCCAAATGGATCTACAAGACCAAGCATGCTGTAGATGGCAGCATCGAGAAATATAAAGCTAGATTGATGGCTCGTGGTTTCTCCTAGAAAGAAGGGATAGATTATGAAGAAACCTTTGCACCTACAGCTAGATACACTTCCATCATATCAATGCTTGCTCTAGCTGCAGTGATGAAATGGAATATACACCAGATGGATGTCAAGACTGCTTTCTTGAATGGTGTAGTAGAAGAGGAAGTGTATGTGGAACAACCACTTGGTTTTGAGACACATGATAGGGAATCTCATGTGTGTAGATTGAAGAAAGCCCTGTACGGTTTGAAACAGGAACCCAGGACATGGTACGGCAGAATTGATGGTTTCCTATCCAGTTTGGGCTTTACTAAGAGTAAATCAGATTCCAACCTTTACTACAAGGTTGAAGATGGCAACCCAGTGATACTCCTGTTGTATGTGGATGATCTATTTGTAATAGGTATGGATGGGTTGATTACTGATATGAAGAGGAAACTTGCTGCCGATTTTGAAATGAGAGACTTGGGCATGATGCACTATTTCTTAGGCATGGAGGTGTGGTAGAATGTAGATGGAATTTTTCTTAGACAAGGGAATTATGTAGTAGGGATTCTGAAGAGATTCGGGATGATGGACTGCAAGGACATAACCACACCTATGGCATCGAACCTGAAGCTATTGAGTGATGCTTCATTAGAAGCAGTTGATGCCATGATGTATTGTCAGATGATTGGGTCCTTGATGTACCTGACGAACATAAGACTAGGTATTTTCTTTGCTGTGAACACCTTGAGCCAATTCCTGACAGATCCGAGACATGTTCACTTGATTGCTGCAAATCATATTCTCAGGTACCTGAAGGGTACAGTTGATTATGGGCTCAAGTACGAGGTGAATCAAAAGATTAACCTGGAGGGTTATGTTGATTCAGATTGGGCAGGCAGTGCCATCAATAGGAAGAGCACTTTAGGATGTTGCTTCAGTATGGGATCAAGTGTGATCTCCTAGTTTAGCAGGAAGCAATCGTGTGGGCACTAATTACGATTGAAGCAGAGTATGTTGTAGCTTGTTCAGCTAGTTGTTAGGCAGTATGGCTGAGGAAGCTACTGTCTGATTTATTTGTTCTCCAGATGGATGCTACTTGTATATATTGTGACAACCAGAGTTGTGTGAAGTTTTTAGAGAACCTAGTGTTCCATGACAAGTCGAAACATATCAAGATCAAGTATCACTATATCAGGGATATGGTGCAAAGAGGAGTAGTGAAGCTCTAGTATGTTGCGACAGAGGAACAGATAGCTGAAGTATTGTCGAAACCATTGGCTAGAGTAAAGTTTGAGTACTTCAGGGAGAAGCTTGGTTTTCTCCAGATCGAGGTTCCCTCCAAAGGGAAATGATGAGACCTAGAACCATTCTGACATGGGAGAGGATTAATTTCCTTCCATGGTTAGATGTAAGGGTTGAGCCATTCTGTCGTGGTGAGAGGATTTGGTTCCTTCCATGTCAGATGTGAGTGATGAGCCATTATGATGTGACTCTAGGATTGGTTCCTACATGATCAGATGTAAGGGTTGAATGCCATTCTTGGAATGGAGGCACCTGGTCAGTTACCAGGAATACTTAGTCTAGGACTGAGGGTCGTTTTGATATGAATGTAGGATGTAGTCTTACATGATCAGATGTGAGCGCATGGCCATTCTGATGTGATTGAGGGATGTATCCCACTTGATCAGATATAAGGGCTGATGCTATTCTCTGAGAGAATGGAGGCACTTGTTCAGTTACTAGAAATCCTCAATCTAGGACTGAGAACCCTTTCTTTTTGATACACACTCACTCACACTTAGTTGTAGCGCATAGCTGAGGAAGGAGAAGAAAATAGGGCTAGGAAGAAAGAGGTTACTACTGTCGGGAGATCATCTTATTGTTTTGGGCTTTTCTATTTTGGTGTTGATTCTATCTCTGAGGAAGTTGCAGGGTTTTCTCCATTTATGGTTTTCCTGAGGAAAACATTGTGTTCTTTGTTTCTTGTGTTAGATTGTTGTGCTTGTTATTCTCTCAGTTAAAGATCCTAATAATGCTAGCTTAATGTTAAAAATCTAACAGAAAGAATGTTGATGAAGGTCTGGAGATGTTTGAAGCAGCATTTCTAGATTCAAAATGCCAAAATACCTAAGAAATTCTGATTTTTTACCTTGAAATGCATGTAAATGGAGGAATCCGCCCTTAGTTGAATGATAATAGTGAATGGATAGTTGTTATGCACAGCACAGAAGATCAAAGGCCAAAAATCATTTTCTCCAACACCAAATCGGGAGCGAAAAGGTGGAAAAAGAATGTTTTGGGTATAAACAGTGATAAAACCTTACTTCCGCCCCTCGCAGTCCAGGATCCGACAACCCAGAAATTTTCCACCCATGATCAATGGTCTAGCAGAAAGGTGGAAGTAGAAAAGGAAAGAAGTTTGATTTTTAAAGTTAGAATCCTAATTCCTCACTTCTGTAGTCCAATATTGAATGGTCCAGGATAACTTCCGCACAGATCAATGGCTCGGAAAGCATCAAAGGGCAGAAGCAGAAAGGGTAAAGTTTCAGGTTGCAAAACTTGGAAAACCCGATTTCTTCTTCTCGTGATCCAGAGCTGAATGCTCAGAGCGTTTCCACCAGAGATCAACACCTCGAAAAAGAAAAGAGGGAAGAAACTGGAAAGCAGAAAAGATAGAAATTTGATCGTGAAAAGTCATAGTTCTGCATTTCGCGATCCACTAGATCGACGGTCCGGAAAACTTCCACCAAAGATCAACGAACCGGAAGAGAGCAGAGGATCGGAGATCGGAAGGAAAAAAACTTAAGGATTTGGTTGGAAAAATTTAAAGTCTTGCTTTCCATGATTCGCAAGATCTATGGTTTAGGGAGATCCCACACAAGATTGACGGTGCAGAAAGAAAAGGGCAGGAAGGAAAACATCGGAAAGCGCAAGACACGGGATTTTGGTCAAGGAAAAGTAGAAGCTCGCTTTTTTCTTTCCGCAGACCTCAGATAAATGGTGGGAAAGGTTTCTATCTGAGATCAATGGTGAAGAAAATAAGAACATGTGCACAAGGTAAGAACACTTCCCAATATGCGGAAACAGATAGGCCCCAAAGCTTTCAACAGCCTAGATCACCCTTGATCTCAGATCAACAATGGAGATTGATTTTGCTGGTATAATATGCACGTTGAAGGTAGAAAGAGAACCTACATGATGAGAAACATGCATGAGTGATGTTTCTTCCCCCTATTCGATATCCCGCTCAGAATTCGAAGCCACGAAAGTCACTGCATAGAGCACGATGGGGTCAGATTGAATGGTCAAGATGTAAACAGAGGCAGATCTGTGGTCCAAAAATGATTTCGCTGGTAAATATGTGGGCATGAATAAAATTATTACAGGTTGCTCGAAGGAGCTCTAAAATGATATTATAAATAAGCGAACTTAATTCCTTATTGTCCAAATCCCAAACTGATCCATCATGTGTGTTCCCACGTGCTTGGTTGTTTGGTTTATGATCACAGAGGAGCTGCCAGATCAGCATTTTGTTAAGATTTTTAGTCTCATGATGCAACTATTTTTGGATTTGTTTTGAGGTTGGTCTCGAGAGCCTATGAAGCTATAAATATTCCCTCAATAGAGGAAGACAGGGTTGGAACCTGTGAGAATCTTGTATTATGCATTTTGTGATCTGTTGCTAAGAAAATTGCAGATTCAAACGTTGGTTTGTTATTGCATAGATTCCTGTTTATTTCATAGTTACAGTCTGTTATCTCCTTTCCCATGTGCATGATTTTCCTATTAAACTCTCCATTATGTGTTCTTCATATCTTGAATAAGTTTGTAATAGCTCAGAAATCATATTGTTATGATCTAGCTATTGTTTCAGGTATTCACCAAGTCTTCCTTCCAAAATTGATGCAGAATTCATCTCTTAGGTGCTTTGTGTGGATAGAATGTTCTTGTTCTTTTTTTATCACCAGACAAATTGCTATTTGATTGTAACCGAGTGCTACCTTGCCTTTGTAGATATTCACTTGCAAATTGTTCTTTAATTCATGAATATTTGTGACTCCATAGCCCAATTTATGCTTTCCTTGTTTCAACCACATACTTAATCTGAATTTTGTTTTATTTTGATATATGTCCCTATTAAAAAACTGTGAGAGATCCCTCTCTAGAAAGGAAAAATCCAGCTCCCTCTCTTAAATTTTTTTTGTTGTTACCTTGGGATTTACCTTCCACAACCTTGGGTACATTTTGAGTGCTTACACCCTTATACCGCTCAAAAAGTAAAATAGACATATATGCATCAAAGGGATGCATCGAGACCAAGTCAAATTTGATCACTAATACAAAATCCAATCAGATAAACAGATATGATCACTAAGGAAAAATCCCACAAGAGAGATAGTAATATATAATATTCTCTTAAAATAACCTCCTGTTAACACTCCATTTTTAACACTTGATTTGAAAGCCTAATAGGAGTTCGATGAGGGTCCCATTTCCACGAACTTCATGTGAACTCCCCTTCAGGTTATCAGAAGTGCAAGGAAAAGGAGAAAATGGAAGGTGAGCTAAAGGCGTTGAGCGAGACTCGAAATCAAAGGCTGAGATTGATCAGAGGTGGATCAATGGCTCCAAACCATTTCACGTGAGTGGACATGCTCGACCAGAGCTGAGTTTCCAAATTGTGAAGTGGGTTAAAGGTAGAAAATATTCTACGGTCGAGATGGGATCTGAGTCAGATCTACAGTCTCAATCAATTTTGCAAGCCATACTTGCACGGGTAAAGCCGCAATTTCAAATCATGAAAGAGGGGTAGTGTTCATGAATATCAACGGTCATGATAAGAAAGGAGAGAAATCTACGACCATGGTTTATTTCACAAAGTGGACTAGCACGGATGACTGCCAAGGCTTCTCATTGTGAAAGATAATGGGTTCCACTCAGATCTACGACTGCATGAAGGGTCGATCACGATCGACGGTTGAAAACATGTCACGATCCAGAATTGCTCACAGTGTTCAAAGGAGAAAAGTTGGCGGTGGATGGAACAGAACGTAAATGGTGGACGTGAAAGATTTCTCGGATCGAATGGTTGGGAAGGCTCCTAGGGTACAGGTTTCACATCCAGTGTGGAGATGACAGTGGAGGAGACATTCACACATGTAATATTCCCCCATTGCAGACTAGTCAATGCCTCCAACTCCATTTGGGATGAGCCTAAGGTGAAAGTCTTTCCCAACGATGTTAATTTCCTCAGTTCACAAGTGTGGCACGTGGTTCGCTTTGAAGGGAGTTGTGAGAAATATGAAGGGTTGATTCATTGAGGCAATAGACTTGGCATTTACACAAGGCCAAGGGAGGCAATGAAATAAAGTAGCCTGACGCCACCGTCACGGTAATTGAAAGGGAAAGAAAGGTAAAATCCACAGCCCTTGAAACCATCTTGGCATCCACATGGGAATTGTTGGGAATCTTGCCCATATCGGATAATATGATTGAATGTTAGAAGGATGGGTATAGCTCTTTCTAGGCCGTGTCGGATCACCCTATGTAATTCCATCTCCTGAAGATCTTTTGAGACATGGAAATGTGTACATGATAAGAAGTATAGAGTTGAATGCCAAGAAGTGTCGAGTTCCTTCACAGACAGCCATGACTGTGTGGTTTGAGAAGTTAGTTCGACAAGGGGTACTCTTGGTAGGCAAACATAGATATGTGTTTTGGTTATCCATACTAGAAAATCACCAAGCACCAGGGCATAGATGTTAAATACCAAGGGGGGTTCACCCACTTCTACAATACCCAGCCTCTGGATGTGTAGTGCATGGTTTTTGACGTCCCAGCGACATCCCTCCGACACTCCCAGTTGTAGTCATGACCTCCGAAGTCCCAGCCCATAGTGGTGGCAGAATTGTTGGAGCGAATGCTCGTTCTGGGACCAGGTGGGTCTGGAGCCTTCGACACCACCCCTAGGATCTCCACTTGATTGTTTGGTCATGGGTGAGGAGAGGTTCAAATGCACACCTGGCTGCATGGCTCGCAGGAAAACCCTCCTCGTAGGAGGAAGAAAGGGGTACAAGGATGATAACCTTCTTAAGTTTTTTATCATCACCAAGTGCATGACCACCTCCTTTCTAGCCTCCTCCTACAACAGTGTTACCAGACGAAGGATGGGTCAGAAAAATGATTGGGCGGTGGATTCGGGTCTTCTTTTCAGCCTTTGAATGATGTGGTCTGTAAGAAGCAGGTTGGTTGAAGAAGCAGAAATATATACCCGAAGTAGCCTAAGTAAACAATTGGCTGTCAGCATACCACATTGGAATCGCTTTCGCAAAGAAGAATGGAATAAATATCTTTGCTGTTAGTCCACGTTATCATGCATTTCGTCTCCATAATATTTATTGTTTGTATTTGTAAAACGTGGTGATAGTTCCACTCATTGTACTGTTAATGCATGATAGTGACTCGTAACAATTTTCAAATCGGTAGTCTCAGCATTAGAATAGTATAAATACACTCCCGATAGAGGGAGGAAAGGAGTTGGTTGGATTGGGAAACATTCTAGGGCTGAGGCTCTCCATTGTAAATGAGATTTGAAGCCTGTGTTATGAATAAAATTGTAGAGGAGGAGTTGTTTCTCATGGCAGAGATTCCTATGTCATTGCTTTTCCCAATATGTATCTTCTTTTACGTGCAATTTGTTTCCTATTTTCACTCTAGTCTGTTGATTGCTTTCATGTCTGCAACTTAGTGTATAGCAGTTAGGAATTCATACTCGTTATGCTCTAGTTGTTGTTCCAGACATTTATCAATTGTTCTTATAATGTTGCATGGAATTCATCTCGCTGGTGCTCCACGTGATGGGTTGTTCTCTCTCTTGTCCTCCAACCGCCCCCAAAATATCTCCTGATTGGGAGATCAATAGCTACCTTGCCTCTATTTGCAACCCCACATCATTCCTTTCCTTATGCAAGTGTTCCCTACGTAGGTTTTTGACTCAATTGCCAATGGTCCCTTACCCCAATAATCCCACCTTACATCTCACCTTGATGCGCTTTGTCCCATTCAGGATCCTGGCCCCCTGATTATCCTTGACTGAAAATCTTACGCGGAGTAGACTCTAAAGACAAAATGAGAGATCCCTCTCTGACTGTACAGGGCTGGAGGCGCAGTATAAAGTGGTTTTGCTGTTACCCGGGATTGGGCCTTCCTTCAACCTGGGGGCTCAATTCCGTTGCTAACACCTCCTTTGAGTTTAGAGTGAATACAAACATCATATTTCTTAAGTAAGAAATTAAGTAATAGGTTACAATTGAGATTGGTACAATACCAAGTATGAATATAAACAAGTAGATTTCTTTTGTGTGTATAAGGCTCATACCCACGAAGTTTCAAATTTGTAACCTTATGCAAGGAGAAATTAACAATACACCCATTTACCATCTATTCTACACATGTGGGAATAAACAAGTCAATGTTAATTAGGGTATGGGTTCGTGTTTATTTATGGTTGCAAAACTCATCTAATTCCTTTAAATGATGAGGGAAACATTTTGTTTGCATCAAAATAACCATAAACACATTATTTATTTGCATCAGAAAACTCATTTGACATGTTATTCAAGTTTGTACGATTTTGGCCAATTTCAAGCTTTGCTAAGCATGACTCTAGGGGATTCCAAATGACTCCAAATGGTCTCTAATTTGTAAACAAAGGATATGGTGAGTATTATAACATTCCAATATGAACCATGAGAACTTAGGATCTTACTTTAGGCTTTTGAAACTTGATTTGGGGCTAAGAATAAAAGGGAAAATTTTACTAGAAAATTTGAGGTCAAATCCCCCCAAGGGTGAGAGCCATATTGGCTTCCAAATCAAGTACAACCCTCCAAAATTTTATAAAATAGTGTGGGAATGAATATAAGGCATCGGTGTATGTCTTTGATCATGGTTATTAACTCTGTAAACTGGTTATAAAGTGCAACATCCATATAACAACTTTCAGTGAAATTGCTTATGGGGAAATTGCATAACTAGCTTGATGTTGACATATGAAAGATAGATTTAAAGGTTCATATCAGGATGTGACATATATATACCATATAAATAATAAAATTTCTTCCCCAATAATATTAAACATCATATAAATCCCTTCATACAAGTCTGGTATGCAACTCATTCAGTATGGGAGTCAAATACATGAAAACTGGTGATTTAATAGCATGGAAATGCAAGCCTTTCACACTGGAGTTTCTTGGATTTACATATATAGAGAATATGTTCATGTAATTAAATACTCATACATAATTTATGGCTATCCAATAATCATTAAACTTAGATAAAATTCCTTATACAAATATGATGTACAACTCTTTTAAAATGGAAGCTAAATACATGAAAACTAGTCCTTCAAGAGCATGGGAATGCAAGACTTTCACACTGGATTTTCTTGGATTTAGAGATATAGATAATATTTCCATGGAATTACATATTAATAAATAATTTATTGCTTCCCAATCATCATCAAACTCATAGAAAATTCCTTATACAAATCTGATATACAACTCCTTTAAAATTGAATCCAAATACATGAAAACTAGTCATTCAAGAGCATGGGAATGCAAGCCTTTCACATATGTATTTATGATATTTCAACTTAAATATAACATATAAATAATAGTAAATATCTATACATCATATACCCAAGTTTGGGCATCAAATATCCTCAGCAAAGTGCAAGCATCACCCCAACAAGTTTGCCATCAACATGAGAGTGTGGGGAATGGAGAAGAAGGATTGAGAGAATAGGGAGATATGTGAGAATGCAATTGTATGGGCCTTAAACTTTCAAATAAAACACCTTCATTAAGCTCCAATTAGAGATATGAATGGCCTCTCCATCAAACAACTTGGAAAGGAATCCAGCTCCTTCGAAATTGGTTCACAAGCAGGTCGAGTGAACACTCACCGTGCAAAGGACAAACAAAAGCACTCCAAAATTCCAAATTCCAATTAAAAAATGATAAAAATTGATTCTCCTTCCACATGACATATTTTTATTAACTTCATGAGGCCTCCTAAGGTTGAATATCCCTTCATGGGATTCCTCCAACTCATCTTGGTGGTTTAGTAACTCTCATGGCACTTGTCTTCCTCTTAATGCTTCAATTACTTCCCCAATTCGAATGGTTTCCCCCAACTCCCAAATTTGAACTCTTGGTGGCTATTTTTATCCATGTCATGTCAAATTTTTCATATGTCTGCAATCAGGTCTGAATTTTTCATACTTGTCATAGAATCTTTCATCATTTGTCGTCATAGAGTACATGTAATCTCCTTCCAAGTGGCACACATTGTATTCTAGTCTCTTCCTATTCCATGGGAGTTATTCTCCTTTAACAATTCGATTCATTGGCTCATTAAATTCTATTTTACATTGCATAACTAGCTCTATGTTGACATATGAAAGGTAGAGTTAATGGTTCAAATCATGATGTGACATATATAGACCATATACAGTTTACAAATTACTTCCCCAACAATTTTAAACATCATATAAATCCCTTCATACAAGTCTGGTATACAACCCATTCAGTATGGGGGTCAAATACATTAAAACTAGTTATTTAATAGCATGTAAATGCAAGCCTTTCACACCCAAGTTTCTTGGATTTCAAGCTAGAGAGAATATGGTCATGGAATTATAGATTCATACATAATTTATGGTTGTCCCATCGTCATAAAACTCAGATAAAATTCCTTATACAAATCTGATATACAACTCTTTTAAAATGGAAGCCAAATACATGAAAACTAGTCATTCAAGAGCATGGGAATGCAATACTTTCACACTGGAGTTTCTTGGATTTCAAGCTAGAGAGAATATGGATATGGAATTACAGAGTAATACATCATTTATGGCTTCCCCATCATCAAACTCGTAGAAAATTCCTTATACGAATTTGATATACAACTCCTTTAAAATGGAAGCCAAATACATGAAAACTAGCCATTCAAGAGCATGGGAATGCAAGCCTTTCACATATGGATTTTTGATATTTCTACTTACAGAGAATATGGATGTAATATTAAATATCCATACATCATATACCTAATATTTGGAATCAAATATCCTCAGCAAAGTGCAAGCACCACTCTAGCAAGTGCGCCATCAACATGAGAGTGTGGGGAATGGAGAAGAAGGAATGAGAGAATAGGGAAATATATGAGAATTCGACTATAGGTACCTTCAAATTGAAACTAAAACACCTTCATTAATCTACAATGAGAGGTATTAATGGAATCTCCATCAACCAACTTGGAAAGGAATCCAACTCCATCAATATTGGTTCACAAGCAAGGAGAGTGAACACTCACCGTGCAATGGAAAAGAAAAAGCTCTCCAAAATTCCAAAGTTCAATTAAAAAATGACCAAAATATATTCTCCTTCCTCATAACATCCTTTTATTAACTTCATGAGGAATCCTAAGGTCGAATTTCCCTCCATGGACTTCCTCCAACTTGTCTTAGTGGTTTAGTAACTCTCATGACACTTGTCTTCCTCTTCATGCTCCAATTCTTTCCCCAATTCAAATGGTTTCCTCCAACTCCCAAATTCGACCTCCCGGTGGATATTTTTATCCATGTCATGTCATATTTTTCATATGTCTAGAATCAGGTCTAAATTTGTCATACTTGTCATAGAATCTTTCATCATTTGTTGTCATAGAGTGCATGGAATCTCCTTTCAAGTGGCACAAATTATCTTCTAGTCTCTTCCTATTTCATGGGATTTACTCTCCTTTAACAATTCAAATTAATTGGCTCATTATATTCTATTTGACACCACATCACCCTCCAATAACGATACATTACCCATGTGTTCGAATTTGGATGAAGATCATGCCAAGTGTGTGGGAAATCTAGTCCCCCAAAGGCTTCCAAGTGTCTTCCTAAACCCATGCCACATTAATTTCTTATAATTTATCATTTATGTGACCCATTTAAATTTGAATATGGTAAACTAAATTCCTTTTGGGTCCCATATCCACTTATTACAAAATTTATGTCTCCATCTCAGCCTAGGGAACTAGTAGGTTGGTGAAACATTATTTGCAAGTAGTCTTATTTGGAAATTATTTAATTAGGGGCATGACAGTCCTCCCCACTCAATATTTCTTGTCCTCAAGCAGTTTCAAACATTTATGTTGAATAACCTTCTTTCCTTCCAAATTTTTTTTTCAAACCTTAGCTGCAATTTGAGTAGTGGCACTAATGTACTACAATTGTATGTTTCCAAAACTAAAGATATGTGGATCTTTGCATATTGATATATTTTGTGACATCACCACTAACACCAAAAGGATTAATCAAATCCATCAAAACAAAATTTTTACAAATAATATTTACCTCCATATTTGGAAACCTTTTCTGAACTTTCAGCCCTTTTTTGTTTTTGTATAATTCTTTGAAGTTCGTACTGAGCTTCTGAACTTGAATTTCCAATATTCCAAGAAATTTTAAAATATGAACCACCATGCTTTTTGTTTCTCTACTTTGATTACAATCACCTTCTCAAGTGGTGACTCAATGTTCCCTACTGCTTGTTTCCCCCAAATTGCAACCAAGCAATACCCGGATCCCATTGCTTGTATTGCACCCTTCCAAACATCATGAGTACAAAATATAGATCATTAAAGTACATAACTACATCATAAAATTGTACATCAAGAATGTACCTCATCAAAGGATCATGAAAGTTCTTGTACATCCAAGTAAGTAGATCATCATGTGTCCCATACACATAAGCATCAAGTATTATATCAAATATTCTCCAATGACATAGGTGAGTATCCCATTTCCTATAATGTTGCTCCAAAATAATGTAAGATGCATCAAAATAATGATCAGCCATGTGTTCTTTCATCCAATAAGTGAATTAAGAACCTCCACCAAAATATGAACCAAATAAGGAGCAAAGAAAACATGAAGACTTCAAGTGGCTCAAAGAAGTCTCATAAATACACCCATGAATATGTATATCATCATAATGTAACAAAGGATGATGTTGCAAATGCAAAGAATATGTAACTCTATTCATGTCATCATAAAAAGGAGAGATAGTAATTCCATACTCTTCATGTAGCACCATAAAAAAGAAACATTTCACCCATACTTCATTAGGATGAGTGTTGCAAAATGTGGAAGTGTAGGATGTAGGGGAAAGAAAAAATTAACCCAAAGGATTAGAAAGTGCAAAATTCTCATCATGTGAAGGCTCCATAGGGGTAGGATTATGCATATCCCTCAAAAGTGTGACACTTTCCTCATATGTTGGTTCTAAGGTAGTGGAATGATGCACTCCTTCCAAAAGTGTGTAACCATTATCAAGAGGCAGCTCAAGCTTCTCTTCCACCACAACAAGTGATTGGATGTCATCAATCCCATCTTCAAACTCATCAAGAACCTGCAATTTTCCATGCTTCTCATGATCCATCATGTCATGAGAATCCTCCAAGAAATCTACCATATGACAATCTAAAACATAGGAGGAAAAACAAGTATCTTGCAACCTCTTAAGAAGTTGCTCATTTTGAGTTTTGAGCTTATGAATATCCTCATTATTATTAAAGTATGATTCATTTAACCATTCATTAAGTTCAACTAATTTTTTTCTATTAAAAATAAAAGACATGAAATTACCTTGAATGTTGCACATTGCTCTTTGAATCTTCTCCCTGTCTTAAAGGAAGGATGGCCCAATGAAGGAAATTTCCAACAAGAATTTGATACCAATGATTTAGTGTCATGGAGTATGATAAGGGACTCATGTATATTCATTTCACTCATATTGAAAATACCCTTCAATGAAGGATGGTTCATGGGAGTGAACCTCCTCTTCTTCTTTCTTCTTGATTTGATCAACTTCTTGAAGTTCAAGTGGTGATGGGGAAGTTGATTTTGGTTATTCATTATCTGCTACAAGGTATTCATATTCATGCTCATGATAAATTTGGATTCCAGCAACATTCTCAAATCTGATATTTATGTCACCAACATAGAGTTGTGAGCACCCATCAGTAGGTACTCCTTCACAGTTCAATCATCCTTAAATAGATGCTCTTTGTTCCATGTCAACAATAGAATGTGTCTTAGAATTATATTAAATAGTTTCAAGGGACTCTTCTTCATTCTCATGTGATGTTTCTTCATCTTTTTCAGAGTCACTTGGGAGTGACTTTCGATCCTCTTGATGTAATGCTTCTTCTGCTTCACATCCCACAGAACTAAGTGGCTCCTTGGTCTCCTCCATACTTGTGGATTGCTGATTGTTCCTTAATGAGTTCACAGTTTAATTATTGTTCCTAAATACATACACAAAATCATCAAATTCTTCAAAAATGATGGTATTATGTGTCTCTCCATGATGGGAACTAATACTACCCCCTGTCACTAGATTACACCTAGGTTGGATAGCCACCAATTCGAAACCTTACATAAAATGCTTGATAATATCATTAAAATATGACTTAATGAGTTTATTAAATTCATATCTATCATCCATAACTTCAATAGGTTCCAAGACCATGCTCTAATACCACTATAATGTCCCTTCTTGGAAATTTGGAGAAAATTACGAGTTGGGCAAATTCAAGCTTAACTAGTCTTTCTTTGTTTGGTTCCCAACACCACTAAAACTTTCCAAATTACTTATAGATGGATCCTATGGGATTTAAAACATCCTAACAGACCTCATACACTCAATGGTCAGATCATAAAACTCATTTGACATGTTATTCAAGTTTGCACATTTTTTGTTAATTTTGAGCTTTGTTAGTCATGACTCTAGGGGGCTCCAACTGAATCCAAATGGATATGGAGAGTATTATAAAATTAAAATATGAACCATGAGAACTTAGTATCTAACTTTAGGCTTCTGAAACTTGATTTGAGGCTAATAATAAAAGGGGAAAATTTACTAGGAAAATTGAGGTCAAATTCCCCCAAGGGTGAGAGCCAAATTGGCTTCCCAACTCAAGTATTTCCCTCCAAAAATTCAGAAAAGAGTATGGGAATTAATAAAAGGTGAAATTGGTTTTATTTAATCAATTTTATTATCTCTTCAAACTATTTATAAAGTGAAACATTCATATAACAACTTTCAGTGACATTGCTTATAGGGAAATTTTATAACCAGCTTGATGTTGACATATGAATGGTAGATTTAAATATTCAAATCAGGATGTGAAATATATATACAATATACATCATGAAAATTTATTCCCCTAAAGTATTCAACATCAAATAATTCCCTTTAAACTAGTGAGTCAAATACATGAAAACTAGTGATTGAATAGCCTAGAAATGCAAGCCTTTCACACTGGAGTTTCTTTGATTTAGAGATACAAAGAATATGGTCATGTAATTATAGATTCATACACAATTTATGGCTTTCCAATCATCATTAAACTCATATAAAATTCCTTATACAAATCTGATGTACAACTCTTTTGAAATGGAAACCAAATACATGAAAAGTAGTCATTCAAGAGCATGGGAATGTAAGACTTTTGCACTGGATTTTATTGGATTTCGAGATACAAATAATATGGCCATGGAATTAAAAATTTATACATAATTTATTTCTTCCCCATCATCATAAAACTCATATAAAATTCCTTATACAAATATGATATACAACTCCTTTAAAATGGAATCCAAATACATGAAAACTAGTCATTCGAGAGCATGTGAATGCAAGCCTTTCACATATGTATTTCTGATATTTTAACTTGAAAATCATATGGAAATAATATTAAGGATCCATAAATATTATACCCAATATTGGGCATCAAATAACTTCATCAAAGTGAAATCACCACTCCAACAAGTGCGCCACCAACATGAGAGTGTGGGGAATGGAGAGAATAGGGAGATAAATCAGAATTCGACTGTATGGACCTTCAAATTAAAAATAAAACACCTTAATTAAGATACAATGAGATCTATTAATGGAATCTCTGTTAGCACTATAATTGAAAATTGTATATTTTTTTATTAAAGGGTTTGAAAATGCTCATATGTTGAAAATTTGGTGGAAGCGCTCTTTAGGTTAATGGGTGAGCATAATATTTCATTATGGGTCGTCGGATGAAAATAATGGGGTGATCTACGGTGGTAGATCGTTCCACTGATGAAACATGGAGGATAAATTGAAATAATCTCATCGATGAAATGGAGGTAAAATGTGTTAAACAGTGACAGCTCATATTTAAAGCGCTGCAGATCAACGGTGGTGAAGCATTCCAGAGATCAGAGATGCAAGGATAAAAGAAGTTTTTCAATTCACAAAATGGGTTAACAAGTGGAAATATTGGATGGAAAGGATGAGAGAAGAGATATATCTATGGTCGGGAGCAATTCCGTGGACTGAACTAGTGCGGAGAAAGTTTAAATTGAAATCCGTGGAAAGTGGTAGGGGCCACGTTGATCAACGGTTATGATAACACTCAGGATTTGATCGACAGATGAGGTACATTCTGTGAATGGAATTTGCTCAATCAATCAGTTATAAAATTATTTGCAGAATGTTAAAATTTTCCACAGTCGGGCGGTCCTAATGAAGGCAGGTTTCAGATCGAGGGCTAATATTGACTCCGTCGAATCAAGTTGTGCAGGGTGGTAGTCTCAAGTATTGGTGTTGATATTTTGCACATGGATGGCTTAGATTTCGAAGAAGAGAAAATCTATGATCTAGATTATGGGAGGTGCACCCTGCTTATGAAACATAAAAATTATAAAAATCATCTACGTGGAGTTTCAAAAGTTTTTTTTCCTGAGCTGTGGCAATTGACGATAACCCTAACTGTGCACAAAGTTCCAACATGGACGGAATCAAAAAACTGTGCTAATTAACAAGGTAGGAATACTGAAACTTTCCAATTAATTTTAAAAATGGATGAGATAGAGGTAGTAGAGGTGGAAGATAGTGAAGAATTAGGGGTTTTCTATCAGAAAGATGAGAAGAGCTTTGAAGACAAGAATGCTGAAATTTTTGATACTATTTTGATGAATGAAACAATTGAGACAGCTAAGAGTAAGTTGAAAATTCTTAAGGACCATGGTAGTGACACCCATGGTTTTTTCAAATCTTTCTTTTACTTTTTCTCTGTCAACCAGACTCCCAATTTCCCAATAATCCTAAGTCTAGGATCACTTGCCCTGTTCAGGCCTCTGTTATCTGAAAATCCCTATTTGTCCCATATGATTTTATTCCTTTATCCAAAGAGTACAAAGAATAAAATATCATACATTTCTTCCAAGAGTCTACAACTGGGAGTAAAGAATCCTTTTTAAAGTCATGTTTGAAGCTGGATAGTGAGGTTGTAGGTTTATCTTACCCTATTGACCTAGTCCTGTTTAATGAAAAAACCTCATCTTGTATTACTTTATCCAGTCAATTTTTGGGGTTAGACACTAATGGTTATGTTACAGAGTCACTATTGAGTATGTTGTTTGTCCTAAGTACCTACTAAATTGAGTCTAAACTTCCAGGTCAGTCCTTCCAGTCTTGTTGCCTTAAATTTGATGAGTTCCTAACTGAGAACATTCATTCTCAGTTAGTCAACTTCCACGATACCAAAGTTTTCAGATTCCACTCCTTTTTGTTGAAGATGTTCTTGTCACACAATGAAGTTAGCCTACAGTTTCCTGAATTGGTACTCACTAATGAAATGACCCAGAATTATTGCAAGTTTATGAATGGTTTGATGGCAGAAATATATAGTATTTTTTTCCAGGTTAGATTGCCCAGGGTATTTCCAGAGATGAAGGAAACATTGCATCTTTCCCCTAGTAAAATTATAGGGGACTGGTTCCTTTCAAAATTTGAAACCATTATAAGATTATATGGATTTGTGCACCAGCCTTTATGACAACCAGGATCTTCTCTTTGGAATTTATTAGAAAAAAGCTTATAGTGGAAGAAGAACAAATATTAAACTTCAAGAAGAGTTTGGATATGAAATTTCCCTCGGAGGCAGGGCCATATGTTGTCAAAAGTAGAGTTTCTTTACCCATAATTGATAATTTTCTCAAGAGCATGGGGTTTTATTTGGGAACCGCAATCAACTATGATCCACACCAGGTAATTTCCAAAAGAAGACGGAAAAATAACAATAATCATTTTCAACATATTGAAGTAGCTAGACTCAGGAAGGAAGCTAATTGGGAATATTATCCTGACAAATCTCCAGATAATGTCAGCATGGAACAAGACTCTGTATCTTCCTTACCTGGAAATAATTCTCCCCCAATGGATCTTTCTAATATAGTTGCAGTTGCTGGTAATATTTCATCCTTAATAATTTTTTCAGGAACTTCAAAGAAGAGAGAGCATTCATATTTCATGGAAACTGAAGAAGTAGGCACTGCTAGTACACCAAAGAAGCAGAAAACTGAACAAGAGGGACAAGTGGTGCAGGAGAAGAAAAGCAGTATGAAAGGTAAAAAGAAACAAGAAAATCCCAAAGAAACTGGTCTAGAGCTTCAAGAATATGTGTTTGATGGAGTAACCCAAAATAAATATACATCAAAAGAGGAATGGTTGAATACTTACAGGGAAAAGGTTGATAAAACCTTTGATGAAACAATGAAATTATATGAGGAAGTAAGACAATTTCCCAAGCCAAATGTAACATTCAAAACTATAAGGGATCATGCCAAAGATACCCAGAGTTTGGCCATGACTATTGGTAATAAGGTATTAGAGGTGAATGTGAACTTAGAAAATATCCTACCACAGATATAATACATTTTCATAGAGAAACATGTGATATTTTATATACAAGACTACTCAAATCTACATTATAGGTATCTAAACTAGAGTCAAATAAAAATAGAGCTCGGGACCTCCTAAGGAAAGAAACGGTTGAGAACAAGGCCCTTAGAATCAAAATTAAAAAGTTTCAGGATGATTTTTTGAAGGTTGATGGGCAGTCAGACAAAGGAGAAGTGGATCAAAATTTATTTGATGAAAAAGAGAAAGAGGTTCAAGTGCTGAAAAAGAAATTGTTAATTCCTTCCACTCAACTTATTCAAACTTCTGAGTTGACAGAGTTTGAGAAGGAGAAAGAAGCATTGAAAATTGAATTGACTAATTGTAAAGCCAAGCTGTTAAAGCTTGAAGAAAAAGAAAAGCAATGGGAAAAATATGCTAAGCTTCTAGTAGAAAGTGAGAAGGACCTAAAAAATATGCTGGAAGCATAAGAAAAGGAATTATAGGAGAGATGTGAAGAAGTCAAAGATAAATTTACTACTCCTTCTGTAGAATTAGATGCAACATCTCTTTCTAAATCAATGTCTCAGGTAAACCTGAAAGATGTGGAACTCATAGGGTAAATGTTACAGAACAAGAACCTTGAAGAAATGGCTTTGAAAAAAGAACAAGAGAAGAAGGAAATAGAGGAAAAATACCAAGAAGTAATAAATCAAAATACTAAGATAGCAAAGTAGTTGGTTGGTCAAATGGCCTTACAAGGAGCCAAACATATGATTTCGGATAAGATTATTCAAGAAGCTAATAAGTTTATACCATATGTAGATTTTATTGCAAATTAGGAGAGTGCTCTGAAAGCATACAGACAAAATATTTTGATAGTAAAGCAGGGATTAATAAGAAGCCAATGGAAGTAGCTCAGAATGCTATCAACTTTTTAAGTGCCTTGTCAAAATATCAAGTTAGAAGGTTTGGTATCCAAGAAAAAGTTGTTATTTCCTCTTAGGCTAGAAATGTGATTGGAAAATACAGAATGTTGGATACTGTACAGGCCAAAGTTGATATTATAAATCATAGCTTCAAAGAAGTGACTAATTTATTCACTCCATTGGTAAACAGGGGAATTCCTTTCTTCTTAGAGGAAATGGGACCATTATTGTCTCAAGAGGAATATCTAGAGAAATTGGTAAATTGTAGGTTAGACCACAGTAAGTTTCAAGATAAGCAGCAGTCTCTGTCTGGAAGAGTCGTGTTTGATAAATAGGATGAAGGTTCGAGTTACAGTTTGATTTTAAAGTCAAGTGTGCCAAGGTGCCTAATCTTTCATATGTAGAAAGCATGGAGCTCAGAGTTTTGGCACATGAAATGGTTGTTGCAGATTTTCCTAAGCCAGAACAGTGGAGAACAGTTCAACAATTTGGATCGAATAAATATAAATTACAACCATGAAGATATCAAGAAAGACAACACAAAGGAATTTCAGCGAAGGATAAATTTTATGATAAAATGTTATTTTAATTTCATTTAGTTAAGAAGTTTTGTTATCTCAGAGTTTCTTTGTAATAAGTAAGCACTTTGACACATGTAATAAACGGTTTAAACCGTTAGACAGTTAGGTTTATTATTCAGCTCAAGGAGAAATTGTATAAGTATTCATACATTTGATGAAGCGAGGGTTGGAATCTGTGAAATTTTGGAGAACTTGTGTATTCAAATATTTCTTTAATTTACAGAGCCAAAAGTTGGCATTTTTTCAGAGATTCCTGTGTTATTTCATGTTGCAGTGTGTACTTTCTCTTCTCATGTGAATGTTTTTCCAGTTTTATATTTCCATTATGCATTCCTTCATGTTTGAAATGAGTGTATAACAGTTTAGAATTCATATTTACTATGCTCTAGTTGTTCTTCGCAAATATTCACCAAGCCTTTCTTTTAAAGTTGATACGTAATTCATTTTTACAATGCTCTATGTTAATGGTCTGTTCATGTTCTTCCTTTTTCACCAGACAATCAAATTTTGACTGTGAATGAGTAGCTACCTTGCCTCTGTTAAAATTTCATGCATAAGTTTCATTTATCTATATTCATATCTTGAATCGATATCCCAATGGTCATGTGTTATGTTTCAACCAATCTTACCAATTACAAACAATTCTGCTTATAGATATCTGGCCTTGTTAATATTTTGTGAGAGATCCCTCTCGGAAGAGAAAAAAGCCAGTTTTCTCTTTAAAAGTGTTTTTTGTTGTTACCTAGGATCAGCCTTTACAACCTTTGGTATATTTCCAGTGTTAACAAATTGGCGGCGTTGCCGAGGAACAAAAGTGCATATCATCCCTGGAAAGAATGATAAGGATTGCAAAGTTTCAAGAAAGAAATTTTTGTGGGCAAGAAGAAGTTTCCAAATTCAAAATAAGGTTGTACATTTGCCTTGGGGCGACTTCACATTCATTTTAAACAGTATTACAAAAGGACATCCTGGCTTTCAAGAGAGAAAATATGAGAGGTAATCCTAATACTGAAACTTTGCATTGTGTGGAAGATCCAAAAAGATTTCTTAGAAATAAAAATAAAGAAAAATAAGTAGTTCTCAGTTTGGTGTATCATCTTCTCAAGATTTTCACAATATACAAGAATCTAAATGGGAAACTAGTGCTGAAATATTATTGTTAAAATCAAAGTCTGAATCTGACCTAAAGAAAGTTGAGATTAACCTAGTAGGCTAGAATCATATCTTCTTGATTCTTTGTGGCAGAACCTTCAAACTACAGTAAAAATAGAAAAAACTATCCCTATTGTCCAAACTTTCAGCCTCATATTTCCCAAACTATTCAGAATCCTCCAATTTTTCAAACTTTACCTCTTGGTCCAAATCCACCTAGACCAGTGCCTACATCTAGGTTTGCTCCATTGGCTTTACCTACGGTGCTACATGACCTTCCCTTAAATTATGCCCAGAGGATTTCATTGTATGATGGAGAAGAGAATGATACTGCAAAATATCATGTTGGAAAATTTGATGACTTTATAGATTTGGAAGAGGCTAATTATGAGGATTTCAAGATGACGTTGTTTGCACAGAGCTTGTCTGGGGAAGCCAAGAAGTGGTATAAGTATTTACCTGCAAGGTCTATTCAAAACTTTGATGCCTTTCAAACTGACTTCTTGGAGAGATGGGATGATAAGCAAAGTCCATTACAAGTCATGTCTCAGTACAATAATCTTAAAAAAGGATTTTTTGATTCAATCCATGAGTTTTCCAGTAGGTTCATGAGATTCTATAATTCGATACCTGCTGATATTAAGCCTTCACCTGGTGTTGCTAAACTTCATTATGCAGAATCCTTTGATAATGACTTTGCATTGTTGTTGAGGGAAAGAAAATTAGCCAGTCTTCCTGTTATGTTTACAGATTCCTTGGAAGTAGAAGCCAATATGATGACATGTGTAAAAATAAAACAAAGAGTAGATGTTGATAGGAAGAAAGGTAGAGAAGAAACTATGCCCTCCACATCTTCTGCTTCTTGATATAATGATGTAAAATTTGAAATGATACTAAAACAATGGAAAAGTTAATGGATAGGCTGACTATGGATAATAGGTCAGTAAATCGAGAACAGAATGAACCCCAGATCAAAAACCCTAACTTTAGAAGGCCTATTCCTCCTCCCCTTCCACAGAATAGACAAAGAGACCTGAGGAATCCAAGAAACTAATAAGATCATCAAATAAGACCACCTTTCCCTGAAAATTATGTTGCTGATGATGATGGTGCAGACTCTATTGAAGACCATATTCATCATTTTGGTGATTTAGATTTTGAAATCTATCTGACTTAGGAGGAACATAGTATGTTTGCATAGGAGGATGATTATAAATATTTTGAGGAGGAGATGGAACAGTATAAGAAGGGGTATATGCATGCTCTAGATGATGTAAAAAATATCAAACTGAGAAGTAGAGATGTTATTATGAATAAATGAAGGTTAAATACAAATCATCCTTCCAGTAGTCACATAAATACAGAAAAGAGAAATGAAAAACAAAAGGAACCTGTTGTACATAAAGAGGTTGCAAATAGAACTAAAAAAATAAAAGAATCAAAACAAACAGCACCCATGGAGGTAGATAAAAATTCTTCCATTTTTAATCTACAAAGTGAAATTTCTAAGTTTAAGATTTCAATTCATTTTAATGAATTGCTCAGAAATCAGGATTATAGGGACACAATAACAAAAATGGTCAGAAATTAGGGAGAGGCTCAGCCAGATATTTTGGAAGTGGCAGATGACAATCCTACCATTGTTTTGGGGTCTAATCTTGATGATGTAGATAATGAGGAAGTACCGCCTTTTTATATGAGCTTAAATGTGCATGACATGGTCTTGCATAATTCTATGTTAGATTCAAATGCTTCACATAATTTGATGCCTAAAGGAGTGGTAGAAAGTTTGGGGTTAGAGATTACAAGGCCTTATAAAGATTTGTATTCTTTTGATTCCAAAAGGGTGAAATGTTTGGGTTTGATAAAAGATCTGGTAGTATCCTTGAATAAATTATCACCTAAAACTGTGGTCATGGACGTTGTTGTGGCTGATATTCCTCCCAAATTTGGTGTTTTGTTGTCAAGATCTTGGACTTCAAAGTTAAAAGGAAGTTTACAAATGGATATGTCTTATGCTACAATTCCTATTCTTAATGAAAACAAGAGACTGTACAGTGAAAAAAGATCACCATATGTTGTTATCAGTCCAAATCAACCAGGAGTTTATCATATTTATGTTGTTGATACAAATTTAGGGTCCTCTATCTTCTTCAATGATGTTTCTCCTTGTAATTCAAAGGTTATTTTTCCAAATAAAGGTAAAAAGGATAAAAAGGTGATGAATGAACAGGAAGCATTGGAAAGAAAGCAAAAGGAAGAAGGGGTATGGACTATGTATTTTGATGGGTCAGTGGCTAAAGTGGGTGCTGGTGCAAGTGTATATATAATTTCCCCTATTAGAGATTTTAAAGTTTTTTTTTACAAGTTGACCTTTGAATGTACTAATAATGTAGCAGAATATAAAGCTTTGTTTTTGGGTTTGCATGCACTGAAAGATTTGGGAGCTAAATGAGTCCAAGTTTTTGGAGATTCAGAACTTGTGATAAATCAGGTGAATGATAGTTATCAAACTAAGCATCCAAGAATGAGAGCTTACAGGAATGAAGTATGGGATATGTTTGGGAACTTTTTCATAGAACACAATCTCAAAGTGGTTCCTAGATATGATAATACAGTGGCAGATTCTTTGGCAATTGCTGCTGGAAAATTTAAGACTCCTACTACAGGTAAAAGAAAATATAAAGTTGACATTGTAAACAAGCCTTCCATACCAGAAAATACCAAGTACTGGCAGGTTTTTGAAGATGATATGCAAATCAAAATATTTCTGGAATTGTCTGGTGAATTTGTAAATACCCAAATAGAAAAAGAAAGTGTTGATTCTGAAAATTTTCAAGATGTTGATGAAGATGAAGAAGGATTTGTTGAAACAAAAAAGTTGAAAAGCTCACTATGAGGAAAGGATATAGTCCAATTGAAGAGTAATTATATTCCCAGAGGTTTAATTCCCTTAGAGAAGCTTTTTGACCAAAATGAGGTTGTCAAAGATACTAAAGTAAAACCTGTTGAAAATGTTGTTGAAGATAAAAACATTGGTACTGAGGAGAATCCCAAAATTGTAAAATTGTCCAAGAAATTGCTTGCTAAAGAAAAAGATGGGTATGTGAACTTGATGAAAAAATACACTGATGTATTTGCATGAAGTTAAGATGACCTCAAAGAATATGACACCTCCATTATACAAGATACTATTCCAATTAAGCCTGGAGAAAAACCATTTAGGCAGAAACTCAAAAGGATTAATCCAATGCTATTGCTTGTCATTGAAAAGGAGATCAAAAAATTATTTGATGCAAAAATAATTGTAACCCTGAGATTCTAAAAATGGGTTGCTAATTTGGTGCCTGTTATGAAGAAGAATGGTGATGTAACATCCATATTTGGATACTCTCAATTAAGTAATTTCTAAAATAACCCACATATCCGTAGATAATAAAATATGAATAAATTGGTAGATAAGTCCAAATTACAATTGAGGCCCGTTATTTATATTTTGGCGGAATACCCTTTCATTAAGAGTCATGTCTTTTCATAAAGACATTATTAATTATTATTATTTATTATTATTTATTTTATATATATGTTGATGTTTATTATTATTATTATTATTGTTTGTTGTTATTATTTAAGTTTGTTACATTGCCACTCCCTTAAAAAGGCTTTGTCCTCAAATCCTTATAATGTTTCTGCATCATTTTTTGTGGTGTCGCAGCTGACAAAACATGTCGATACGAACTACTAAGAGTTGAGCACAACTTCCGATATGTGGACGAATCAATCCATCCCAAATTGATTTGTTGTCAATTGTTGGCATTCCATACTGATCTATCGTTAGGATATTTGATCACATTGGTACCGCTATCTTTCGACGTTTCGCACTTTCTAGAATATATGTTTTTATGGTTGGGATGTCGATATGGAATTTTCACAATGTCATTTTCTTTTACGAGTGTCATTTTTTAGCATTGATCTGAGCAGAAAGTTGTATTTTCGCCTCTTGAGGTTTTAAGGTTTCGTTCTGTATCTTTTCCAACTTGTTTTTTAACTGCATGTTATCATTTTGAAACTTCTTAATCATTTCTACATGTGATTTTCTATCATCTTCAGACTTCTTAAGTTGTTCCTTTAGATCTTCGTTATGCCTTCTGATACAATTATTTTCTTCCTGTTTGTGTAGAATTTTTCCTTCAATGTCTTCCGTAGATTGTTCTGTCTTTCGACTACTTTTCAACTTCTTAATTTTTGTGACTAGTGTCTTGTTATGATTTCTTAATCTAAAAATTTCTTCGGAACTGCTTGATAACACCTTGTTGACTTTTGTCAGTTCTAACTTATGTGTCTTCTTACTGTCATCATACTGCTGCTAGAGTTTTTCTTTTTGTTGTTTATGATGATGTAACTCGATTTCTTGATTTTCTAACTTCATCCGTACTTGCGCCAATTCAACATCTTTTTCCATGATGAGTTTGTTTAGATGTTTTATTTCTTCTTCTAATTCATTATCGCATCCATATGGTGATTTGTCATTTTTTTACTTTCTGATCTCGTCTTCTAAGTTTTGATTATGAATTTTTAAACATGATGTTTCTTTATCATGATCAGATAACATTTTCTTGTTATCACTTATGGTTCGTTCTAGCTATCGATTTTGATTCCATAAGTGATGATTCTCATTGTCTCTCCACTCTTTCAACCACTTCTATGTCTCAACGTCAGCTTGTATACTTTTATTGATCGCCTTATATTGCTCTAACTCACCCACTTTTTTTTGTAGCTGTGACTTCATTTTCGAATATGTAGGTGCCATTGTTTGTGACTGTGTTTTTACTTCACTTTTGTCTTATTTTCTTTTTCTCTTTTTTTGACTTTCCCTTTTTTATGGCAATCTTCCTTCTTCTTCTCTTTTGTTTTCCAATAGTTTTGTAAAATGTGAGTAGATTGGGTGGTTGTGAGGAATTAGTGTTACCTTCCCCACCTAGGTTCAAATCTCACTTGCTTCTTTGTATTTATTATTATGAACTTTTTATATTCAAACCCAAACCCACTTTAAGAAACCACATGTGGTTTCACTCTTACCTTACCTCTTTTTTGGGGGGGTTACTTTTACATTTTTTTATTTTTTTATTTTTTAAGGACAGAGTCCTTTTTTTTGGGAAACCCAAATCTACACAAGGTTTAAATAATGTCGTCCAAGGTCTGTATGGCTCTGATACCACTGTAACATCCATAGTTGGATATTCTCAATTAAGTAATTTATGAAATAACCCACATATCCGTAGATAATTAAATATGAATAAATTGGTAAATAAGTTCAAATTACAATTGAGGGCCCGTTATTTATATTTTGGCGGAATACCCTTTCATTAAGAGTCATGTCTTTTCATAAAGACATTATTAATTATTATTATTTATTATTATTTATATGTTGATGTTTATTATTGTTGTTGTTTGTTGTTATTATTTAAGTTTGTTACATTGTCTTCCGGTTCATGATGATTTGTCCTCAAAGCATATTTTATAAAACTCGTTTATAATTTAGATATTGTAAGTAAAACCATGGGCTATTTCACTTTGTTTTTTAACTTTTCCCCTTTTATTTCTTCGTTGATAATTTTTTTTTATTCTAATTGTTTGTTGTTATTATTTAGGTTTGTTACATTGCCTTCCGATTCATGATGTTTTGTCCTCAAAGCATATTTTATAAAACTCGTTTATAATTTAGATATTGTAAGTAAAACCATGGGCTATTTCGTAAACCATGGGCTGTTTCACTTTGTTTTTTAACTTTTCCCCTTTTATTTTTTTGTTGATAATTTTTTTTTATTCTTCATTTTTCTCTCTTTTGTTGATAATTCTTTTTGTTTTTTTTGTATTCTTCATTTTTCTCTCTCGTTCTTGCTTCATATTTCGAGTGGAATTAATACTTCTTCAATGAAATTCAAAGGCCAAAAGTCAATTTTTGGTCAAAAACCGATTTTTACCAAAGAAACTCTGAATATGGATGGCTAAAAGCCATTGTGAGGTCAAAGACCTAAATTCAAGGAAACCTTGATCATTTTGGACAAAAGCCGGAGAATTAGCAAAAGCCCAAGGAAGGGCTGGCTCACCAATGTAATATCCGTATCCAGATATTCTCAATGATTACTCAGTTGAATAATCAACCAATGGAAAATAATTCCATATTGAAAATATTAAATAAATATTAAAGATGAATGATTATTAAAGATTACAAAGTGAGTGCCATATATATATTAACTGTAAAGGCACTTTGGATACTATCCATGAAAGGATGCGTCATTTTAGAATAGTTTACTAATAACCATTTATTAATTATTAATTATTAATATCAAAATATATTAATATTAATAATTAATATTGATATATATATATATATATATATATATATTGTTTGTTGTTATTATTTAAGTTTGTTACAGGTGAAATAAGACTGTGTCTGGACTTTAGAAATTTGAATAAAGTCTCTTTGAAGGACAATTACCATTTACCAAACATGGACCAGATTTTGTAGAAAGTGGTGGGTTCAGAGAGAATTTATACTATGGATGGGTTTTCAGGTTATAATCAAATAAAGGTGCTTCCTGAAGATCAGGAGAAAACTGCTTTCACTACACCATGGGGTACATTCATGTACACAAATATTCCTTTTGGATTAATGAATGCATGAGCCACTTTCCAGCATGCTATGGACATTGCTTTTGCAGATGTAAGAGACAAGTTTGTAGTGATTTACATGGATGATATTACTGTATATTCCAGGTCTGACAGGGAACATATTAAACATTTGGAAAAGGTTTTCCTTAAATGTAGAAAATATGGCATTTCATTGAATCCAAGAAAGTCAAATTTTGATCTGTAAGAAGGAAGAATTTTGGGCCATATTATTTCCAAAGAGAGTATAAGGATTGATCCAGACAGGGTGAGTGCAATTCTGAAAGTGGAGGAACCAAGAAGTAAAAAATAAGTACAGCCTTTCATTGGGCATGTAAATTTTTTGAGGAGATTCATTCCTAGCTTTGCTGAAATATTGATGAACATTACTAATATGCTGAAAAAGGAACTTGAAATAAAATGGACAGTGGAGGCTAAGAAGTCTTTAAAGGATATAAAGCAAGCTATTTCAAAAGCTGCTGTGCTGGTAAGTCAAGATTTTAATAAAGATTTCTTAGTATTTTCATATGCTTCAGAGCATACTATTGCAGTTGTTTTGTTACAAAAGAATGATCAAGGTGAAGAACAACCAATAGCATTTTTTAGTAAGATGTTAAGAGATGGAGATTTAAAATATGGTATCATGGAGAAACAAGCATATGCTTTAATTAAGGCCCTAAAGGATTTCAGAATTTACATTCTCCATTCACATGTATTTGCATATGTTCCCAGCAATGTGGTAAAAAACATACTTACACAGCCAGATCCGAAGGGGAGAAGAGCAAAATGGAATGCAGTGCTTTTGGAATATGAAATTGAAATTAGACCCACAAATTTTATTAAGGGACAAGGACTGGATAAAATGATGGTAGATTCTAATTGTGATTCTCTGCAGCTAAATTTTCTATTTGGTCAATTAAATCAGTTGGACACAAAAATGCAGAAGATGCCATATTTTTCTATTTATCCATGGTATGTTGATATTGTTTATGTGTTACAAAATTTATAACCTCCTGCGAGGTTAAGTAAAACTAGAGCAAGCTCTGTGAAACTGAAGCCTACAAAATTTTGTATTTTAAATCAATATCTTTATTGGAAGGATCCTGGGGGAGTGTTATTGAATTGTCTCTTGGATAATGAAGCTCAGCATACACCAAAGGATTTCCATGAAGGATATTGTGGGGAACATCATTCATGGAAGGTAACAGCAAATAAAATTTTGAGAGCAGGGTTCTATTGGCCTTCACTATTTTTAGATTTGTATAAAGAAACCACCAAATGTCATCAATGCCATATTTTTTATGGAAAGAGGAAATTGGTTCCACTTCCTCTTAATCCCATATCAGTAGAAGCACCTTTCCAACAATGGGGATTGGATTTTGTTGAGGAAATAAATCCACATTCCTCAAGACAACATAAGTGGATCTTAACAGCAACTGATTATTTTACAAAGTGGATTGAAGCAATACCTACTAGAAGATCTACATATGCAGTGATAATAAATTCCCTGGAGAATAACATTTTGGAAATATTTGTATGTCCTAAGAGGATTGTAATAGATAATGCAGATGCTTTTAATTCTAAGAAGATGATAATTTTTTGTCATAAGTATCATATAAGTTTGAAACATTCTACTACTTATTATCCACATGGTAATGGACTGGCAGAGTCCTCTAACAAAAGCTTGGTGAGTATAATTAATAAGTTGTTGGAAGACAATAAAATAGCATGGCATACAAAGCTGAAATATGCTTTGTGGGATGACAGAATCAACATAAAGAGGGCTATTGGAATGTCACCATTCCAATTGGTGTATGGAGCTGAAGTGGTTTTTCCATCATCTCTAGGAGTACCAGTTATGAAGTTATTGTAGGAGCAGCAGGATGAACCTAATCATATGCAAAGGAGAATAAACCAAATTATTGAGCTGAGCGAATTGAGGGATAAAGCATATGATAAGGTACAAATTCATCAGGAGAAAATGAAGAATACCTTTGACAGAAAGGTAAAAGAAGACACTTTCCAGGTTGATAATTTAGTGTTAAAATGGGATGCTCCACATGAATACAAAGGAAACCATGGTAAGTTTGATCATTTGTGGGTAGGTCCATACATTATTGCAGAACATAGGGGTAATAATGCGTTTATTCTACAGTATTAGGATGGGTCTCAGTATGAAGGAGGCCCAGTTAATGGGAGATTTTTGAAGCATTATTTCGAATAAGGGGAAAGGAATTGCATGTATTATAGTGTAAATATTTCTTTACTTTCAATCAGTACAAATGGTGAGCCAGAATATTTGAAGCCCATAAAGAAGGCCCTAATATCAGAAGTGGTAGCCATATTTTAGTTTTTGAGTTTCTTTCAGAAAAATTTAAAAAAAATTATTAACAATGGATTTGGCAACTGGTCTATGGGGTTCTTTGCTACCTCACTGGGAGGATAGCATCCCTAGTGGATCCAGTTGTTAGCACTATAGTTGAAAAATGTATATTGTTTGATTAAAGGGTTTGAAAATGCTCATATGTTAAAAATTTGGTGGAAGCGCTCTTTAGGTTAATGGGTGAGCATAATATTTCATTATGGGTCATCAAATGAAAAGAAGGGGGTGATCTACGATGGTAGATTGTTCTGCTGATGAAAAATGGAGGAGAAATTGAAACCATCTCATCAGGGAAATGGAGTTTAAAGGTGTTAAATAGTGATAGCTCAGCTTTAAAGCACTACAGATCAATGGTGGTGAAGCATTTCAGATATCAGAGATGCAAGGATAAAAGAAGTTTTGTGATTCACGGAATGGGTTAACAAGTGGAAAGATTCGATGGACGATATGAGAGTGAAGATAGATCTACGTTCGGGAGCAATTTTGAGGATTTAACTAGTGTGGAGAAATTTTAAATTGAAATCTGGGGAAAGTGGTAGGGGCCACATTGATTAATGGTTCTGATAATGCTCAGGCTTTGATCAACATATGAGGTATACTCCATGAATGGAAATTGCTCGATCAATCAGTTCTGAAATTATTTGTGGAATGTTAAAAGTTTCCACAGTTGGACGGTCCTAATGAAGGCAGGTTTCAGATCGAGGGCTAATATTGATTCCGCCGAATCAAGTTGTGCAGGGTGGTAGTATCGAGTATTGGTGTTGAGATTTTGCACGTGGATGGCTTAGATTTCGAAGAAGAGAAAATCTATGTTCTAGATTATGGGAGGTGTGCCATGCTTATGAAACATAAAAAATATAAAAAGCATCTACGTGGAGTTTCAAAATTTTGTTTTTTCTGTTGTGGCAATTGACGATAACCCTGACTGTGCGCAAAGTGAAAACGTGGACGGAATCAGAACATTGTGCTAATTAACAAGGTAGGTATCCTAAAACTTTCTAATTACTTCTAAAAATGGGTAAAATGGATGAGATAGAGGTAGTAGAGGTGGATATGATGGATGAGATAGAGGTAGTATAGATTAGTTGGTTTTGTGCTATAATGAGAGGGAAATGGATAATATAACAAGATGGTTAAGTACAACTAGCCATGGTCTCTATTTATGTGCATCAAGGTTACGTTTCCCTGTGTGGGAACTTCCAGTTATGGTTGTTAAGGAGAGTCCAGTGATGATATGGCAATATACAAAGGAGTCATTGTTTTGCAATGTTATGGCAATAGACAAAGGAGTCATTATTTTGCAATGATATGGAAATAGACAAAGGAGTCATTGTTTTGCAGACTTCCTATTAAAGCAATGCAGATTCTAGAAAATAAATCAGGTTGTGTCAAATCTAGAAAATAAATCAGGATGTGTCAGTAAGATATCTTTCTCCTGAGTTGGAATCGTTGTCTCCTATTTGAATATGTTGCAACCTTTATAATGTTTATTTTATATCATTGTATGGTTGTTGCATTATGAAGAATTGTGACTCATGGAATACAAAAACCCTAGCTCTGTCTTGTCACCGTGAAGACTGCTACTGGAATTGGAATGTGTGAGAGATACCATAGATATATCCAAAATCATGTTGTAGGCTCTATCATGTAACTGGATTTGCGTGAGGGTGGTGAACTCTATTCCGTATTTCCACATGAATGTGATTGCAGTTGAAGTTGGGGGTGGCTGTCAAAGCACAAGAATTGGCGGAACGTGTAAGGAAACTCCAACTTTTATCAAAACGTATCCAGTGATATCAAGATCTTGTCCAACAATTTCGATTGAAAACACACCCTAGAAATCCCTCATGGTCCAAGTCTTGCGGCTGGAATCAAGTGGACAATGCAAAACTTCTTCTTGGCCTTCACTATCATGGGTATGGAAATTGGGAAAAGATAAGAACCGACTCTATGCTTTGTCTAACTTGAAAGATAGCTCTGGATGGCCTTTCAGCTTCAGAAATATTTCTACCTCGTGCTCCGCACTTGGACGCTTGGGCCACTACCCTTTTATAGAAGGAATTTGAGTCTGAGAAGGCTCAATCAACTACAATGTTTCAATCAACTAATAAGGTAGGCTCTAGATGTGAAAGAGATATAAAAAATGTAAATATTGACTCGAAGGACAGGCACAGACTGTCATCTAAAACAGTATTCAGTAATCCAAAGCAGTCAACTAAGCCAATTAAGGAATGCCATCAGAAACGTCCTAAGTTTGAGCCCAGAGTGAAGGAGGAAGGTGAAATATCTGAATCAGAAGAGCCTCAGTATCATAGATACAAGGAGAAGATTGACCAAGAGACAAGAGAAGAAAGGTGGAGAGTATGGTATGCTGATGTCATGGATGATCAATTACTCACTTTGAAATGATTGCAAAAGTTGCAAACAACCAGTATAGATCTTCCTAAAGAAGAGGTACTCTACAAGGTGAAAAAATATTTGCATCTTCTTAGATAGAAAATCGACCTTATCTTGAAAGAACATTCAAACTCGTGCAATTTTATGATGGTTATGTGGTTATGGAAATATTTTGCTACATTCTCCAGTCAATTTGGTTGTTGCATATTGTGTTATGCCTGGATTGAGTCTCTGATTTTGTTGATTATTTTCATTTGGATGAGATTTCCCTGGAGCAGAATGGAGGTGGACATTATTCAATGAAGAAACCTTAAGTGTTGGTGATAAGTGCATGCTACATTTTTTAATAATACAATTGTGACTCTTGGTGCAGAATGTTGGCAAGCCCGTGGCATTGATATTTGGGACTCCACTTTATTGAAGATGATGCAACCACATCGAAACCACTATCTCTTCTCTCTCCATGAATTGAGCGTTGAAAAATTAGAGTGTAGCTTTCTGTTGCCATTGATTGCATGGTGCTTGCAATAAATGCCTGGAGATTAGAATATTAACTGCACTAAAGTATTGTGTGATCACACATTTTATATTTCGAAAACCTGTGGATAGTTGATGCATTGAACCTGGAGTAATTGGTTTCCATGTTGCTACTATAAAGGCCGTTGACATAACAACTAAAATTAAAAGAATTTCTTGAAGCTCATGAAATTGAAAGTCTTATTTAAAAAAAGGTTTTTGTGAAGCTTAAAATGAGAAGTAGCCAATTATGGATATAACTAAAACTAGTTTAAAAAAAGAGAGGAATGTTTGGTTGAAATACAAAAGTGAATTAACATGTCAAGAAGTTAATGAAGAGACATGTTCCCTCATAAAGTCACATTTTTTTGAAAGTTCATGTTATTTCAAAACACGCATGGCTATTTGGAAGGTATATATAGAGTAAAATATATTCTTTCAAAGTGTGTCTCGGTGGATCATTTGGATGGACCTTGTGTTCATACAAACAGATTGGTGTCTATAATCAGGTTGGATCCTGAATGAGGATTGGATGCCTCTCTACATGCTGGGTCATGTATGCAAATTGGGTTTTGCAAGAAAGTGAATCTTTCCAGGAAAGTTGGGTATCTCCATCTAGCTGGGTATAAATGAAAATTATAATTTGTAAACAAGAATTTTATTCAATAAAATAAATTGATATTTATATTTATTCTTCGTATGTATCTTTATGTTCATAATATATATGACTGATTAGATTAAGTGATTTGGCAAGATATTTTTAAAGTTTTAAATAGACACTAGTTCACCCCCCCCTCTCAGTGTCTAAGACCTGTTTCATCAATTGGTATCAGAGCATGTTGTATTTGAACAGCTCACTATTGGAAGGCTGATCCAAAAGGAAAATAGGTCCATGTTGCAAACTATTAAGAGATCCTTATCAAATGATTTCAAGATGAGACTAGGGCACTACACCTCTGCAAGAAAGCTATGGGTAAATATTGAAGACACATACCAAGCCCAGTATCAAAGTGTAAGAGAAGATACAAGTCAAAAATCTGATGAAGAACTAAGTAAAGATATGTTGAGCACTGAAGAGAATAATCTCTCATTTGCCTCATCACAAAACAAGGAAAACATTGGGCTAGATGAACTTTCAAATGACAGTTGTTATGATGATGAAGTACTCTCTAAGGAAAAATAATAAGACCTATTAATTCTCAAATATAAAATCCTAATTACTAAGAATGAAGACTTGAAGAAATTGAAGGAAGACTTTCTTATTGCAATTGAAAATACCAAGAAAAACATAAGTTTTATCCTATAAATGTTTTTTATAAGATTGAAAACATTTTTATGGTCACTCTAAGTGATCTTGAAACTGTTTTCAAGATCAATGAGTTACTACATGGATTGTGGATGGAATCCAAAAATTCTAGAAGAACATGCAAGAGTCTCGTAGATACAAAAAATGACTTGAAGATCCTAAAGGATAAGTTCTGTGCACTAACCAAGAAACACGAGGCTATTGATATGATATTGAATGAGCAAAGGATCTAGCTAGATGACAAGGAAAAATAATTGAAGAACACTTTCTCTAGTTTTAATTTACAATTGGAAAACAAAATTAATGAAATAAAATAGGTAAAGTCTGAAGTCTTTAAACTTAGAAGACAAATTGAAGCTAATGAAAGAAGGATTCCTGACCAAGAGAACCAAATGAAAGGAAGGGAGCCTATAGAGAAGTAGAATTTACTGGATTGGTAGAATAACCTACAAGAAAGACAAGAAAGTATTATAGAAGGAAAAAGGTCACTAAATTAAAGAGAAGAATATTTGAATATCTCCATGAAACAGATTGAGAAGGAACTGCAGGATGACAAGAAGAAGATTGAAAAAGATCATGCAACCTTAAAGGAGAAAGAGGCTAGGTATCAAAGGATGGTTGACTTAGTATTTAGAAAAGAGAACGCTACTAAATAAAAATCTATTATTAAAAAAGAAGAGGAAGAATCTACATGTCTCACAGGAAGTGAGATAAAGAAAAGTTACGCTATTACATTCACAAAAGGTGGAGAAAGGAAAGCAATGGATTATCTTCAATCCAAATATATTTCTCCATACAAGGGAAATGAGAATAGCAATCTATATAATAGCTCAGCCATTATAGATTAAATTTTGAGTAGGAAAAGACCATCCCATGACAGAACTAGTCTTCGATACAAAAAGGATGAAGAAGTTGAGAAAGGGACTCCCATGTCCAAGTTGGAGGAATGTTCTTCTTCTTCAAAAAGACAGAGGGGAATCACAAATCAAATACCAAATCAAAACTCTACCATGAGAATGAATTATGGAATAAAAAATATAAAACATTAAGCATGTCAAAAGGGAAGCTTATCATATCACACTAACACTTGGTATGATAACATATTCAATGGTATTTGCTACTCTTGTCACAAACATGGACACAAAGCAGTGGAATGTGATGCTTTTGAAAAGAAAACTGGAAAGAGTTCCTCTGAAAATATAAAGTGTTGGAGATGCAATCTTTTTGGGCATATAGCAAAGTTTTATCACTCCATAAGGTGTTTCAACTGTGAAGACTTTGGTCACAAAGCACAAAATTGCATGAATCCAAAGAAACAATACAATCAAAAGGAGGATGCTCCAAGGAGTCAAAGAAGGGATTTGAAAAGAGACGACATTAAAAATATAGAAAGAAAGATGCCTCATGACATGTATTTAAATATGGAATATGAGAAAATACATCAGAATTCAAGAAATACAAGTCCAAAGAAGAAGATAAAGAAAGTTTGGAGACCAAAGACAGGAGGTCTTAATCCTCATGCCAAAACAGGTGACTCTTATGGAAATGAATCTCTAGAAGAAGACACTCATTCTATAAATGATGACCACTCCATGGTTGAAGAAAATCCAAGTGTTGAAGAGGACTTGGAAATGACTCTTTTACTTTGTTAAAGAGTCCTTATTAGATGTCATAATTTAGTTGCTTCAGGTCAAGATTAAAAATGGAATTAAATACCTAAAAAATGACTTGGATAAGAAATCAGTATCTAATTTGGATAGGTTAGCAATTAATTTCCCTAAAAATCAGAAAAGTAAATATAACTCTTTATCCTTGAGACTGATAATATTTTCCAAATAGAAAGGATGTTATGAATAAAATATCATTTCTTGGTTAACCGGTATTACATGTTTAAGAAAGAGCACTAAGTTAGGGGGAGCCAATTTGAAAGAAAAATTTGTCTATTTTTTGTTCAAAGAGAGCATTATTTGAAGATAAACTCATACCCTTACCTGAGAATGCAATAAAGGATTATAAATTTGAAGACATAATGAAGTATTTTAACAACAACAAGAGAGGTAAAAATATTGACATTTGAGGACGAGAAAATATATTCATCGTCATTGTTGTGAGAGGTCACTATGATGAAAAGTAATAGTCGGTTTGTGAAGGCAACTTGCAACCATGGAATATGTGTTAAAGAAACCCTAATTTGATCACATTGTTTTTCACTCATGTGAAAAGAGATAGATGACACAAACATTGGTACTAGGAATCAAAGTTAGGGGGAACTATTCAACCCTTTGCCCTTGATGTCAAAGGGGGAGAAATGAAAGTAGTATTGCCATCAATGCCAAAGGGGGAGATTGTTGGCAATATGGAAAATGTAGATTGTGTAGATTGTCATTGATGGAAATCATATGTTGCATGATAGAGATGCAAGAGAATAAAGCAAGAGTATATGTGATAACAATGATGACATATAAAAAAGAGCATTTAATTGTCATTATAAAAGGCATTAAAATGACATACTCAAGCGAAACTATAAAAGTATTAAAGTGACATTAAATGAGATAAAGTTAAAATGACCATAAAAGTTAAAACATCAGTGGAATTACACGGCTAAAATTATTAGTGGCAACTAGCCATGACAGGGTAGAAAAAACAGAGAAACGCAATGAAGAGAGAGGGAAATGAAATATATAAATGCAAAATGTGTAAAAGATAAATGTCTAAAATATCTACTTGTTTATCCAATTCATTAATGTATAGATTAGTTGGTTTTGTGCTATAAAGAGAGGGAAATGGATAATATAACAAGATTGTTAATTACAACTAGCCATGGTCTCTATTTATGTGCATCAAGGTTACTTTTCCCTGTGTGGGAACTTCCAGTTATGGTTGTTAAGGAGAGTCCAGTGATGATATGGAAATAGACAAAGGAGTCATTGTTTTGCAATGATATGGCAATAGACAAAGGAGTCATTGTTTTGCAGACTTCCTATTAAAGCAATGCAGATTCTAGAAAATAAATCAGGTTGTGTCAAATCTAGAAAATAAATCAGGTTGTGTCAGTAAGATATCTTTCTCCTGAGTTGGAATCGTTGGTTCCTATTTAAATATGTTGGAACCTTTATAATGTTTATTTTATATCATTGTATGGTTGTTGCATTATGAAGAATTGTGACTAATGGAATACAAAAACCCTAGCTTTGTCTTGTCACCATGAAGACTGCCACTGGCATTGGAATGTGTGAGAGATACCATAGATATATCCAAAATCATGTTGTAGTCTCTATCATGTAACTGGAGTTGCGTGAGGGTGGTGAACTCTATTCCTTATTGTCGCATGAATGTGATCGCAACTGAAGTTGGGGGTAGTTTTCAAAGCACAAGAATTGGCAAAACGTGTAAGGAAACTCCAACTTTTATCAAAATGTATCCAGCGATATCAAGCTCCTATCCAACAATTTCGATTGAAAACACACCCTAGAAATACCTCATGGTCCAAGTATGGGATCAAGTGGACGATGCAAAACTTCTTCTTGGCATTCACTATCATGGGTATGGAAATTGGGAAAAGATAAGAACCAACTCTATGCTTTGTATAACTTGAAAGATAGCTCTGATTGGCCTTTCAGCTTTAGAAACATTTCTACCTCGTGCTCCGCACTTGGACGCTCGGGCATCTGCCCTTTTACAGAAGGAATTTGAGTCTAAGAAGGCTCAATCAATTGATAAGGTAGGCTCTAGACGCTAAAGAGATATCAAAAATGTAAATATTGGCTCGAAGGACGGGCATAGACTATCATCTAAAATAGTATTCAGTAATCCAAAGCAGTCGACTAAGCCAAATAAGGAACGCCATCAGAAACATCCTAAGGTTGACCCCAGAGTGAAGGAGGAAGGTGAAATATCTGAATCAGAAGAGCCTCAGTATCATAATACAAGGAGAATATTGACCAAGAGATGAGAGAAGAAAGGTGGAGAGTATGGTATGCTAATGTCATGGATGATCAATTACGCACTCTGAAATGATTGCAAAAGTTGCAGATAACCAGTATAGATCTTCCTAAAGAGGAGGTACTCTACAAGGTGAAAAAATATTTGCAGCTTCTTAGACAGAAAATTGACCTTATCTTAAAAGAACATTCAAACTCGCGCAATTTTAGGATGGTTACGCGGCTATGGAACTATGTTGCTACATTCTCCAGTAAATTTGGTTGTTGCATATTGTGCTATGCTTCGATTGAGTCTCTGATTTTGTTGAGTATCTACATTTGGATGATATTTCCCTGGAGCAGAATGGAGGTGGACATTATTCAATGAAGGAACCTTGAGTGTTGGTGATAAGTGCGTGGTACAGTTTTTAATAATACAATTCTGACTCTTGGTGCAGAATGTTGGCAAGCCTGTGGCGTTGATATTTGTGACTCCACCTTATTGAGGCTGATGTGACCACATCGAAACCACTATCTCTTCTCTCTCCATGAATTGAGCATCAAAAAATTGGAGTGTAGCTTCCTGTTTCCATTGATTGCATGGTGTTTGCAATGAATGCCTGGAGATTAGAATATTAACTGCACTAACGTATTGTGTGATCACACATTTTATATTTCAAAAAATTGTGGATAGTTGATGCATTGAACTTGGAGTAATTGGTTTCCATGTTGCAACTATAAAGGCCACCGACATAACAACTAAAATTAAAAGAATTTCTTGAATCTCATGAAATTGAAAGTCTTATTTAAAAAAAGGTGTTGGTGAAGTTTAAAATGAGAAGTAGCCAATTATGACTATAACTAAAACTAGTTTAAAAAAAGAGAGGAATGTTTGGTTAAAATACAAAAGTGAATTAACATTTAAAAAAAGAGAGGAATGTTTGGTTAAAATACAAAAGTGAATTAACAAGTCAAGAAGTTAATGAAGAGACATGTTCCCTCATAAATTCATATTGTTTTTGAAAGGTCATTTTATTTCAAAACACACATGGCTATTTGAGAGGTATATATAGAGTAAAATATATTTTTTCAAAGTGTGTCTCGATGGATCATTACTAATATCTTCGTGGATATTCTACCATTGATATGGACCTTGTGTTCATACAAACAGTTTGGTGTCTATAATCAGCTTGGAGCCTGAATGAGGATTGGATTCCTCTCTACATGTCGGGTCATGTATGCAAAGTGGGTTTTGCAAGAAAGTTGAATCTTTCCAGGAAAGTTGGCTCTCTCCATCTAGGTGGGTCTAGATAAAATTATAATTTGTAAACAAGAATTTTATTCAATAAAATAAATTGATATTGATATTTATTCTTCGTATGTATCTTTACGTTTATAATATATATGACTGATTAGATTAAGTGATTTAGCAAGATATTTTTAAAGTTTTAAATAGACACTGATTCACCCCCCCCCACCCTCTCAGTGTCTGAGACCTATTTCATCAGAAAAGCAGTGGGAAAAAGATGCTAAGCTTCTGGTAGAAAGTGAGAAGGACCTAAAAGCTAAGCTGGCAGCAAAAGAAAAAGAATTACAAGAGAGATATGAAGAAGACAAAGATCAATTTACTACTCCTTTTGTAGAAGTAGATGCAACATCTCTTTCTAAAGCAATGTTTCAGGTAAACCTGAAAGATGTAGAACTCACAGGGTTAAATTACAGAACAAGAACCTTGAAGAAATGGCTTTGAAAAAAGAACAAGAGAAGAAGGAAATAGAGGAAAAATACCAATAAGTAATAAATCATAATACTAAGCTAGCAAATCAGGTGGTTGGTCAAATGGTCTTGCAAGGAGCCAAACATATGATTTGGGATAAGAATATTCAGGAATCTAATAAGTTTAGATCATATTTAGATTTTATTGCATATCAGGAGAGTGCTCTGAAAGCAGCGAGACAAAATATTTTGATAGTAAAGTAGGGATTAAATAAGAATCCAATGGAAGTAGCTCAGAATGCTATCAAATTTTTAAGTTCCTTGTTAGAAGATCAATTCAGAAGGTTTGGTATCCAAGACAAAGTTGTTATTGCTTCTTGGGCTAGAAAAGTGATTGGAAAATATAGAATGTTGGATACTATATAGGCCAAAGTTGATATTATAATTCATAGATTCAAATAAGTGACTAATTTATTCACTCCATTGGTAAATAGGGGAATTCCTTTCTTCTGGGAGGAACTGGGACCATTATTGTCTCAGGAGGAATATCTGGAGAAATTGGTAAATTGCAGGTTAGACCACAGTAAGTTTCAAGATATGCAGCAGGCTCTGTCTGGAAGAGTCGTGTTTGATAAACTGGCTGAATAGTTCAAGTTATTGTTTGATTTTAAAGTCACGTGTGCCAAGGTTCCTAATATTTCATATGCAGAAAGCATGGAGCTCAGAGTTCTGGCACATGAAATGGTTGTTGCATATTTTCCTAAGCTAGAACGGTGGAGAACATTTCAACAATTTGGATCGAATAAATATAAATTACAACCATGAAGATATCAAGCAAGACAACACAAAGGAATTTCAGCAAAGTATACATTTTATGATAAAATGCTATTTTAATTTCATTTAGTTAAGAAGTTTTGTTATCTCAGAGTTGCTTTGTAATAGACAATAACTTTGACACATGTAATAAACGGTTTAAACCGTTAGACAGATAGGTTTATTGTTCAGCTCAAGGAGCAATTGTAAAAGTATTCATACATTTGATGAAGTGAGGGTTGGAACCCATGAGATTTTGGAGAACTTGTGTATTCAGATATTTCTTTAATTTTTAGAGCCGAAAGTGGCATTTTTTCAAAGATTCTTGTGTTATTTCATGTTGCAGTCTATACTTTCTATTCTCATGTGAATGTTTTTCTAGTTTTATCTTTCCATTATGCATTCCTTCATGTTTGAAATGAGTGTATAACAGTTTAGCATTCATATTTACTATGCTCTAGTTATTATTTTTAGATATTCAACAAGCCTTTATTCTAAAGTTGATACAGAATTCATTTTTACAATGCTCTATGTTAATGGTCTGTTTGTGTTCTTCCTTTTTCACCAGACAATCAAATTTTGACTATGATTGAGTAGCTACCTTTCCTCTGTTAAAATTCCATGCATAAGTTCTGTTTATCTATATTCATATCTTGAATCCATATCCCAATGGTCATGTGTTCTATTTCAACCAATCTTACCAATTACAAACAATTCTGCTTATACATATCTGGCCTTGTTAATATTTTGTGAGAGATCACTTTCGGAAGAGAAAAAAGCCAATTTTCTCTTTAAAAGTGGTTTTTGTTGTTACCTCAGAATAGCCTTTACAAACTTTGGTAATTTTCCAGTGTTAACACTCTCCATCAACCAACTTGGAAAGGAATCCAAATCCCTCGAAATTGGTTCACAGGCAAGGAGAGTGAACACTCACCGTGCAATGGACAAGCAAAAGCTCTCCAAAATGCCAAAGGCCAATTAAAAAATGATCAAAAACTATTCTCCTTCCTCATGAAATCATTTTATTAAATTCATGAGGCCCCTTAAGGTCGAATTTCCCTTCATGGACTTCCTCCAACTCATCTTAGTCACTTAGTAACTCTCATGACATGTGTCTTCCTTTTCATGCTCCAATTCTTTCCCCAATTCGAATGGATGCCTTCGACTACCAAATTCGACCTCTTGGTGTCTATTTTTATCCCTGTCATGTCATATTTGTCATATGTCTGCAATCAGTTCTGAATTTTTTATACTTGTCATAGAATCTTTCATCATTTGTTTTCATAGTGTATGGAATCTCTTTTGAAGTGGCACACATTGTCTTCTAGTCTCTTCCTCTTCCATGGGAGTTAATCTCCTTTACCAATTCAAATTTCTTGGATCATTATATTCTGTTTGAAATCGCATCACCCTCCAATAACATTACATTACCTGTGTGTTTGAATTTGGATGAAGATCATGCAAAGTGTGTGGGAAATCTAGTCACCCAAAGTCTCCACAAGCTTCCAAGTGTCTTGCTAAACCTATTCCACATTAATTTCTTACAATTTATCTTTTATATGACCCATTTAAATGTGAATATGGTAAACTAAAGTACTTGTGGGTCCCATAGCCCCTTATTACAAAATTTATGTCTCCATCTCAACATAGGGAACTAGTAGGTTGTTGAAACATTATTTACAAGTAGTCTTATTTGGAAACTATTTAATTGGGGACATGAGAAATTACTAAAGAGAGAATGTATCAACTACTATCCACAAGTAACCCCAAGGGACTTGACTATATTTGAACCTATGGATCTATGGCCACCACATTGATAGCATGCCTGGGATATATAATTCAATATATTGAGATAACCCATGGCGCTTCCCTCAAACAAATTTATGCATAAGTGTCCTTGTGTTATTCTTCACACTATATGGAAATCTGGCAACAACAATAGTCTTAAATGACTCATATATCCATATGAAATTTTCTTATCTCGATAAGAGCCCCTAAATAATCAGCCTAAAACAATTAAAGAGAAAAATAAGAGATTTGATAGAAAAAGAAATGCAATGTCAAACCAAGCATTTCCATTAGAATGACAATAAATTCATGTACATCTTCAAAGCTAATGTATTACAAAATATATTTTTGATTCCATGTAGAGAAATAGAGTTGTGCCATCATATGACTACTCCATACATTGCCATTATATGAATTGAAATAAATATACAAATAAAGTTGTACCATCAAATGACTACTCCATACATTACCATTTTATCCTTACAATTCATAATGCATATGAATTGAAACAAATATACATTAGGATTTAATGTTCAAACTCATAAAGAAACAAAATGACACCTCTATACATTTGAGAAAACAAATTAGCCACGTTGATTGTGTCAATAAACTCTAGAAGATGAAAAATTCATTTTATTTTTAAAAATTGTGGATCCAAAAAAATTATGAATACAATGCCATCAAATCAAAGAACCCATAGAATTGAAATACAACGAAAACTCAATAAACCAAATACTAAATAAAAGGTACACATAAAGCATAATTGCATAGGAAATACAACGAAAATAAATCAGCATGCTTAAATAGTTCTTCATTATGCTTTTTCAATATTTATATAATGAAGTATACACACCAAAAGAAAATGTCTTTTAACAAAAATAAATAAAGTGTTAAAATGCATTTTAAAAATATTTGGAATTTGTTTTCATAACTTATATTAAGTTAATGTAATTTTAAACATCTTTTATTTTGTAAATTATTTACCAAATAACTTAATTAAAAACATTTTAATAATGTTGATATTTTCCCCGGATGTGGGTGCCTACTAGATGGTTAATCGGTGCACCATGCCTCGGTCTGTGCACTGCCCGCATGGTAGCCCACATGCAATCGGCATGTCCATCACCTCTGCCACCTTTCCTTCTCGACGTTCTGCTCGCGTGCAAGAGGAGATGTCGGTCACTTCCACGCCCGCAACCTAGGGTGGCGACACCCTGTACTCCTCTTGAGCTTTCATGGCAAAGCAGTTGAATTCAATGAGAGTTGGTATGAGGACAGGGTCTGGTCAAGAGGATGTTTTGAACCACTTCGCCATGGATTATTGCCTCATTGTCTTCATTGGGTTTGGCTCTACTCTGTCTAAGTCTGGGTATTCCAAGAGTTTTGAAGCCTGGACTCAGCCTCAAGGTGGCGCTCTTTCGATTTCATTTGGATTTTCTCATTGGTTTGTCATTCTGCATATCAGTGATTTTCTCACTGGTTCTAGCGACGTTGGAAGCTCCCACCATGCCACTCTCCTTCTATACAACTTTGGCTCTCTCTGTCGAGCTTCTGGCTGATCAACATGTCCAGGAAATGGGGAAAGCCTCGACGCACCAACACAGGTAGGGGAAAAGCTCAGAGAGGGTTTCGTTTGCAAATTGAGGACGGGTATGAAAACCACATTTCCAAACCGATCTAGATCCTTATTGAATATTGGGAAGGGAGGGTCCTCAACCAATAGCTCGCTTCTGGGTAGGGAGGTAGCCAAATTAACCATTAGAAGCTTGTTAAGAACATGTTGGGCAATCTAGTGGAAGACATCTTAAGTAATTGGTCGGCTGCTCGTGATACGGTTCTGGCTGTGAAAGCTAAAATGGTGGAAATGGACACTCAGCTTACAACTCTAGACAACACATTTGCTTGGAACTACATGGCTACTAAAGTAGGGCATATCATACTCGAGGATGGTGGTAGCACGAGTGCTACTGAGGGCAAGTCACGGGACGCTAGCATGGTTTCGGCTCCACAGGCCCCTCCTTTTCCCATTCCTTCGACCGTGGAGCCTCTGTTTAAACGAATGAAGGACGTCGATGGCCAAAAAATTGAGCCGCCACTACTTGCTCTTGCTACTACAACCAACATGACCAGCACTTCGCAGGAGGAAGGATGGGGACGCCCCATCATCGAGGAAACCCCCCCATCTTGAAGAATGCTCAGAACATCTATAGAAACGAACTATTGTTTCAGGGTTTTTTTCCATTTCTATCTAGTTTGGTTATATCTATGTTTACTTTTGAAAATGAACCCTGTATTTATGTCAAAAATTGGTTACTATGATAGTCCTATAGTTCGGAACAATTTTAGTTCTTTTTTCCTCAGACGACCCTCCATTTTTTAGAGGCTTGGGTGGTGGCTTCACCACCTGAGACCTCCTATGGTCAGGGTTTATTTTGTATATCTTATTTTCATAAATTAATAGAACATTGCAGCTTTACAAAAAAAAAATGTTGATTTTTTTAATAACCTATACTAAACTAATGTAATTTTACCTAATAACTTAACTAAGTAAACTAAATTTAATAACTTCATTAATTTGACAGAAATATTAATAAATATTAATAAGATCAATTTCTAAAATGTTATATCTCCTTTTTATTATCTTTGGCGTGCTAAGAAGCGAAAAAAAAATCGAGGTTTTTCTAAGTCCTCACCATTACGTAAAAGTTTGGTGACAAATGTGGTTTTTTCTCCTGTTGTAAGCTAACAAGATTATTAAATCCAATGCATCTCGACAATTTAATAATTGGATTCAACCTCTCAAGTTGCAAGTTGTCCTTTGATTTTTCATTTCCCTCTTCATCGATGCCATCAGGTGCCTAATCCTACATTTGTTGATTGCATGGGCAGACCCTATCAACCAACAACACCCCTAGCTCACTGGCCCTTTCGGCGACAGACTGCAAAGTGGCCTGAAGTCTCACCCGAAGTGATTCTAATGGGTTGGCCAAGGACTCAAGCATCTTGGACCAGGTTCCGAGGCAATCCTACTGGTGGCTCGCAGCTCTCCTAGCTACGAGACCTCCTTCCTGCGTCTATGCGTCGCACGACCTCCTGCTCGCGTCGCATGATCCCGTCGTCGTGCAGCTCTTCTAGCCGCGAGATGTTTCTTTACACCACCGTGTGGTCCTTCTCTATGATGCGCACTTTCCCTGACTTGCGATATCTCCAGCCTTACCGCATCGCCACGCACCGTGCAACACGCAGCTCCTGCTCGACGCGAAGTCCTCAACCTGCGGTATCGCGCACCGCAGCTTCTCTGCCGGTGCGATATCACCTCTCTGTGATATCCTACCTCCGCGGTTTAGCGCACTTAGTATTGCTCGTGTCGACGTGCAAGACTTAACATTCAAAGCTATTCAATACTGCAACCAGTAACTGTTTACGCAAAGCATAAGTGAAACACATACAACATGCCAAAGGCTTTTAACCTATGATTATGCTTCTATGCTATGGTGAACTGATTAATACATCCATTCATTAAACTACAACCAGAGTCCATGAAATAACTGAGAAATGCATAAGTAAACATAACACATAAACCAGTCGCATAACACAGATTTTAGCGTGGTTCACCTCCAGGATGGAAGTTACGTCCACAGAACTGTGTTTTCTATTATAGCTCAAGGGGAAGGTAAAACACAGTTCTGCTGCACCACATATGTAACTCAAGATCTCCTCTCTTAGATCTCTCTTCTCTCTATACTGCTCTCTTACAATATACTCTTCCCTCTCAGTCGATCCCTGCGGATCGTTACATGCATTCTCTATAAGCCAGCTACTGGTTTCAGTAAGATTGCTACAGCTAAGACCAAAACCAGAGCTCGGCTTTTACAACATTCTACTTATCCTTATTGCCTATTTCAATCACGACTGTCTAACTGTCTACCCAACCAACTAGCTAACCCTTTACAATACAAAATTACATTCTTTTATAAGCAGCCCGAAGGTCTTGCATTTACAACACTGTGGGACTGTCCCAACAGTAACCCAAACCCTAATTAGTGACAGTCGGACCTCTCTGTCCTTGAGGTAGTCGCTTCCCATCACACCACAGCTCTCTGCAGTCTTCCATGCTTCCCGGCACTGACCATGGGTACTATGCACCGCTTCTATTTTCTGTCCTTCGTCTTCAATGCTTGAGCCTCGTTGCTCCTTCTTCTTTATGAGGGTCGCTGATCCCTCCTATCTTCCACCGCTGCCTTCAATGCAGTGGTTGAGCTCTCTCTTCTCGACCGCTCAGGTACCATTGCCTTCTTGACTTTTCTATCTCAAAAGTCATGGTTTCCGGCTCTGCTTTCCAGCTGGAAACGTGCTACGGCGTCATAGCTCTTGTCTTAACTCCTCTCCGCCAAAACTTATCATTCCGCCAAAACTAGCAGCTTCTTCTGTAGCTGCGGGACCCTGCTCCAACAATCCCCTAACACTTACTTGTGGCTCGTCCTCGAGCCACCTGCAACAGGATTCTCCTGCTTTAACTTTGCCTTGGCTTCCTGCGAAGCCCTCTGCAACCTATCACGAAGTCCTGTGACTTCTTTCTGCATCACTTCGACACTCTCTTGTGTAGTTTCGGTAACTTGGTTCACTGGGCTCTCTTATCCTTTCTGCTCGTAATCACAGTTTCGCTCTCTTCGCTCGTTCTCCTTTAAGAATGCTCTAGTGTTTGAGAAGTGTTCTACAGATATCCTTTCCTTTTTATCTGGGTTAGAACTTTTATCACAAGGAAAATCTGTATCTTCCAGCCTTCTCAAACATTTCATTCAGTCTGGAGCCTTGTGTATGGACGAGAAGCAAACCATGAACTCCGTTCCGAGAACAAGCCTTTGTCCTCGTTTTGGAAGTCTCCCCTCCGCTGGGTTTGCAGTCTTCTTCCACTTCTCTTCTCTTTGAAGTGTTCCAGATCCACATGCTGCCTCTGACCCTCAGGTTTCTGTTTCAGTGCCTCCGCAATCTTTCGTGCTTCTCTTAGCTGATCAGACAGGTCAGCGATTTTCTCTCGTTGCTTTCTTTTTCTCATTTTTACTTTCCACCTAGCGGGAGATTTCTTCTCATCATTCTTCTGCTCTGCTTTCTTATCTTCAGTGATCGGCTCGGCGTTCTTCTTCTCCTTAGCAGAGACTTTGGTGACAACTTCTACTTCTGGCACTTGACTCTTCATCCTTAGCGACTGTCTGACTTGTGCTGTACTTCATTTCACAACCCTGGGCGACGTCATCATGGCGGACCTACAGTCACCAGGGTCAAAACATCTCAACATGCCTTCTAGAGGTTCGTTCTCAGTCAGAATCCGCTTGGCTCAATACTCTGGGCGTGCAGTGGCTTCGAACTCTGGAAGTCACTGTACTCTGTAACTTAATTGGCTCTGCAAAGGGGACACTTATCACTGCCTTGCATAGCTCTCGAGATTTGGCAACTGTACCCTTCCTACTTGAAGGATGTCTGCTTTTATGCCGAAGGCATACTACCGTACACAACGGTTATCCTGGGTCAAACCCGTTGGTCATCATTAATGCCTGGACAAGACCACACCCACCATCCGATCCCTAAGAAATGTGGAAATCTGATCGAATTTCCCTCGAAACGTGTGTGTACAGGCGTCGGTCTCGTCGGAGATTTGCCAAATATAGAAAAATTAATTATACTGCTGCCAAATCCACGGTAAGATATACGGATCATTACCTCATTAACTACCTGTCAGCTGCTGACTTGACTGGCCTTTGTCGGTTGCAAACTGAGTACGTGGCACGGGGAAACATCACCCTGTTGCGATGCGACTCCGCATCACCTGCATAAAACAATTTTATTTTTATTTTTTATTTTTTTTTAGAATAATACTTAGAATAATACCTGCCGGTGTAGACTAGTTCCCGGTACGATGCCTCCTTTCAACTACACTGGACATCTGCACCACTTCGACTGGTTAAGAGGCGGGGTGGTTATCACTATAGGGCTTAAGCCTACTGCCATTAATCCATGTGGGAAAAAGCTCCCCATTCAGCTGGATGAGCTGAACGGCACCTCCCTCTATGACTTGTTGTATCTGATATGGCCCTAGCCAATGTGTCTTGAACTTCCCTGGAAACTTAATGAATTTGTTGTCATAGAGGAGCACCAGGTCTCTGATCTGGAAATTATTATTCTTAATGTGTCTATCATGCCAAGCTTTTTCTCATGCTTTCTGCACTTTCTGATGGAATCCGGCAATGAATCTGTCTTCTTCTAAGGCAAGCAGTTGTGCTAGCCTTTCCTCCACTGTGTCTGTATCAGTCATCTCGGTAATCTGAGCGATTCTTAAACTGGGAAGAATATACTCCCTAGACATAACAGCCTCCTGTCCATATACTAAGCTGAAAGGTGTGTGTCCTGTAATTTTCTTACATGTGGTCCTGTACGCCCATAAGACAGCGTTAACTCTGAGATCCCAATCATTTCTCTGGCTATTACAGATCTTAGTAAGAGCATTTTCTAAAATATTATTGAAGGCCTCCACTGTACCATTAGCCTGTGGGTGGTAGGGAGTGCTCTTATGGTGTTGGATCTGGAATTCTTCTGTCAATGCCTCAATAGTACTGTTCAAGAAATGTGTGCCTTGATCACTCATCAAAATTACTGGGCATCCAAACCTACTGATGATGTTTTCAAACAGGAACTATGCAGCTGTAGCAGCATCACAATTTCTTACTGCTTTGGCCTCTGCCCATCTGGTGAGGTACTCTGTTCCAGTGATAATATATCTCGCACCAATGCACTTTCCTGGTGGGTTGATAGGACCCACAAAATCTATAGCCCATTTGTCAAATGTGCACAACGTGACCTGTGGTCGCAGTGGCATTTCATCGCGTCGCGAGGGTTTTCCTACCCTTTGGCAAATATCGCAGCATCTGCAAAAGTCCTTGGTGTCTTTATGCAATGTAGGCCACCATAATCCTGCCTCCAGGATTTTCTGCGCAGTCGATTTTCCTGCGAAATGTCCTCCTGCGGTTCCTGAATGAGCCTCTTTGATAATAGCGCCTTTTTCATGCGGCATCACGCATCTGCGCAGAACTTCATCCGGACCTAACTTGTATAGGTGTCCTGCGATGAGGGTGAAGTCTGCTGCTTTGACAACCAACTGCTTCTTTTGCTGCTTAGTAAACTCATCAGATGCTACTCCTGTAGTGAGGAATTGAATAATGTCGGCATAGTACTCATCTGCGATCTGTATGGAAAACAACGGCGCATCTGGCAGATTGTCATCTAGGTTACTTGGCTCTTCCCCTGAGTCTAACCACGACAAATGATTAGGTCCTGCATTTAGTCTTCCTGGTTTAACAATGATTTCAAAATCATACTCCTGAAAGAGGAGTAACCATCTGTAGATTCTCCCCCCTAACACTGGCATATTGACCAAGTATTTTAGCGCGGAATGGTCAGTGAACATTTTAAACGAGGCACCCAATAGATAGTGCCTAAAATTCTGCAGCGCATACACCATAGCTAAGCCCTCTCTTTCTGTTGTGGTGTAGTTTTTTTCTGTTGTTGATAGCTTTCTGCTGGAATATGCGATGGGATGGTCAAGATCCCATTCTCCTGGCTGTGTCAAGACGACTTATAGGGCGATGCCGGATGCATCCACATGTACATGAAATGGCTTGGTCCAGTCGGGAAATACTAGGATGGGTGCTGTAACCATCTTCTCCTTAAGTATGTCTAGACTCTGCTGGCATTCCTCATTCCATAGGAATTTTATATCTTTCTTTAGCAACTTCTCCATCGGCGCTGTAATCTTTGCGTAGCCCTTGATGAACTTTCTGTAGTACCCGGTATGACCAAGTACTGTCCTCAGTTGCTTGACTGAGTTGGGTGCTGGAAGGTTTACAATGATAGCGATCTTCATGGGGTCTACCATCAAGCCTTGTCTACAAACAATTTGGCCCAACAAAATACCAAATGGTGCACAAAATATACATTTCTTCAAGTTTAGAGAAATTTGGTACTGCCTACATTTCTCTAACATCAGTCTTAGATCTCCTATGTGCTTATCGATTAGCCCAAATACAGTCCAGTCATCAAAATATACTTCTAAGAACTTATGAATGTATTCTTTAAAGACAACAACTACTACTCTAGAAAATATAGCTGGTGCATTCTTAAGACCAAAGGGCATTACCGTATACTGAAACAAGCCCCATTCTGTTGCAAAGGTGGTCTTGGACCGATCTTCTGGATGTATTCTGATCTGATGGTAGCCTGAAAACCCATCGGTGAAGGAGTAGACCTCCTGTCCTCCCACATTGTCTAACACTTCATCAGTGAACGGTGTTGGAAATGGATCATGAAGTGATGCATCGTTGAGTTTTCGCAGATCAACACAGATTCTGATGTCCCCTTTTGTTTTCTTCTCTTGGACGACCATGGGGCTAACCCATTCACTTTCTTCTACCGGCTCAATGATGCCTACTGCTAGCATCTTATCAATCTCATCCTTGACTTTTTCTTTGTAGCGCGGATTCAATCTATATGGGCGCTGCTTTACTGGTCTAGCATCCTCCTTCAATGGTATCCTCATCACTCCCAGGTCTCCAACTATTCCCTTCATCTCTGTGAACTTGGTGGGAAATAGGTCCTGATAGTCATGTAGGAGATCTGCGATCTGTCCAACTGTTTCATCATTCCAATAGTCTCCAATAGAGGCAAACTTAGGTTCTGCGTCTGTGCCAATATTGATCTTTTTAATCTTGATGGGCTCAGTGATTGCTGGAATCTCTAACTGTGGTCCCTCAACATCGTGAGTCCCTTCTGATTCCGGAATGTTGGTGTTGCGAGGGTCCTCATCCTCCTCCTCGTTGTCTGTCTTTGTTGCGAAGTTATAGCATTCTAGCGCGTCTTGCAACTGGATGGCCCACTCAGGTTGAGCCCGCATTGAGATGGTACAGTCCTCAAATATCTTGATCTTGATTATGTCTAGGGCCTGAGCAACACTTGGATGTTCTAATTCAAATGCAAAGGTGAGTAGGAAGTTGTCTGTCATAAGTGACCATGTGGTCGTCCCCTTGCGCAACTCGGTCTCTGTATACCAGTTCCTTGGAACTGTGTCCAATGTGTGAATGAATCTGTGAACCCATTCATCCTCTGGAATGTCTGACCAGTTCTGTTCACATGTCTGAATGTGTGTCCTGGGATCAGTTTCTCCTGTGTACTTATGTAGTACATACTCTCTATCGTCAGAAAATCTGATCTCCATCAGTCTTTTTACATTATCCCATGATGCGATATTCTCTTTACGCGCATACCACCATCTTGCAGGTGTAGCTCGAACTGCAAGGTCCATAGCTGCGATCCTCTGTTCATAAGGAATTTGTTGCTCAAACTGTTCAAAAAAATCCTGGATATCTGTCAGAGCATGATATGATGGAATCTCAGCGATCTCTGTGCCAATCCATCGTAGTGACTTACTGATAAATGCACATCTGTACGCTGAGACTTCGTAAAGTCTGTTCTGCCAGTTTTCTAGACCAACATCAGAATCCGAAGCGCATGAGCTGTCGCATTGCCAACTAATGTTCCCTTCTGCGGTTGGATTGATGTAGTCACTCTGGTTCGCTGTCATCTGGTAGAGACTCTCCATGTTATATGCCTCTTCCTCGGCTCGGATAGGTTCAATGTATCTAGGACCTTGGTAAGGATCCAGCGGTGCGATGACTCGGATCTGTGCATCCTCAAAGGTCATTTGTCTTCTCTTTAGGTCAATGACGGCTTTGCTACCAATCGCCCAATCAATACTTAATAGTGCTGGATATGGTCGACTGTCGCCAATGATTTCTATAACCTCGAAGTCCGCAAAAGTATGAACTCCGTCAATGTCAACAGGCACCTGTGGTAGTCGACCCAACGGTGATACTCACTGCTGATTAGCTAATCTCGGGTGGATAGGGGATAGGGCTAACTGAGGACTACCCATCTGTTCCCATGTCTGCTTAGTCAGAACATTCACCTCTGATCCTAGATCTAAGACAACCTCATCCATTTCAAACTCACCAATCTGCGCTGTGAATTTCATCTCTCTTCCGGTCCTTGTATGTCTTGTAATATTATGGACAGCGCGGTGTACACTGCCCGAGAGAGAGGGTTGCTGACACTGATCTATCATGCGTTGTAGCTCACCGACAGCTTTGTCATTTCTCAGGAGTTTCAAGCAGCTGTGCAGGAAGGATTGTACACTTCCTGTCGATTCATCCTCGTCGCATCTCCCCAATGTGGTAGCCTGCGGTGCCTGCTCAGGGCTATCGCCACAAGGTGCTTGCTGCGGTACACCCCTAGATGGCGGTACCTGCGATCCTGATAGTGTAGGTTCATCAAAGGAAGCCTTGGCTTCATGAAATGTCTCTTTATTCTGTTGTAGTTCGAGTGTTGTTGCTTTACTAGGAGCTCTACGCACCCACTCCTGACTTGTGTTCTTTCTGGTCTGCTGCGATGTGCCACTGGTGGAAGCACCGCTCCGAGTCACAATATTGACTCTTGGTTCTGGTTCTGCCTGCTCAGCAACAATAAGCTGGATGTTCTGATGTGCTGCTGGCTTAGGGTCTTTGATCTTAGCTATCAGGATAGGACACTCCTCTATAGTATGATCATAATATTTGCAGTAGTTACAAGTAGTAGTGGGGTTCTGACAGTCCCTAGCATAATGTCCTACAACTCCACAATTATAACAAGTGATTGGCCCATGACCTTGGCCAAAACCTCCTCCTCGGCCAAAGCCTTCTCCACGTGTGAAGCCTCCTCCATGGCCTCGTCCTCTGAATTCTCCTGCATGGCCTCCTTAAGCCTGATCCGGCTGAGGTCCTGCTACTGGACCCTATGTGTCTGCTTGGACTCTGTACACATCATGTTTTCTATCTAACATGAGATCATAGGCTCGGCAATCCTGTTCATCATGCCCGACGGATTTACAGAAGACACAGTATAGGTTCTTAGGTGTCTGTACATACTTCTGAAGCAAAGGGCATTTCTGAGGTGGATGTCCTTATGTTTTACATATTTCACACCATGGCCCTTGTGTTCGTGGTAAGGGGTTAGGAGCCCCTGATGCTAAATATTCTGCAAAGACTGGACAGTTGTCTTTGGTATGACCCTGTGCTCTACACTTTATGCACCATATGTCTTGCATAACCTCTTTCCCTTTCTTAAGTTCGTGTATCTGTAATGTGAGGTTGGCCAACTGGTTCTGTAGGGTTGTCATGCCTATACTGGTTTCTGCTAGAGGTGAAGCCTCTAGTTTCATTTCCATCTCCAACGCTTCATCTTGAGTAGTGAGTTTCTGCTGCATTAGTGGCAGTCTGATGTGAGGGAGCAGCGCTGCAATAAACCATTCCTTATGCTGCTCCGGTGCAAACTCAAAACTTACTTGGTCTATAAGAGCTTTGAATTTCTGGTCAAAGTCCCATACTGACTCTGATGGTAGCTGCTTAATATCCTTAAGCTCTGTAATGCACTAAGACTCAGACTTAGGTTTCTTAAACTCTTTGATCATGGTGTTCTTGACCTGGGCAAGTGTCTTGGGCAATGTAGTATACTTTATGTATCATGTCAAGGCTCTGTCTCTGAGTGTGGTGACCAACTGTACAAGTTTAAGGTTATCATCGTTGATTGTTTTAATGGTCCACATGGCTTCACATAGGAACCAATGTTGTTCCAGGTCTTCTGCTCCTGTACCTTTAAAAATAGGTAACTTCATGTCATCTCCCATTCTATTTCTCTGTGGTGGGTTCTAACTGACTGGGTTACTACCAATCAGCGGTGTAGGTAAAGGTGATGTAGCGGTAGTAGGTACTGTCTGTGAACTACTAGATGGAGTACCTACGGGGTTATTCTGAGTCCCTGTCTGTTTCTGTGGGGTATAGGGGTGGTAAGGGATACCCCCCTCTGGTTCTTCTGTGGTGCTAGGGATCTGTTGTCTAATACTGTCTGAACTGTCTTCAAATACATGAGAGCTAAAATCTACTTTATACTTCTTTCCACTACGTTTTCGTCCAATGTCATCAAAATCACTTTCAAACTCTTGTGACATTACTATCTTTACTTATTCATCTGAGACTAGATCCATTGTTCCTTTTTCATATAGCAGCATCTTAAGGGACAAGTTTAGAGATCTTAGGTACTTACCACGATATCCTCTGAAGAAGTATCGTTCAGCTGCGCTGAAGCTCTTTCTCTGGTCAACTGCAAATTCTGTAACAAAGCCTTCTAGCACACTGGTAAGCCAGAAGTCCACTGCTCGCGTAATCGGATTGTCAAGGTTCTGTACGGTCTGAATCAGCTCCGATGTCCAAACAATGTTTCTTTTCTTCTTGAATGTGTTCCTATCTGTCAACTTTGATAGCCAGTTGAAAAGCTCATTTCCATAGGTTGCAAAAAATATAGCGTGTATGTCTGAAGTGATATGCTTTTCTAACCAGGCCTCGGTGCTCAGTTTAGGGCTCCGATTTTCTTTCTTGGAAAACTCCCTTAAGTCTGAATCCAGCCACTGGTGAAACTCTTCTCTGGTAGGATGCCAACAGAACATTAACTCCCAGTCATTCAAACCGGCAACGGAACCATTTGTTTATTGCATGGGCAGACCCGGGTTTACTATATCAACCAACAACACCCCTAGCTCACTGGCCCTTTCGGTGACAGACCGCAAAGCAGCCTGAAGTCTCACCCGAAGTGATTCTAATGGGTTGGCCAAGGACTCAAGCATCTTGGACCAGGTTCCAAGGCAATCCTACTGGTGTCTCGCAGCTCTCCTAGCTACGAGACCTCCTTCCTGCGTCTGTGCATCGCACGACCTCCTGCTCGCGTCGCGTGATCCCGTCGTCACGCAGCTCTTCTAGCCGCGAGATGTTTCTTTACACCACCGTGTGGTCCTTCTCTATGATGCGCACTTTCCCTGACTTGCGATATCTCCAGCCTTACCGCATCGTCGCGCACCGTGCGACACGCAGCTCCTGCTCGACGCGAAGTCCTCAACCTACGGTATCGTGCACCGCAGCTTCTCTGCCGGTGCGATATCACCTCTCTGTGATATCCTACCTCCATAGTTTAGCGCACTTAGCGTTGCTCGTGTCGACGTGCAAGACTTAACATTCAAAGCTATTCAATACTGCAACCAGTAACTGTTTACGCAAAGCATAAGTGAAACACATACAACATGCCAAAGGCTTTTAACCTATGATTATGCTTCTATGCTGTGGTGAACTAATTAATACATCCATTCATTAAACTGCAACCAGAGTCCATGAAATAACTGAGAAATTCATAAGTAAACATAACACATAAACCAGTCGCATAACATAGATTTTAACGTGGTTCACCTCCAGGATGGAAGTTACGTCCACAGAATTGTGTTTTCTATTATAGCTCAAGGGGAAGGTAAAAAATAGTTCTTCTGCACCACATATGCAGCTCAAGATCTCCTCTCTTAGATCTCTCTTCTCTCTATACTGCTCTCTTACAATATACTCTTCCCTCTCAGTCGATCCCTGTGGATCGTTACATGCATTCTCTATAAGCCAGCTACTGGTTTCAGTAAGATTGCTACAGCTAAGACCAGAACCAGAGCTCGGCTTTTACAACAGTCTACTTATCCTTATTGCCTGTTTCAATCACGACTGTCTAACTATCTACCCAACCAACTAGCTAACCCTTTACAATACAAAATTACATTCTTTTATAAGCAGCCCGAAGGTCTTGCATTTACAACACTGTGGGCCTGTCCCAATAGTAACCCAAACCCTAATTAGTGGCAGTCGGTCCTCTCTGTCCTTGAGGTAGACGCTTCCCATCACACCACATCTCTTTGCAGTCTTCCATGCTTCCCGGCACTGACCATGGGTACTATGCACCGCTTCTCTTTTCTGCCCTTCGTCTCCAATGCTTGAGCCTCGTTGCTCCTTCTTCTTTATGAGGGTCGCTGAGCCCTCCTGTCTTCCGCCGCTGCCTTCAATGCAGTGGTTGAGCTCTCTCTTCTCAGCCGCTCAGGTACTGTTGCCTTCTTGACTTTTCTATCTCAAAAGTCATGGTTTCCGGCTCTGCTTTCCAGCTGGAAACATGCTACGGCGTCGTAGCTCTTGTCTTAACTCCTCTCCGCCAAAACTTATCATTCCGCCAAAACTAGCAGCTTCTTCTGTAGCTGCGGGACCCTGCTCCAACAACATTCAATAAAAAATCATAAGGGTCATATGTACTCCAAAAAAACCCACTACACTTATCCTTCCTTTTTCTCATTTATATCCCTTAGAAGTGGCACTATCCTTTCTCTAATTTAAAACCGTTCAATAACAGTTTGGTCTTTGCCCCATTCATTTCTTTTTCCACCAATCACACATTAGTTCATCCTCTTGTACTCAAGGGTTCTCATTCCTTTTATACTCAGGAGTTAGTTTAACCCTAATACAACACAGTTACTTAGTGCCCAAACATAAATCACCATGTTGATAACTAATGCCTCCAAAAATGTTGATTTGATATTTAAGATGATTCAAGAAAAAACATTGAAGGAACAGGTTGGTGAAGGGAAAAAAACAGGATGGAAACTCGAGTATTGTTTAGAGCCCTCTGAGTTTGTTAACCTGCAAATGTTAGTTGAAGATATATATAATCATCAACTAAACAAAACTGTGAAACGAGTGAAACAAAACTAAATTAGCAAGTCTATAAAGAGCTAAAGAAAAGATCATAAAAATGGATTGAGTAAAACTATAGAACAAATTGAGCAAAACTATGTTCATTAAAAAAAATAGGCAACTTACAAATGAACAAAAGAAAATGAAATCACTACTAGTTAAACATAAGAAAACTAATTCTAAGTGATCCGGATTAAGTAATTTGTGCATTACACTGTTAAGTTGAATAATAAGTGTGGAAATGTTACATTAAATAATTGTTAAAAAACAATTTCTAAACTTACATAATGTAAATATTTATGGTATATGTAGTGTAAGTGATAGTTGGATAAAAAATGTTATGTGAGATATTAAACGTTAGTTTTAAGAGTATTCACAAAATAAAGTTTTTTTAATAAATCAGAATGTTAATCGTCAGCTATATAAAATCTTGTCAATTGAATATGCAAGCATCAATTTCAAATAAATATGTAAATTTTATAAATATGTATGGTCCATTATAAATACATTGCAATATGCCAAACATATATTGCATTTAGTAATATATTATTAATTATTAGTTTAGGGATTAATCATCTAATTATTAAGATTTTGTGTCTCCTAATGAGAAGACGGAACTATTCGACTTATGATCATATAAAACATTTGACCATTGCATTGTAAAAATCATCAATTCAATTATAAAAATATATTTATTTATCTAATAGGATAACTACGTAAGATGATACCTTAAAAATGGTATCAAAGCTTTGGTTCGCTCAAGATCTCATATTCTCAACGTTTTCTCTACAGTGTTCATATTCTTGATGTTATATTCTTGACATATTCCTACATCCCCACTCATTCTTGGCATCTCCCATTCACTCCCCCTTTCCCTCCTCGGCTACCTGCACACCCCCATATTCTCAACGTTTTCTCTACGGTGTTCATATTCTTGACATTATCTTCTTGACATATTCCTGCGTCCCCACTCATTCTTGGCATCTCCCATTCACTCCCCTTTTCCCTCCTCGGCTACCTGCGCACCCCCATATTCCATCACCGCCTACGCAGATTTGTTCAACACCCTCTCCCCAAGTGTTTCTCCCACTCATGCAACCTTCCCATTCAACCTTCCATACGTCTACCTCTTGCACATGCTATCCCAAATTGTTGCACACTCACCTCTCTCACCTCTCCTTCCATGGCCCAGTCTCCTCGCCATTTATCTCCATTCCCACTCCAACGCTCCCCCTTACCTCTTACGTATGACCTTCCCTTCCATATCCCTTTCTCACACCTTGTTGCGTTACTCCATGCATGCTACTTCTTTCCTATCTCCCATTGCACCCTCATGCTCCACGCACTACTCCCCACATTGTATCAATCCTACATGTTCACTCCTTCCACCACTTTCCTTCCCACCCATAGCTCCACACTCCTACAGTGCCTGTGAATCGCCTATGCACCCATTCCTTTCTTTCATGACCTATTCTTTCATCCTCTTCACGCGTTATCCACCTACCAAATCCATGTCCTCTCCATTCCTTGGTACTTCCACCTCCATGCTTCCTCCACTCTCACCTACCATCACATCTCCTCATAGTTCCATCTTCCACTCCATCTTCCTTCTATCTCATGTTTCCCCCCGACATCTATAGTCAGCCACCATCACATCCTCCATTCTCCCCTCTCACTCTGCACCACCATAGTTGCTCCTCCTTCCCACGATCCTCATACCTTTGACTACATACCTCGTTCCATTCCTTGTGCCATCACCTAGCCTAGCCTAGGAGAATTCCGATGGAGAAGATAATCTGCTCAATTGAGGAAGCGGTTTCAAAATTATCTAAATAAGAAGTGGATGGAGCACGCCAAGATTGTGCTTGGATTCTTTGAAAGACAAAACTGCCAAATCCAAACCTGAGCAAGAAAGATATCAGCACGTTGAGGAAATTAAAGTCCAATGATGACATCTACATTATGAAAGAAGATAAGGGAAATGTAGTAGTTATAATGGATACCAAATCCTACTAGGATAATATGCATGACCATCTAATGAATGGGGGATGCTAGAGAATGATGAACAAATATCCCACCGCAAATATTATCAGAGAGGTGACAAAGGAAATCCAAGCAACATATTTGGAGGAGGATCTAAAGAAAAATATCATTCCCAGAAATACTATCGTTCCACGCATTTACAGACTACCAAAAATACACAAAGATGGCACTCCCCTCAGACCAATTGTGAACACTATTGGCTCTCCAAGTTATCATCTAGCCAAATTCCTGGCAAAAACCCTCAAGCCATTGCTAGGTCATACTTTATCGTACATCAAGACTCCTCACATTTTGTTAATAATATCAAAAATATTCATGTAGATGAAACTAAAATTTTGGTTAGTTTTGATGCAGTTTATTTTTATACCAAAGTTCCGGTTGAAGAAGCCATCACAATTATAAGCATAATGACTAATGATGAAATAGATAATTTGATTATAATTTGTTTGAAATCTACATACTTTACTTTTCATGGTGAATTTTATGAACAAACAGATGGTGTGGCCATGGGTTCTCTGTTGTCACCGATAGTAGCCAATATTTACATGGAATACTTCTAGAAGAAAGCAATTGATTCTTTCCCTTTAAAGCCAAGAAATTGGAAGAGGTTTATGGATGACACTAATGTCATCTGGCCGCATGGGAAGGATAATTTGGATCATTTATTAACCCACCTCAACAGCCAATCGGATCACATCAAATTCACAATGGAGACACAAGAGAATAATTAGCTCCCATTCTTGGATGTTCTGATCACGAGAAAGAATGATGGTTCTCTTGCACATCAGGTTCACTGGAAGAAGACACATATAGACAAATATCTCAATGCATGCTCAACTTTGGCCACGAGAGCTGTACGGATTGCAGATAATGACCATCTTGATAAAGAACTGGAGCATCTCCACAATATTCTTCAAAATAATGGTTACAATACTTGAGACATAAATAAATCCTTCATGAAAGCTTTGGAAAAGAAGACGGGGAAACTGGTTAAGAAGGATGAAAGAACAGGGGTGATATTACTACCATATATCCAAGGAACTGTTGATAGGATATCCAAAGTACTAAGGAAAAACATATCAGGACCACCTTCTCCCCTCCAAAATCATTGAAAATTTTACTGGAGAAAACTAAAGATCCGCTGGATTCAAAGCTTAAAAAGGGGGTCTACTCGATTCCATGTTCTTGTGGAAAACTATACATTGGTGAGACCGGTCACTCCATAAAGGTTAGATTGAAACAACACTGTTTGTACATATTTCACAATAGAATAAAAATCTCAACAGTGGTTGAACACTTCGTCAAGAGTAACCATTATATTTGTGTTGAAAATGCCAGGGTCATAGCCACCAAAGAGAATTACAATAAGAGACGCATCCGAGAGGCAGTGGAAATTGAAAAGCACCCGAATAATTTTAATAGAGATGATGGTTTAGTTCTCAGTGATCTTTAGAAACCTCTCATCCAGAAATTAAGAAATAATGAGTACTGACTCTTGAACTCCCTGGTTATCCAACATTCATTACTCCTTTATGAAGGATGGTTCCTCCCATCTCTTCTCATCTCCTGATGATGGACTTGGCTTAGAAGTCTGAAATGTACGTAGAGTATAGAAAAATGACACAGGTTTCCATATCAATTTGACTCAAGAATATTATTATTGTAAAATAATAATAATTACTACAATATTAAAATTTCAAAAAAAACTATTAAAACATATATGTATAATATTAATATTATTTAATAATAATAATTATCATTATTTATTTTATTTTTAAACTTCATCAATCTTTTGAAGATTTTGTATAGAACAAAATGGTCTTCGATGTAGGAATTCATGCATTTTTTAAAAGAGCTAAAACAACTCAAGGAATAAAAAAAGGAATTACAAGGAGTGGAGAAAATAAACAAAAACTCGGAAAAATATGAAGAAGATTTTAAAATTCTGAAGGAAATGATAAAAAATCATTTGAATCACGAATGTGAAATAGAAAATGAAAATGAAAATACACAAGAAATCAACCAAGAAGAAATGAGTGTCGCAGTTGGAATCAAGGATGAACTCGTAGTAATTTTAGACCTTGAAGATATTATTGCTCAAACCAAGCCAATGTTGAGAGAAAATGATGAAGAAACCTATGAAGAAGAAACAGCTACGACATCTCACTTCTCAAGCGTGGGAAAGAAAGAAACTTCTATGGTGCCTATGATAGTAGAAGTGGTTACTATCTCCAAATCCTCAAGCGAGGGAAATCTGGAAACTGCATTTGCACTCCCAACAGAAGAATCGACTACGACTCCCAAGTTCCTAACTAAAGAGGAACAAGGGAGAGCATGAAGACCACATCCTTATATCCCTCCTCACAAAAGATTCAAGCCACCAGAATCCGAGATGGATAACAAAGTACACCCCAACTAAAAACCTCAAAATATGATACTCCGTCAAAAATATTTACCTCTACCAGAATTTCGTTGCGGCATCTTACAAGGTAGGGAAGTAAGGCACAATAATATGCCAACTGAAAAATATATAAAATTTTCTATTGGAACTCCAGAACAAGGGCTTGTTAACGAAGACGATAACAAGGATGATGAAACAGAAGAGGTAGAAGACAAGGATATGAAAGATCAATATGATATTGACAATCACAATGTCAATATCATTTGTAAAGAAAACGACGGTGTTGTAGATTGTAATAATAAAACATAAAATACAGTTAAAAATTAAGTCATTAATAACAACAATTATGAAAATTTTGAAGTTATAGAAGAATGTAATGATGAAAATAAAAGCATCAAAAATTACCTATTGGGCCAGGGAAAGTGCACAAGGAAGAATATGACGCGCAAGTGCAAGACAGGAAAAACATGTGCGCGATGGAGAAAAGCAAGTAAAGGATGGAAGGAGAGTGCAGAGTAGAGGAAGCTGTGACGTGGATTGTTGTGAAAAGGAAAGTCAGATCTGAGTCAATGGAAGAGGCAGGTAGAAGAGTTAAGGATGAACAGGTGCAAGTCAAGGAAGAGTCGGTGAAAGGATAAAAGACAATTTTGCAGCTAGTTATGACCTATACAAGTAGGCTGAAAGATGTTTCAGCGGCTAGTTATGGTTGTGGTTTATGAAATACAGGAATTTTATGGCTAGTATGGCCTATCATCAATGTAATGAAAGATATTGTGTAGCTACTTGAGTCTGTAATAACTGACTTGTACTCATCCAACCCTGTGCGGTCTTGTAATATCTATAAATAGGAGGAACTTGCTCTATATAAGGGTTAGCTTCATTAAGAGTAGGTAAGAGTAGAAGTATTGTAAAAGAACAGAGAGGAGTCTAATAGTAGAAGTTTGTTGAGTCACAAATCTGTAGCCGAGTGCGCAGACCATTTTGTAGGAGTTTATCTATAGCTGAGTGCGCAGATAGTAGAGTAAAAGAGTCGATCTATGCTATGTGGGGATCAGTAGGAGTAGATAGAAGAATAAACCAGAAAGCATGAGAGAAAGAAGAGTCTGAGCTGAAAGACATATCTTAAAACAGTCTATGAGTCGTAGACTATAAGGTGCTACCTATATTTCTCATGCCAAATGAAGAGCACCTTGGTGGTTTTTCCCAGATGGATTTCCATGTTATTTCCTTTTTTAATGAATGATTGAATGTTGTGGTGAATGTTTAACTGTTAATGTTGAATGTTTGATTAAAATCACCTTATTTATGGTAATTGGTTGAATGAATGTCTCAATATTGATAAGCAGTGAATGAATGAATGTATTAGTTCATGTTTAACACTATCGAGTCATAATATAAGTCGCATCACGGTCATTTACTATTAAGGAATCAATTGTGTCGCACTATTGCACCAGTTGTTGAGTTGTTCAAGAACAAGGTTGTGTCGCACACTGGTTGTGGCACGCGGTTGCACCTCTGTTGAATAGTAAAATACTCCATCCCTCCATCTCTGTTGAATACCTTGGTCATGCGCCAAGGTACTATTATCCCTCAGCTGCAAAAACATGGTTTTGGAAGTTACACATTAAGATATCTCGGGTGAGACTGTTCCTGCCTCACAAGTGTTTCCAGCTGAGCTTGCTCCGTCGAGCTGATGTATTTGGGTGTTTTGTTGGTTTTGTGTTGTTGTTGAACCTGGGTCGCGTAAGTAAGGAAAAGAGACGAACAAATGGTTTCGTTTCTGGGACCCGTAATCATTTGAATCAAGGGAAATGTTGTGGAATTCAACAAATAAGGAAATAGAGGGTTGGTTGGAGTCTAATACGCTAAACTTTGCGCAAGAAGAGAGCGCAGGATCACGGTTAAGCACAAAAAAATGGTTAGACCAGTACATATACTCTGATATTCATGATATCTTCTTTGCATAGTTTCTTATTATGTTGCATGAGTGGTTGTCAAGATTGGAAACTCGGCAGACAAATTTCCAGAGAAGAGAAGCAGTTGAGTGGAGTGAACAGTTGGTTCACGAGATAACCAGTGTAAGTAACCCCATCCATAGAGATGTTGATTTTTGGGTTGATAGTATTTTACAAGGGTATATTACTAAGTTCACAGTGGAGATGATAAACTCATATAGTGAGGCTGAAAGAAATTGTTTCCAAGGACCTCGATGAAGATATTTGTTATCTATTAATACATGGATAAAGATGCTCGTATATCAGAAGGGTATCTTGCAGTTAAGTAGTTGAGCCACATATCCAAAGGAGGGGATATGTCACAGCTGGCTAATCTGATGATACAGCTTCAAGATATCAAGAAGGGCGAGGAATCCCAAGAATATTTATGGTGTACGAAATGTAGAATGGATGGAAACACCAAGGATAATTGTCCGTCATACATGAACTACATCTCATCGGGTGCGCTAAACCCATTGAGTACCCACGGACTACCATGGTGCTGCATATGCCATACTATAGGACATCATGATGAGGAGTGTCTATACTTGTAGAAGATTGTAAGTACCCCAGCAAGACTTTTCTGTAAATTTTGGAAGTCAGCAGGGCATGAAGAGAAGGATTACATAGATTACCAACTCTTGAAGGAAAAGACAGTAGACACCTACTTGATGAAGAACGATGGGAAGGTTCAAGTTGAACAAGTGCAAGTGCACTACCAGCCTGTGCCTGTCCCACACAATCAGTATCAAAACTAGTATCAACCTCAGTACACACCACAAAACCAATATCAGACACAATACCAGCAGAATCAGTGCCCACCACAGCAACCACACCCTCAAGGAAAGGGTGGTAGAAAATTCAGAGGAAGAGAAGGAGGAGGATTTGGCAAAGGAAGAGGTCAGGTTACATGATATAATTATGGATAGGCAGGCCATTATGCCAAATATTTCCAACATCTTGCAAAGACATGCTCATATTGCAAAGTGTAGGACCACAATGTGGAGCAATGTCCTCAGTTGATTACGAAGTGGAAAGCTCAAACCATCGCAGGTCCTAACCCCATGCAGAATCTGAATCCAAATCCAAATCCTAACTTAAATGTTCAGATGATTGTTGTTTTTCCAAGAGAGTTGAGCGTTGTTGTCGTAACATAAGGAGTTGTTTCCACCGAAGTTGATCAAGTTATACCACAAGAACAACTGCAACCACAGCCACAATCCCACAGTGCAAAAGAAAGTACCATACGACATTCAAAAGCAAAATAAATTATTTTTGGATGTGCGACTGGAGTTTGTGGATCAAGAACAACCATCAATGTCAACTGAATTCAGGGAGATGCTTGAACGCTTCCAACAGCTATTCCAGAAGCAGATCCCAAAAAAGGTTAGTAAGCTCAAGTCGTTTCTATCAAGTTTCTTAGTGTTAATTCAAGATAAGGATGCTATCGCAAAACTACAAGCACTGATAGAAGAAACCTTAGAAGAGTCGCAACCTGGAAGAAAGGTTAACCATGTCAAGAATAAATTCAAAATCGGGCGCGAGTTAAGAATGACTCGGAAGATAGGGATTATGACATGGATTACATCATTCTAGATCTGGGGTTAAACGTCAATATTTTGACACGAAAAACTTGGGAAAGCATGGGAAAGTTGTGCTTGGACTGATCCCTGGTCTAGTTGTGACTTGAAAATCAGGTGAAAGTCCTACCAATTGGTAGGTTGAGTCAAGTCCCTGTCGACATTGAGGGGATACGTACATTTGTATACTTTGAAGTCATTAACATTGTCGATGACACGAACCCATATCCCATGCTTCTATGGATATATTGAGCCACATATAATCATACCATTATAAAAATCAAGAGAAGGATTCTATCATTTGAGGATGATGAGATGAGGGTAGTGTCACCCATTGATCCATTAGAAGGAAAAAGATATGTCGATCCTGTCTACAACGAGCGACAGGGTGATTATCCCGACCAAATATACAATGTCACTTCCTTACAAGAAGATTACATCAACCCGAAAATGGATGGAAACTTGAGCTGGAAGAGTGCTAGTTCCTGCACATCTGACTCAGGAGAGGCCTTAGAGAACTGGAAAAATAGATTGCATGAAGTCTCTATGAGGCGATGTGCCAAAGTTACTCGGTTGGTGCGACGGGTGGAGAATTAGTTGAGGGAGTTACCCACATAGGAGGGCTTACCTAACCTTGTGACCTTCCTCAACGAGCTTGAAGGACTGGTAATAGAACTGTAGCACTTGTCTGCAATAGACTATGTATTGAAGGCTACACTCGCCAGATGGTGGCATACACATAAGCAATCCATATTAGTATGGCCACAGTGCAGAAGATTGCTGGAAGTTAGATTCGGTGCGGAATTCACAGTCATGAGCCAGAAGTATATAGGGTTTTCGAACCCTGTCGACCACATTAATCAGTGTCACATAACATTTGCAGAATACCGCAACTGGAATGGGCCCATCATTTCATTCATACATTGGAAATGACACCCAGAAGCTGGTATACATCCATGGAATTGTGACAAAGAACTTAGGATTGGGAAGGGATAGATAAGAAGTTCAGACACACATTTCGATTTGTTGATGAGAAACCTACAGTTGATGTTGCACTTTAGACGATCAAGGAAAAGATATTCGTTGAAATCCTTGTCGAAGTGGAAAGTTCCCACCAGTGCAGCGTGACTATCTAACAATGGATGGATTGTTACAACCTGGATGGAGAACCATATGATGATCCAACTAACATAAACATACCAAATTCAGAGGGTACACATGAATTCGAAGGAATTGGTATTTCCAGCGACCAATTCCTCAAGCCGCTGAAAATCAAGAAAGTAAACATTTGGTCGCTAGAGAACCCAAAGTTTGCTAATATAGGAGATTATTGGGACGATGAGACGGTATCAAAGATCACAGAATTGCTGCATGAGTTTTAGGACCTATTCCCTACCAATTTCTTAGAGATGAAGGGAATAGTCAATGACCTAGGGGAAATGAAAATACCCCTGAAACTAGATGCTAAACCAGTCAAGCAGTGACCTTATAGGTTGAATCCAAGGTACAAAGAGAAGGTAAAAATTGAATTGGATCGCATGCTTGACCTAGGGATAATTGAACCTATTGATGAATCAGAATGGATCAATCCTATAGTGATCTAGGATAAGAAGAAAATAGGTGAAGTCAGGATCCGCGTCAACCTAAGGAATTTGAATGATGCATGCCTGCACAATCCATTCCCAACATTGTTTGCAGATGAAGTACTTGAAAGCGTTGGAGGGCAAGAGATGTATCCATTCATCGACGGCTTCTATGGATATCATCAAGTTAGAATCACGAAGGAGGATCACCACAAAACGACCTTTGTCACATAATGGGGATGCTACCATTATACAGTAATGCCATTTGGACTTAAGAATGCACCTACTATTTTTTCTAGAATAATAGTTTCTGCTTTTAAATATTCCATACATAAATTTATTGAAGTATACTTTGATGATTAGACTGTGTTTAGTCTAGTAAGAGACCATATTGAGAATTTGCGCATGATGCTAGGCCGCTTTTGCCAATATCAAATCGCGCTTAATTCCAAGAAATGTATTTTTTGCACACCATTTGGTGTGCTGTTGGGTCATGTTATATGTTTTGATGGTATTTTGGTCAACCCAACAAAATTTGCGATTATCCTTGACTTACTACCACCTACATCAATCACGCAACTCAAAGCAATGTTAGGACACAGGCTACTATAGAAAATTTATCAAAGGATATGCAGAGATAACTACACCCATGGAAAAACTGTTGAAGAAATATGCAAAGTTTCAGTGGATGGAGACTTGTCAGGAAATCTTGGACAAATTAAAGAACAAGATGGCCACTGTGCCAATACTTGTATTTTTGGACTAGAAGAAGGAATTCAATGTTCATATCGATGTGTCATCTGTCGCGCTCGGCATAGTCTTGACGCAACCAGGTGACGGTGCACTTGACCACCCTATTGCTTTTGCTACTAGAAAACTATCGACGACAAAGAAAAATTACACGACTACGGAGAGGGAAGGCCTTGCCATGGTCTATGCATTGCAAAAGTTTCGACACTACTTGTTGGGTGGGGGTGGGATCTTTCAAAGGATTCTCTTGTTTCAAGAATTTGACTTTGAAGTCATTGTTAAACCCGGTTGACTGAATTTCAGACTTGACCACCTATCGAGGTAGAAAGCAGTGAAGAACCAACCAGTCTGGAGGAAAACTTTCCCGATGCGCAACTGTTCGTAGTCACCATGATGGAGGATCAAAATAAGGAGTTTAACGATGTCATGCACTTCTTGAGAACAATCTATGCACCCGAAGCATTCTCCACTACATAGAAGAAACATTTGGTCATCGGAGTCATTGATTATAAATTTATCGTGGAACACTTATACAAGATGAGCGTAGATGAAATATTGAGACATTGTTTTTTTTCTATGAACGACAATGGGTAATGAGTGAAGCACTTGTCGGTGTCGCAAGAGGACAATACGCTAGAAAGGAAACTGTGCACAAGATATTGCAAGAAAGACTATGGTAGCCAACCATACATATGGATAGTAAGAGCTTATGTCAGCGTTGTGATATCTTCCAACGAACAGGAAAATCATCGTGTCGCGATGAGATGTCGCTTGCACTGCAGATAACCCTCCAAGCATTTGACAAGTGGGCTGTTGATTTTGTTGGACCGATCAGTCCACCAGGGAAGAGGACTGGACATTATTCTGAGATAGACTATTTAACCAGATGGGTTTAAGCCATGCCTATTAAATATTGCATCGCTGCAACTGCGGTGAAGTTTTTATTTGAAAATGTAGTGACCATATTTGGCTATCCGAAAATTCTGCTCAGCGGCCAAGGTGCGCATTTTGTTACCAAAATGATTGTTGAGCTTACTGCAAAGTTCCAGATTCAGCATAAGAAAATGACATCCTATCATCCTCAGGAAAATGGAATGGTTGAAGCCTTCAACAAGATTCTAGAGAATGCATTAACCAAAGTATGCAATGTGCGTCGAGATGACTGGGATCCAAAAGTTTCAGTTGTGCTATGGGCATACCAAACGACTTGCAAGCAACTGACAAGGAACACTCCATTCAGACTGGTGTATGGACAAGAAGTTTTTTTTCCAATGGATTACATTGTGCCGAGCCTAATAATTTCTACGCTAACAAAAATGATCGACGGAGATGATGTCGAGCAAAGGTTGTCGGAGCTCGTTCAGATGGAGGAAGAACACTTCGTCATAGCATTTCATCAAAACATAGAAAAGCAAAGGAAAAAAGCATGGCATGATCGCCATATCATGATTAAGCCATTCAAATTTTGAGGATTTGTTCTGTTGTATGACAACGAATTTCTCAAGCATCCAGGTAAATTGAAGACGCATTGGCTAGGGACATATGTGATCGCGCATATCACTGATGCAAGCGCAGTGAAATTGTAGAAGCTAGATGGAATGTATGTCGCAGGAATGGTAAATGGCAGTTGCCTGAAACCTTACTATGACGGTTGTGCATGCTTGGTTAAGGTTGCATCGTACGGAAAAAAAAGAGAGAGAGAGAAAGGGAAGGAAACTGTTATGTCGCACATCTATGTCAAAAACAGGAAAATCGCAGTAAAAAGTGAGAATGACAACTAGCCATCATTAAAGCCCGGATACCCAAGAAGATATAAGTGGTTATGACAGCAAAGTGTCATTAATTCGACAAAGTATAAGGAGAATGGCGATGTGTTTTTTGGTCCCATCAGTCGTCTTCATCATAACTACAATAACTACCCTGACAAGTACAAATCAGCACTCAAGTAGGTGAGTTAATGGTGGAATGAGTCGACTAGAAATCCCATGTGATCGACAAGACATCGATCTTCCATGCAATGATCACATGAGGGATGATAGCACCCTTATAAATATCAAGCTTTGTCGTCAAGGTTCAATTTACTTGCACAATGAGAACTAGAGCGAACCAGAGCTTGAGATTGAGAGCTGAAGCTAATGGTTATTGAGATTTCCAGTGCCAGTGAGCAATCTAACCTGAATATCGATTCACTGTGTCCGATCGAAGAAGAAATTATGTCACCAAAAGTACAGCAGGAAGAACAAGAACCCAAAGCAATGGTGTGGCCAAGCCCACAGACAGCTCGTATGGCTAGTTCAGCCTCTGGTTCAACTGTTGTTCCTGCCTCTAGTTCAGCCCAGGTTCAAGATCCACCTCTGAACATATCGGATGTAGGGCCATGACCCTTCATATCATAGAGGGACATCCCAGGCACTTCAGCACTATCGGTTAGGGTGCTGAAGACTTCAAATCAAAATTGTAAGGCCACTAAATAAATACCAGTTGAGAAAGCACCAGAGTCGCCACCACGCAGGGATACGGGTTCCACCATTGAAGAGCAGAACCTGCTGCCATCGTATGTTCGGATAAGAAGAGCTGAGGCACTGGAGGTGAAGCTTCGGATGAAAGCATGCTCTTCCTTGGTATTACTGTAGATCCCTATTGATGTACCACTACTAATGAACATAATCCCGAAGCTGGCCAAGATTTAGTTTGAGGATGTTGATACCCGCAAGCAAGCGAGCTTAGAAAGTTAAAACTACATGGTCATGACTCCTACCACACCGCTTGAGCCAGTGTTGGTCGATCCAATGGAGTGGGATCGAGGTGTTGACGACGTGGGCCTACTCAACCTGCTGCTCATGCCACACTTTGGGTGGAGTACGCAAGTAACTATATATGTGTGACAGCTTCTTGTTTTATTTCATGGAGGATACTTGTGGCTCGACCGACCATATCCTATGGACATCAACCTCATTTCACAAATAACGGGTCTCCCATGGCAAGGAGATGACCATGTGTCATATCTTCACGCGAACAAGGATACCACAAATATGAATAAAAAGTATGATCTGCAGTGCGCAGGTAGAGGATTTCTCATTAACTCCATCACTAATAACACGGTGTGGTTTGCCGCAAAAATCTTATCTTACGATATGTTGCACAAGATGCAGTCTACTGAGTGTACCATCGGGACCGTTGAACTAGCATAGCATTGTGCTATGGGAGTAAAGTTCAACTAGTCACAGTTTTTGTTGAACAAGCTGATAGAGGATGAAGAGCAAGCACAAGTGGATGGTAAGGCTAAATTCTATTACTCTTGGCTACTCATTTTGATCTCTTTTATTCTTTGGTTAGACCCACCGGATTACTAGTCATAGGACATCCCCATGCTTTTCCATGGCGCAAAGTACTAGAACCTATGGGAGAACAAGGAGGATAAGATCTGGGAAAAAGTCAATAATATAGAATTATTTCTGCATGCAGAGGCATTGCGAGAAGTTGTGCGACACCAGTACCGAATAAAAGCTGCGACAGTACAAAGATATGCAGCCTTCATAAACTTCTAGGATGGTGTCCACAATGCTATCTTGGAGCTGCGACAAGATCCAGACAAGCACGCACACCCGACGGAGTTTATGATTGAGAATGCAGATGTGGATGTGATCATGTAGGACTGGCTAGCAGAATGGCGCAGCCCAGTCAAGGAGCAGATGGACCAAGAAGAAGACTCACCTGATGACCAAGGTAATGGCCAAGATGATGGCCAAGGCGACGACCAAGAAAATGGTCAAGGAAATGACGGTGGTGATGGGAAAGACAATCAGTCACTGAGATCCAATGATGATGACAGTGAGAAAAAAAAGGATGATGATTATGGAGAAGACACATCAACTAATGAGGATGTGCAGACCCAGTGATGAGAACAAGAACAAGAGCGCACACACCTGTGCAAGAAGAAAAAAGCTGACAAAATTTCCAATACTATCAGCTTGGATAAATAAGACATTGGCCTACTTGCAAACATTGTCACGAAATTATCTAAGAGAAGCCTTGAGGGCCTAAGAACGCAGCAGATGCAAGTGGCAAGAAAAATCATCGAGCACCTCAACAAGCTCATAGAGCCCGTTAACGAAGTAAAAACCATTATCGACGCTGAGACATATGGCATTGATCCTGGGGATACATTAGTTGTGTCATTATTATTTCCACCCCTCAAGCTCGAGCTACAGGAGAAGGCAATGGAGTCGGGAACGCCAGAATATGACAATGTTATCCAGGCCATAGGGACATTGTTGATATATTTTTTAAAGCTACCATTGGTCGATGTATACTCCATTCAACATTTGTCCGCGACTGAACTCCACATCAGAGAAAATTTGTTGGCTTATAAATCCACAAAGAAGACAAGGAAGGCAAAGGAGCGCAAGTTCCTCATTAAGGAAAAGGACCAGGAGATCAAGGCGCATGAACAAAGTCGGCTTACACTGGAAAAATCCATCAAAAGCGCAATCGTAGAGTTCCCACCGGAAGAAGGCCAATAATATGAGGATTCAGCTGCAAAGGTTGGTTGAATGTCATGGATTGCGATGGAACTCAGGAAGCAAGTCGAGGAACTAAAGGCACAATAGATACCAAGCACACCTCGTAAGGTGCTTAAAGAATGTAGGAATACAGCATCCGAGGCTGTGGGGAGGATAAGATAAGGAGAACAACTCTACACTGAGGTAGTTGAAATTGTTTCTGTGACATGGGGATTGCTTCTGGAAGATGAAGCAGCGGAAAATATCAAGCAAGATGCGTGGCAGGCCTAGAAGAAAATTGCAATGGTCAAAGTAGACATGAAGAAGCTGCCACTTAAGGAGAAGTTTGAAAAAGTAGCTGAGCTGAAGCAGCTCCAATAGGAGGTAAATACTCTACGCAACAAGGAATAGAGTAGGAATGACAAAGTGACAGTGCACCAATCGGAAGTAGAACAAGTTACAGGGATTATTCATCATGTACAGCAGAAGCTCCAATATATCACTTAGTCATTGGAAGAAGGATCGTGGGAACATATCAGTTCTGACTGTGTGGAACAATGGTCCAAGCAAGTTGAAGAGGTTAGTGTGGACATTTCCTGGGTGCAACAAATTTTGTAGGAATTTCAAGACAAGGTTGGTCCTGTGGCGCAACCTGCGCCAGAGACTTAAAATTTTCCCAGTGGTTTCAATTTTTCTTAGTGGCTCGAGATGAGCCACATGTGAGTGTTGGGGGTGTGTTGGGCCAGGGAAACTACACAAGGAAGAATCCAACGTGCAAGCACAAGATAGGAAAAATAGGCGTGCGATAGAGAAAAGCAGGTAAAGGATGGAAGGGAAGCACATAGAAGAGGAAGCTGCGATGAGGATCGTTACGACGAGGAAAGGTATATCCAAGTCGGTGGAAGAGGTAGGTAGAAGAGTTAAGGTTGGACAAGTACAATTCAAGGAAGACTGCAGAAGGACGAGTCAGAGGAAGGCTAAATGACAGTTATGCGGCTAGTTATGACCTGTACAAGCAAGCTGAAAGACGTTTTTGTGGCTAGTTATGGATATGGTTAATGTAATATAGGAATTTTATGGCTAGTATGGCCTATCATCAATGTAATGAAATATATTTTGTAGCTACTTGAGTCTGTAATAACTGAGTTGTACTCAACCGACCCTGCATGGTCTTGTAATATCTATAAATAGGAGGAACCCGCTTTGTATAAGGGTTAGATTCTTGAAGAGTTGGTAAGAGTAGAAGTATTGAAAATATCAGAGAGGAGTCTGATAGTATAATGTTGTTGAGCCATGGATCTGTAGCTGAGTGCGCATACCATTTTGTAGGATTTGATCTGCAGCTGAGTGCGCAGATAGTAGAGTATAATATTCAATCCAGGTTGTCTGCGAATCAGTAATAGTATATAGAAGAATAAACCAGAGAGCATGAGAGAAAGAAGAGTCTGAGTTGAAATACATATCTTAAAATAGTATGTGAGTTGCATACTACAAGGTGATACCTATATTTCTCATTCCAGATGAAGAGCACCTTGGTGGTTTTTCCCAGATGGGTTTCCACATTATTTCATGTGTTAATGAATGATTGAATGTTGTGGTGAATCTTTAACTGTTAATGTTGAATATTTTATTAAACGCACATTATTTATTTTCATTTGTTGAATGAATGTCGCAATACTGATAAGCAGTGAATGTATTAGTTCATTTTCAACACTATCAAGTCATAATATAAGTCGCATCATAGTCAGTTACTATTAAGGAATCAGCTACGTCACACTATTGCACCAGCTGTTAAGTTGTTCAAGGACAAGGTTGTGTCACACACTGGTTGTGGTGCATGGTTGTGCCTCTATTGAATAGTAAAAGACTCCATCCCTCCATCTCTGTCGAGTGCCTTGGATGCGCACCAAGAGACTATTATCCCTCACCAACTACAGAAACATGGTTCTGGTAGTAACACATTAAGATATCTTAGGCGAGACTATGCCTGCCTCGCAGGTGTTGCCGACTAAGCTTGCTCCGTCAGGCTGATGTCTTTGGGTGTTTGGTTGGTTTTGTTTTGTTGTTGAACCTGGATCACGTCAGTAAGGAAAAGAGACCAACATTACCTTAAGCATGATAATGTAGAAGAATGAAACTCAGAATATGTCACGACAAATGAAGAGATGAACATTCTACTAGTGGTCGTAACTCAAGATGTTCTAGAATCTCAATATCAAAAGTTTCCTCAAGAACAACTAAAGGCAAGATCATCATACAAAGAACATCAACCAATTATATCTCATAAATGCATCCCTTCCGCAAATTCGATACTTGGTGCACGTAATTTCTTATAATTACTACGGTTATCCAAGTAGTAAGGTACCATCAAAGAAGTAAGGATCTGAAAGATCAAGATAACCTCAATCATGATAACGTAGAAGAATGAAACCCAAAAGATGTTGCGACAAATGAAGAGATGAATATTCTACCGATAGTTGTAGCTCAAAATGTTCTAGAATATTGATATCAAAAGGTTCCTTGGGAACAACTAAAGACAAGCTCATCAAACAAATAATTAAGTACATCATTAGTAGTTGACGCTACAAATAAGAAAACCATTTCAAAGCATGTAGAAATATCATAAATCTACATCAAATTAGAAGATCAAAATAACACCATCATATCAGAAGCTCAGAAGAATATTCCATATATTTTTTATTCATTTATCTACATAATCGTAGGCATGAAAATATTTGAATAGAAATGTGACCAACTATTTCAAGAATAGCTAAATCGTGGCACTGTCATTCATGGAAAAAATTCTAGTTGTAGCACTCTCATAGAATATTCCTGGACATATATTTTCAGACTATGATAACTTGTAATATTGCAAGAATTGATTCACATTTGGATCTAGGATCCAAGGAAACTCTCACAATTCGATAGTGTTCCCAAAATATGCAAAAAAATAGCTGAAAGAATGAAAATTAAATACACACATGAGGTCAATAATAAATATTATTATGATTTTCCAACATGTAAATGTGTCTATATTAGATATATGTTACAATAGGGAAAAATTGTGAGGCCTTGGAATCCATCTGGATGCATACAAGTGTCAGCTCATGATTTGACCCCTAAACCCCCCTAGGTGAACCAATCAGCTTCCTAATAATCCCAAATGGTCATGAATGCATGTGTGAATGAGGGTGAGGAATTCTAGAACATAAATGGAGACATGGAAGGCGTGGGGGAGCACATGGGTGAGTGGTAGTGTCCCAAGGAGGCAATAAATTCCCAAGGAAGGCCAAAAACCACCTAAATCATGCACTAGCGCCTCATGTCAAACCCAAACCCATATTCTGGGGATGCGGGAGTGCATGCTGGTTGACTTTAATCAATAAGGGTGCTTGGGTTGTCATAATGATCAACCTGGAACACCTCAACTGTTAGAATGATCAACCAAAAGTGCCTCAACTATCAGTAAATGGTCAATTTCCCTAAGTCTAGACCATAGAACATTGCATGGAAGAAAATGAAATGTGCCTAAGGTATATTACCATGGTAATAAGGTGTATTATTTATATAACACACCCCTTAATCCTAACTTAGTACATCTTAACCAAAATATCATGGATTCCTTGGAAACTAAGGCTCAAGTCACCTCATACAATAGAAAATTTTATTTGTCCATAAAAACAAGGTAAGGAGGAAAACCACATGGGAAAAAAACCTCCCCTAAAAAATGGAAATGGAGCCAAGAATATGACAATGAATGGTATCCATAACCGTGTACCACCCACACCAAGAAGGCATCTCAGATAGGTGAAGGTATTCTCTATGAAGTACTTGGTGAAAATGTCAGCAGTTTGCTCTGCAGATGGGCAATACTGCAAGGCTATCACCTGATCATGCACCAAGCTCTGGATGTAGTGCATGTGTATCTCAATGTGTTTGGTCCTTTTTCTATGCACTGTATAAGTGGAAATATTGATTTCACTTTTATTTTCACACCTAATGACTGTGGATGAATCAAATGCAACTCCAAATTTCTGAAGAATACCTTGCAACCACACACATTGTGTAGCTGTGTTCACTTCTCCTCTGTACTCGGACTTAGCTGAATATAGGGAGATGGTGTGTTGTTTATTACTTGAACAGAATATGGGACCATTTGAAATCATGAATACATAACCTGAAGTTTACTTCTTGTCATTGGGATCTCCATCCCAATTAGAATCAGAAAATCCAACTAGTTCTAGTGGAGAACCAGCAGCAAAGTGTACCCTGAAGTGTCTGGTTCCTTGCACATAGTGAAGTATACTCTTGGATGCCTTCCAATGGATATCATGAGGCTGATTCAAATATATAGCTACATAACCTACATCATATTCCAAATCAGGTCGATAGTGTGTAAGATACAGCAAACTCCTGACTAGTTGTCTATACAACGAGTTGCCCACCAATGGAGACTCACCGAATTCACCTAGTTTGATACCAGAAAGGAATGGTAACTTGGCTGCCTTACATTAAACCATTTTAAAATTAAATAACAGGTTTGAAACATACTTTTTTTGTCTGACCTTGATTTCTTTTTCATATTTCTCAATTTCCAAACCAAGAAATTGCTTTAACAATCCAAGATCAGTCGTGGAAAACTCATTGTGCAATGAAGACTTGATTGACCCAATTTATTTGGTGCAGCTAGCTGTAATAAAAATATCATCAACATAGAGTATAATTACCTACAATACATCACCAATATTCTTCAAATAAACATTAGGATCAGACTTCCATCTTTCAAAGCCAAGTGATAGCAGAAAATTGTCCATCTCGGCATACTAAACCCTGGGGACTTGCTTGAGGCCATAGAGATACTTCTTTGACCTGCATACAAGTGAAGGATCCTCTTGGAAAAATTCAGGTTGCTGAATATATATATCCTCTTTAATTTCACCATGAATAAATTCACTCTTCACATCCATGTGGTGAACCTCACAGCGCTTAGATGCAGCAATGGCTAAAACTAGCCTGATATAGTCCATCTTTGCAACTGGTGCAAATGTCTATGTATAGTCCACTCCTTGGACTTGAGAGAACCATTTGGAAACAAAACTGGAATTATACTTTATATCAGACCCATCATCAGAAACTTTGGTCCTATAGACCCACTTGCATTGCACTAGCTTCATCTTGGAGGGCAAGGGAACCAATTCCCAAGTCTCATTGTCTTGCAATGAGTTGAAATCTTCTTGCATGGTTGTTTTCCATATTGTGTCAAGTGATGATTCTTGATATGATTGAGGATAATATCCAAACATCATGAATCATTTCTCATCAATATTCACTTCACATGCAGAGAAAGCATTGTGAAATTGTGATCTAGTCTTTCTAGGATCTAGTGGATTGCCAGCTAAATCCCCAACTGCTTCAATGGTTTTTGCATCCCTTTTGGGCTGAGTGGGTGATCCATGATCTGAATCATCAAATTCATAAATATCATAGTTATAAATATTAGAAATATCATAAATATCTTCATCACTTACATCATATTGGAGTGGAGTATTTGAGCATTCCCCTTGAGCAAATTCGGTCTCCTCCGTGAGTTCTTCTTCGAATTGCACACTCCTTTCAATGAAGGTATTTTGAGATGAGGAATAAAAGAGATTGTATACCTTTTCATATTCATCATATCCAACCATAATTGACTCCTTTATTTGAGGTTTCAATTCCTTTCTCTTCTCCAGAGGAATCCTAGCCCAAGCCTTTGAACCAAAGACCCTGAAATGAGAAACATCTGGCTTGTGACCAAACCAAGCCTCTGTTTTGAACATATGCATCATAGTTAATTTCTTCATCCCATATATTAGGATTCAAATCCTTTGCTTCAATCATACATGTATCCATCTCCTTGAGAGCCCTGTTCTTGCGCTCTGCCACACCATTTTGTTGTGGTGTGTAGGGGACCGAATGTTGCATTTAGATGCCACATTCTTCAAATAGATGCTGCAAACTCTTGTTCACATACTCCTTGACATTATCAGCCCTAAGGACTTTTATCTTTTTCCCACATGCATTCTTAACTAGGGCTTTCCAAACTTTGAGAGTCTCAAAAACTTCAGATTTGAGTTTGAGAAAGTATACCCATAAAACCTTGAGAAATCATTTATGAAGGTCAACACATACCTTGATCCTCCATATGAAGGTGTGGGAAGAAGCCTAATAAGATATGAATGCACCAAATCAAGTACTTAAATATCTCTCCTTTCTTTTTGTTTCTCATAGTTGTGCTCTAGATGCTTTCCCACTACACATCCTATGCATGTACCATTGGATATCTTGATAGAAGGAATCCCTTCCACCATGCCTTCTTTGGTCAATTCTTGGAGGTACCTGTAGTTTAGATGGCCATATCTCTCATGCCACAACTTTCTTGTCTCATTGGCATGATTCATGAGTGCATTCCCTCTGGAGTAGGGAAGTAAATGAGAGAACTTGTACATTCTTGCTTGATGATCAGCAAAACCCAATGCCACCACCTTGTTTGTGGAAATTTCTTCTATATCCACTGTGTCAGGAGTAAATTTTACTCTCTTGGATTCATCAATGTGATTCATTTCATACACTAAGAGTATTTCTACTACCAAGTCTGGTACAAACAAAACATTATTGAAATACCCAACGTCAAGATCGATCCTTCCAATCCCTTTGGCTTGGATCTATGAATCATCACCCATTTGAACGGTTCGACCACTGTCAAAATACATGGATGAGAAGAAATATTTTGCAGAGGGAATGTTCCTGAAAGATCCTGAATCTATAATGAAGGAAGAAGAGTTTTAATAACCAGCAACCAATGCATGGCACCTCTCCTTTTTTTCTGATCCTAAACCTCCATCATTCTTCCTTGTGTCCTCAGGCAGTGGGATGTTGTTCTTCTCAAGCAGTTGCATCATCATGTCTATGTAATCTTCATACATACAACTCTGGATGCAACCCTTTGTGACAGTAGGTGTGTTTGGTCTTCTCTTTCTTCTTCTTGTCCTTGTCCTTGCAAGGATTCGAAACTCCATCTAAAGATTTGGGTCTTTCTTGCTTCTTCTTGCTTTGCTGCCTCGAATCCTTGGATTTCTTCTTTCCTTTGGATGGATTCAAAACTCCTATAGTAAGAGCTTGATCTTTATTAGATTTGATGGTTCCCATCTACACTAGCTTGTCTTTCTCTTGAGTCGATGACTCCATGAAGTCAGCCAGTGAAGGCATGCACCAAATTCGAGCTGTGAGCTTGCTAGAGTGGAAAGTGCTTACAAACACTGAGGACTCTGGCCCTAGCTTCAAAAGTATGGACAATATGAGCTAAGCATCCTTCTTCTCTATGCCACATTGCTTGATATGAACCACCAACGAATTGAACTTGGTGAAGAATTCCTAGATTGTCTCAAAATGAGTTGGACTCAGATATTAGCTCATTTTCGAGTTGGTGACCTCTCATCTCATCATTCTTCCTGACCAATGTCTCAAGCTTGATCCATAATTAGCTGGGAGTTGGTAGACTATCTACATGAAAGAGTAAGTCTCTTGAAATGTTGAGACAAATAATTCCAAGCGATTCATCAAGCCTGTTGCAGAACTTCGATTTCGCAACAACATAGTCTGGTTCAACCTCAATCCCCATGGTGACCCTGTACTGGCCTTTTGACCTCATCCGGATCACCATCTCGGCCTTCCATTCAAAATAGTTGAATGGAGTCAACAAAAAATGGGTCTTCTCCATTTCTGCTTGCGCTCTTAGTGACAAATTGTTTATTGTACCTACAATGCAAACACTCGAATATATTTGGAAAATCCCTCAAACAGAAACTCAAACTCTATGGATTTGATTTGAATCTCCAAATATATTTGATAGCATGTGATAATTGATTCACAGATTGATCTAGGAGCCAAGGAAACTCTCATAATTCGATATTGTTCAAAAAAAAACAGAAAATAGCTGAAATAATGAAAATTACATACACACATGAGTTCAATAACATATATTATTATGATTGTCCAACATGTAACTATGTCTGGATCAGATATATATTACAATAGGGAAAAATTGTTGGTTGGTTTACTGTCATCAATGAGGGCACCTGGGTTGTCAGAATGATCAACCTCGAGCACCTCAAATGTCAGAATGATCAACCTCGAGCACCTCAACTATCAGTAAATGATCAATTCCCCTAATTTTATACCATAGAACATTGTATGGAAGCAAATGAAATGTGCCTAAGGTATATGACCATGGTACTAAGGTGTATTATTTCTCTAACAAATATACCAAACGTATGTTACTTTTATTAATAAAAAATTAACTATCTAATTATTAAGATGTCGTGTCTCCTAATGAGAAGACACTACTATTTGACGATTGCATTGTAAAAATCATCAATTCAATTATAAAAATATATTTATTTATCTAAAGATAAATATGTCAGGTGATACCTTACATACACTTTGTAAAAATGCTAAATAAACTAAAAAATAAAAGATAAATAATTGAGAACACAAACGATAGAGACGCGGGTATTCCTAATAAGGATTTTATTAAATGAATGGAGTTTAACAATGATTCAATACATAACAATGGTGATCGGTTGGTACCCCTGAGAACATGATTTTTTCAGGACCCTATGTTGCTCTCAACATCCCACAGCTCAGGTAGGTGAAATCCATACAACGTGAATGTGTTCACACTCAGATTGTCTTGAAGTAACATGAACACATTACAACATTATCCTTACTAAATATACATAAATTCACAACTAAATGTAGATAAACCTAAATAGTTGGAGGAGATTAGACCTGGGGAAGGAGAAATGAGGATTGAAAAAATTTATATCATATGATCTTGGAGGATATTAAGAGGTTTCTGCAGGTTTCCTAAGGGTCATTTCTAAGATGAGATTGAATGATGATCGAAGAAATTCCAGTTTTTCAGCCTTGAGAATGTATGAGAATAATAAAATCTGTTCCAAGTTGTATATTGACAAGAAATGAAAGGATCAAGTGAACAGGCTAGTGAATTTCTGACGTAAGCAAAGACAGGTTAACTTACAGATACCACAATCCCTTGGATGAAGAGAAGCAAGTAGATATACGATCATGAACCATTCTGCGGTTTCTAGGTGCAGGGAGAAATAGAATGCACAAATCAGTGAAATAATGTAAAAGGGATGGTATTCAACGGTGGCGATCAACGGTCAAACCAGATCAACTGAGGAAATATATTTCACAAATATAACTTGCATAGAAAAATTCACTTTTTGTATTTACGAAATAGGCTAAAGCACCCGCAGATTTCAAGGGCCAAGATTGACGGGCGGTTGCATTAGCAGCGGAGGTAAATTCTGCTAATCTAAAGTGCTCATGAAAATTCACATTTCAAATCGGTGGAATAGGTTAAAGCGGAGGCATGTCTCAATGGTGGAGATCGATTTGGGGAGAGATCTACAGCAGATAAAGATTCCATTGATAGAACATGCGCCAAGAAACTCACCCTTGAAATATGCAAAATGTGGTAGGCCCTTTTAAACTTGGACAGCGGAGATTAAAGGAATTTCTAATCAAGGGCTGAGGAGGATTCTGCTTGTTGAATTTGTACGAAGAAAATTTAGGGTTGAGATTTTTGGGATTGGATATGGGCCACATATTTCAACAATCCCAATGAAATTTAAATGTAGATCCAAGGCTGAAAATAGTTCCGCCCTATCCAATATGCGAAGAAGGGAATTTTTGGTGTAGGAACGTAAATGTAGATATGAAAGGTAATCTACAGTGTAAGCCCAAGTTAAAAAGGATCTACGACCATAAATCAATCTGGGCATAGGAGCTATGAGGAGAATAACAAATACCATGCCGTTGGAAATCAAGGTTTAAGATGAATCAAAATCAACGACGTAGATTACATCGCAAGGAGATCAATGGTCAGGGAAGCTCACGGCTTTGGATGGAGCAGATAGTGTCCTAGATTCCAATATTTTCCTCCTAGTGTGTGTGATAATGAGGATTTCCATAATTATTAAGCAACAGAAGATGAGTATGGTATTTACACACAGTACAGTAAGGAAGAAGGGGTGCTGAAAATAAGGGCATATTGATACCATCATCAGGAGGGATCGATGAAGTGACAAATGTCAAGTCCACACACCATGAGATAACTTGAGGCTAATGACAAGTGAGGCCGAGGGTCACTTCCACCAATAATATCATGACGTCATAATAGAAAGGGCAGCGTAGTTTGCACCTCCACATAATAAATCAGATCAAGAGACCACGTGACCGTTCGTGTTGTCATCATGCTACTTGATAATGGCGTGTGTGAGGATTTGATGGAATCAAGGTGAACTCGATTGCTAATGATGATTCAATAATTTCCTGGCACATTATAATTCCATGATCAGAGCTTTTCTGAGATACAGATTGAGTGAATACTGGTGAAGAACAATGATGATTAACTGTTGTTCTGCTAAGGATCTTGGGGATCCTAATTCAGGATCTGTAATAACTTTTTGGCTTGGGAATCCTATTGTTCCATGTGTTTTATTGACCATTGGGTGTTTTTTGGAAATTCAATCATTTCTATACCTTCATGTAAAAGAATCTCCATCCATCGGGGTAGAGATGTCCAATACATTTTGAAGACATTTTGATGTTGGTAAGGGCAGTATAAAGATGTTCATTACATTAGAAATACTTTTTGATGCTGGTAAGGGAAATGTTGTCCTGATAAAATGCAACACCACTATGGGAATAGAGCCTAGAGTTTTTGGTCCTAAGAACATCCTACTGAAACCTCTGGACAAGGCCATGGATTCCATTACCGTGATGCATAGTATCCATTTCTAGGAACGGTCGGTCTGGGTGAATGTTCAGACTAGGGGAGAGAAGATTGGAGGTCTATGTCATCATTGTTCTTACTGCAAATTGCCAACTCTAATGAAGGTGATGATAAGTCCAAAGAGGTGTTTCCCTGGCATATCCTGTAGAAAGGATATAGTCCTAGTAGAAGAAGCAGACAAGAATGACAATCCCATCAAGGATTTAGTACTTTCTATAAATGGGGTTGTCTTCTCCTGTTCTTCACAAATAATAGTGTTACCACAAGATATAGATACCAGATAGAAGGCCAAACACAGAAAGAACATAAACCTTCCTGCCAGCTGTGAACACATGCAGAACGTGATTATCAAACACAGAATGAACATAAAAGTTAGAAGCTAAAATGGTCGCAGGGCTAATCCATCCTGTGCGCCAGAAGGTGCGCAAGAGGAATAAAACCATTAGAGAAGTTCTGGAACGTCACTATCAAAGAAAATGAGCCTGAAACTTCAGATTTTACATTATTGTTTAAATCAAACATGCACGTCACTCCATATTCTATGTTTTGTATATATCAATTGTGGCAGATATGCCACGTCTGAGTTTGTTAGGATTTTGATTATGGTTATAACTAATTTTGGCCCTCTTTCGAGGTTGGTCTCAGGGTTCTAACACACTATAAGTATACCCTCAATAGAGGAACAAAGGGTTGAAACCTGTGAGACCTTTGTGTTTATGTAATTTTGATCTGTTTTAATAAAAGTTGCAGAGCCAAATGTTCGTCCTTGAATGCAAAAATTCATGTGTATTTCTCAGTTACTATTGGAGGAGAAAGTCGGTATGTCGACTTGAACGACATCCGAATTAGTCGATCAGCCAACTAAGTCAATCGACCGACTAAACTAGAGATTAGGTCGGCCACCTAAGGTCATATCGGTTCACCGAACCGACAGGTAGTTATTTTGTCACTGTTTTGTAATCATATATATTAGGTTCTTGAGCCAAATGAGAACTCGGTTCAGTTCTCTGTATTGTATGGACCCATTGATGTTAATATAATATGTTAATTCATCTACTTGTGTTTATCTCTTGTCTATGTTATGTATGTATGTTTTAGTATGTATTATTGGTAACCTTCTGTGATCTGTGAGATTACAACATTGGTAAACAGATGATATCAGAACATGAGATTGAGGACTGGTGGGAACGTAAAGTTGCAAATTATTTGTAGAATTACGCATGAAGAAATAGATTGACGATCGTACAAGCAAAAGAAATATTCTTTAGAGAAACACATGAGAAGTTTGTAGAATGAGTGCCCCAACTTCTGAAGAAACTCTTGGATGACAAATCTGGAAGGGACTAAAGATCAACATTTGCTAGAAAAACTGATCTGAGGGGGAAGAACAAACTTGTCGGAGTGGTTCGAAAAAATCGTTGACGACTTCTGCGAGGAGCAAGCAGTAGAAGACAGAACTTCGGTGCAAACCATTAAGGAGAAATTTTACACAGACCTCACCGAGTAATTTTTGTGCTCCTTACCGACCTTGCTGTTTAAGTTCCTGATCAAGAAGGGAGTGGGTCATATTGTTGAACCTCATGCATCACTTCACAGACCACCATTAAACCCTAACTGGGAGAAAAAACAAAAGAGGTGGGAAAAAATCATTGCAGAAAGGGAGTGGGAATACTTCCTAAGCAAGTAGACCGAACTATTCGGTCTTTCTAAAGCATTGAGTAGGCTACGAGGCGGTAGCTGGTCATATGTCAGGATAAAGTGGAGTGGATTCGAGTCGACTAGAAGCAGATACCAATCACCAGTAATGAGAATTCGACCAAAAGGGAAATCAAGAAGATAGTATCACACAAAGGTATGTCAGACATTCAGAAAATAGAGAGGGAAGAGAGACAACAAAGGAGGGAAGAAAGAAGAGAAAGAGCCTTAGCGCTACACAGAGGAATGAGTACTAGGGCGACCGACCAGGAAATAAATCCATTAGAGTCGAGTCATGACCGACAAGAAGAAGGCGTGGAAGAAGAGGCATCCCCTACGGAAGAAGAATTGTGGATAGAGCAGCCAGAAGCTCTCCAATTAAGAGCTCCCCAAGACGGAAAAACTCTATCTTCATTGAATCCGCGTACCCAGATACAAACTATTATCGAAGAGGACCTCCGACTAAGAGCTGGTGACTTTGGTATATGGATTTGACTAGACGATGAGACATACACTGGAAGACACCTCATTATCCGTCGACCAGAAGAAGGAAATTGGGTTACCTTTCAAGCGGTACCCTCCAACCGAAGTATCCACTTAATTTTACCAACACATGAAGGAGCACCCCCCTGCCAAATATAGATTTGGAGGACACAGAACATTCAGAACTGCGGATAGGTAACTGCAGTTGGACATCGACAGAAGAAGTTGAAATCAACGGACTACTGGTCGAAGATGAAACAACAAAAACAACTGATGGAGACGAAAGTTCCATCGACGATAGTTCTGCAGAGAGGAATAATCAAATAACCCCACCACCCCCAACCCCACCTCCACCATCGCCACTTCCTAAAAGTAGAGACAGTGATTCCAACATGGGTCATGGGTCAGCACACATTCCTCTATATGAGGGGGATGAGGACCCCATTCGACACTGGTTCGTCTGTGAATCGACTTGGGAGGCTAACCAAGTTACGGATGAAGATAGGTAGATGGCACAGTTCGCCGGTGCCTTGAGGAAAAGGGCATTAACTTGGTATATGAACTTTTCTAAAATACAACCTTGAGTAACCAAAGCTGATATCAAAGTGCAATTTCTATCATTTTTCAAAACTCCAGATGCAAAACATCCAGCAGCAAAGAAATTAAAAATGAAATCGCAGAAGCCAGGAGAAACTGTCCGCAACTATGATAAGCGATGGAAAGACCTTCATAGCAAACTGAACTATGTTATAGATGAACAATTATTAATCCAGTGGTTTCTTGCAGGTTTATCTCAGAAAATCCGCCAACACATAAGTCCAGAAATATTCAAGTCTTACGAATATGTGATTACAAAATCTCTCCGAGTGGAAATGGATGAGGACATACCAGCATACTCCACTGATCATAGACTAGAAGAACAGCTTGAGATAGTGCAGAAGCCATTAAAATAATTAAACCTCAAAAGTCAGGATATCTAGTGCACGAAGTGCTCGACGGCCGAACATTCAAAAGAAAACTGTCGACAAGAAATCAGTCGACAGGACGTTCGATTCGTGCAGACAAAATGTTTTTACGACATTTTCCAAGAGCATGGGGACCACTTGACAAAAGATTTTTCATTCAACATGAAGAACGGTAAGGCATCTTGGTGTGTAATCTGCGAAACTAAAAATCATAACACAGCCAACTACCATTTGAACCTAAAGAACCGACATAATTATCATGCAGTCTACCAAACCACTACAGTTGCACAAAATAATGAGCAAAACAACTTACCAAGTGATCATAACAATCCGAGATATGAAGGTCGAAGATACGAGCGCCAGTATGACAATCGACGTGGAGGCTATGGAGGTCAAGGTCGATTCTCTGGAAATCAAGACAACCGACCACGTCGACCCATCCAATGCTTTACATGTTATAAGGAGGGACATCGGTATGCATATTGTCCATATAAAGACAGAACTGACCTCAAATTTTGTACTCATTGTGGAGTAGTGGATCACTCACTAGAGGATTTCCCTACCATGCTGGATAAAACAAATACAAAGAAAAATGTTAATGTCTTGTCGTGTGTGCAAAAAAATGATGTAATAAACACAAATAATTTGCATATTGTAACCCGACAAGGGACAAAAACAGGAAGTGATAACCCAAAAATCAGCAAAATAAAAGAAAAGAATATCTACCCTAATCCACTTAAAGAAAAACAAACATATAAAGAAGCAACAAATGTATTCAAAGAATTTGCACTACAGGAAGAGACTAATGACAATTGACATAACACAATAAAAGAATTAATACAGCTCATACAAAAAGACAACTCAGTATCCCAGTTCATCGATTTGCTATATGAAATAAAACACAACAACATAGAAAAACAAACAAAGAATATCTGCAGTTTAAATCAAAAAGATAAAAGTGATGTCGACCCACTTATCGACCTGGAAATTGAAGGATACCATGTCCGACAAGTAGTGCTCGACTTTGGATCACAAGTAAACATCATGACTCATGACACTTGGGAACAAATGGGTAGACCTCGACTATATGAGTCAGGTATATACCTGAAACTAGCCGACCAGGGCCTAATTAAACCTATTGGAGTCTGGAAAAACATTGACACAACTATAAAAGGAATATCGACCAAAGTCAACTTCGAAATCATTTACCCTAAGGAAGGATCCAGTTCCTTCCCAGTGTTAGTTGGTCGACCTTGGGGTCAAAAGATGAAAGCATCGATATCCCTGGACAAAGAGAGAATAAAATTAAAAGGAAATGGAAAAAAGGTCATTGTACCTATTCATCCATCCCAAGGAGAACCTTGGACTAAGCCTATCGATGAAGAAGTCTACATCCGACAACTTTATCAGATACAAAACAATGCAGATTATACAGAACCTAATATCTATGGAGAACTTCATTTAGGAAACCAAGACTCAGTTGGTTATAATTCAGATGTATTATATGATTGGGAAGTCGAGAACTACAAAACACAAGCAAGAGGGTGCTGGACTATCCAAAAAGTATGGAAAAATCCCACCCAATAGTGCTTCATAGTTTCCATTGTCCCAAAAATATTTGAGAAGAAAATTAGGGAATACCCTATTTTAAAACCTACCAATGTAAATACTACACAAATACCAAAATACAAGGAAAGAGAATCAACAGTCATGCATGTAGAACAAGTTTCCAAAAATATTGGTGAACATGGCCGACTTCAAATCCTAGTAGAAACTTTAACAGGACAAGCTGCTAGATGGTGGGATACCCACCAGAAAAGACTACAGACCTGGACATCAGCTTCAACTTTATTTGTAGAAATATTTGGAGGAAGTAAGTTAACCAAACAGGCTTAGATACCTATATTCATCCAAGGACAGAATCCAGAAGATCATATTAAGACATGTGAAAAAGAATGGAGAAAACTTGGATACAAGGATGAACGAACATGGCCACACCTGTTTCCATCAACCCTCGCTGACTTACCAAACAAATGGTATAAAATGGAAGAAGATAGAGGTGAAACATTCTTATGGTATGAACTCAGAGAAAATTTCATTAAAGATTTCAACTTTATCCCACAAAATGAAAAGTTGGATGAAACAGCAAAACAGATTAAAGAATTTATACAACCGACAGAAAATAAACCCTTAAAAGATAACCGACAGACAAGGAACTGTAACAATATACAAACCAAGACAATACCACAGTCGACAAGACTACAGTTAGAAAATGAAAATACTGAAGGGAAAAGCTTTAGATGGAAATCAAACCATGTCGAAATGACCAAACCTATTCGTACAGTCCTTAAAGTTGAAACAACCGACAAGGAGGAGACCGAACGAATGTCTGCAGCCGACTTCCCTACCACATTCTCCCAGTTTAAAGAAGGAATTCGACCAATCAATGAAGCCAAAGCACCAAAATGGCTAGATTCTATAGTCAAAACTAGAGAATTCAACAGCTCAAATGATGACCGACCAAAAATGGCAAAGATTGGTGACTACTGGAGTGAAGAGCAGACCACAGAGATAGTGAACTTATTAAAAGAGTTCCAAGATGTATTTGCTAGAGATTATAAAGACCTCAAAGGCTTAGTCCATGAAATGCGAGAAATGAAGATTGACACTAAACCTGATGTTCAACCTGTGAAGAAAAGGCCATATAAGCTAGCTCACAAATACAAAGAGATAGTCAAAAAGGAAATTGATAACATGCTTGCAGCAGGAATCATCTATCCTATTGACCAATCAGAATGGGCAAGTCCAATGGTTGTACAACCTAAGAAACATGATCCGACCAAACTAAGAATTTGTGTTGACTTTGCAAAAATCAAAATTATCCTCGACCTAAAACCACCAGTAAACCCAAAACAAGTCAGGGTGTTACTTGGCCACACAGGCTATTACAGAAAATTCATAATATATTATTCAAATATGACCTATCCACTTGAAGAACTATTAAGGGAAGATAAAGAGTTCAACTGGATAGAGGAGTGCCATATATCATTTGAAAAATTAAAAAGAAAACTAGTCGAAGCACCAATCCTAAGGTTTCCAAACTGGTCGATCAAATTCCATGTTCATATTGATGCATCAGGCCTAGCAATAGGAGAAATATCATCTCAACCAGGAGATGATGGAATGGATTATCCTATAGTTTACAGTAGCAGAAAATTAAATAAAGCTGAAAGAAATTATTCAACAACAGAAAGAGAAGCACTAGGAATGGTCTTTGCATTACAAAAATATCAACATTATCTTCTAGCTAACCCATTTATATTCTATACAAACCATTAGGCACTTAAATATCTCGTCAATAAACCACTACATCATGGAAGGATTTGTTGATGGCTACTATTGTTCCAAGAATTCGAATTTGAAGTTGTTGTCATACCAAGTAAGTTAAATGTCGATCCCGACCATTTATCCCGAATCAACACAGGAGAGGAGCCGACAGGAGTCGAAGATGACTTACCAGATGCACATCTATTTCAAATAGAAGTAGTCCCAGCATAGTTAGAGGAAATATCCCAGTTCTTAGAAGATGGACAAGCACCAGAAGGAATGAGTACAAAGAAGAAACAAATCCTAGCTACGAAAGCTACACCATACAGTCTTATAAATGGATTTCTTTACAAGATGGGATTAGATGACATCCTCAGAAGGTGTGTACTGGAACATGAAAGAGACAAAATTATGCATGAAGCACATTATGGACCTACAGGAGAACATTTCCAAGCAGACACAACTGCAAATAAAATCCAACAGTCAGGGTTATGGTGGCCGACACTTCACAGAGATTGCAAAAATTTTGTAAGTCAATGTGATAGATGTCAACAACTAGGTCGACCCATGCCTAGCATATAAATTCCTTTGATATCAGTAAACCCAAGTTTGACATTTGAAATTTGGGCCATAGACTTCATAGGACCATTTCCTATACCAGTAAAAAGGACAGGTGCGAGGTATATCATAACTGCAGTCGAATATGTAACCAAATGGGCAGAGGCAAAACCAGTTGACACATGTTCTAGTGAGATAGCTGCTAAAGTTTATCTATGAGAATATCATCACCAGATTTGGATGTCCACTAACCCTAATTAGCGACTAGGGAACACAATTTATCAATAGAACTATCAAATCCCTAACCGACCAGTTCCAAATCAACCACCGTCGGAGTACAACATACCATCCTCAGTCAAATAGAGCAATTGAAGCATTTAATAAAACATTAACAAAAGGATTAACGAAAAATATGTAATGCTGATAAAGACAACTGGGGTGAGAAAATACCTGCAGTACTATGGGCATACAGAACAGCATATAAACGCTCGACCGACCAAACCCCCTTTCAACTAGTCTATGGACAAGAAGCAGTAGTTCCATTACACTTCCAACAACAAACACCTACTATTGCAGAGATCCTACATGTCAATGTCAAACAAGGAAGAAAGGATTGGCTACTACAACTGAGTAAACTAGAAGAACACCGACTACTCACGATACAACATTAAGAAATTCAGAAACAACAACAAAAAGCATGGCACAACAAAAACATCAAAATCAAAAACTTGTCAGTGGGAGATCTTGCTTTACTATACAATAGTCGAGTAAAAGGTAAAACTAAAAAGTTACATACATAATGGATGGGACCCTATGTTGTCAAAGAGATACATACCAATGGATCAGTCTGACTAAGAACATTAAAAGGCATAGTATTTTAGAAACTTGTTAATGGAGACCGACTAAAATGCTACAAAAACTAAAACAAACAAGCCAAAAAAAAATCATATAACGACCATAACGGTTAAAACAAAAGCTATAAAAATATAAAAATCCAAAAAGCAAAATAATACCGTACATACAGAAAACTATGACAGAAAATTACCACTTCAACAATCGACATCATGCCCATCGACATAACGCCATCGACCATTTTCATAACCAACATCGACTGACGACCTCGATAGTCCCATCCCGCATTCATGACCTCGAGTGCCAAAAGCAATTCACCATTAACACACACTCAAGTGTTCCAGCTGGAACATCACGTACGCCATTAATACACTCATCGATGAAAACATCCAAAGCGTCCCCTATAAATACTGGACCGCCGAAGGATCATTCATCGCAATTCATATAGAGAGAGCATCAGAGCACCCAGACGACTGGAAGCCAAGAATACCTTAGTGAAATCAACCACCAAATCAACAAGTTGGCACCAAAACAGACTAGAGCCTCAGCCAAAGCCAAGTAATTACAGACTGCCGAAACACCTTTAGTCCGAAGGTTAAAGAATATTAAGAATGCTAAGGTGCAGGAAGGCTCATGGCAAAAACTATGGACTGATATGCAAGATTGGGCTTATGTCGACAAGAAGCCTACTCAAGATGCAGAGAAAATAAAATACAGTACCATCTTCAACTATGTCAATTCACTGCTCATGGCCAGTTTCGGTGGCACAAAAGAAACAGTCGTCAAGTTTATAATAAGCCGGTACCACAACGACTGATTTTACTTCGACCAATCGGTCGACATCTCTAGGGAAGTCATCTCTAAGCTAACATGACTTTCAAACAAAGGAGACCCAATACCAGTCGGTATTAAAGAGGGACTGGTCAAAGAACTAACCGAGCTGGCTTCGGGTAAAAACTCGAAGGGGTTAATGATTAGTCAAATCACAGCCCGAATGCCACAGATCGTGGCCAAAATAATAGCCATCAAACTCACCCTGGCAGGTCAAGGTAGCGACCTCAAATTAGACATGTTAGAGGTTGTCGACACCATTTGCGACAGATGGAAAGATATACATATTTCTTTCTTGGTTGGCTGCAGAAAGTCTCATACAAAACCAAGAGCCAAGGGGAGAGATAGAATCAGAAAACCTAGAATATGTTATCACAAAAAAAATTATAAGAAAATTGTCGAAAGAGATAGCAGCTGCAAGAAAGAAGATAAGAACACAACAACGACAACAAGGAAAAGGTAAGCGCAAGCTTATCATTGCAGAATCATCAAACGATGAGGAGGAACTGGGAGCTATGGCCATCAACATAATAGAAGATGCCATAGCAAATAAAGTGTCGATGGAAACCCTGTTCCAAACATTTGTTGAGGCAGGAGCACTACCAAGTCGACCAAAGAAATCCAAGATCACCCACATGTCAACGCCTAAAAACGTCATAGATCATGTGTCTATGCCTCCACCTCCATCCCCGACAAAAGTAACAGAGGAGCAAATACCAGAACAACAGTCAATAAGCCCACTCGACTTGTGCAAAAGTGCTATGTCAGAAGCTGTGAAAGAGAATTTTGATAGGGACAGAAACCTCCAGGCTTACATAGAAAAATTGCCTGCGATCTTCACCCAAGTGCAAAACCTCTCTAAAAAATCACCTCTCTTCGAAGTCAGTGGGTACCCACTACCGGTCCCCCAAAGTGGCCAAATACCCCACAAACCAAATATCTTTGCAACTATCACTTCAACCTTTGAGAGAAATTCAGACAAGGAAGCTAAATTTGTCAGACATCGGACCTCGACTTATTACTCTGACTGTACCAGAACTCCACCTACCAGCCACTAATCCGACCGGAGGAGAAGAAGAAGAGAATATCGATGATATAAATCAAGAAATCAACCAACTCTTCTCTGATTTGGATTCACCCCCTCATATCGACAATCCACTTCTTGACCTCACTTCCACCAACCCAATCAACCCCGACCATTCACCAACTCCATCACCACCACCACCACCACCCCCCGACTCAGAACAAACCCCACCATAACCATCAGCACCAACTGCATCCACTTCTACATCCCCTGCATCTAACCAACTAGAGGCAACAATCATCCCACCTCCCCAAACAGAGAAACCATCAACCACTGCTATACAACAAACCGAAAATCTCGACTCGACTTTTGCAGGTACACAGGTGACGACACAAACAGAAACGGAAAAGCATAAGAAGAAGAAGGATCATCATGGATAGCCATCAAAGGTCCATATCAAATTGAAAGACGCAACTTCACTGACCGATGCAGAGCTAGGACAACTCCTGAAAACCCTAGCAGTCGAAGCAAAGACAAGGAGCCAGCAGAGACATAAGGAACTCGACAACAAGGACGAAGAACAGGTCGAGTTCCTCAACAAATGTAGAAACCTTGCACAATCAGTAATGCCAGGACTAGTCGAGGTCGACACCAACAAACCGCTCGAAAGAGATTATCAGCTATTTGAAAGCATGGTGTCGGCACTCTAAATACAGCTTCAGGAAACAAAGGAGGAGCAGAAAGAAGAAACCGTCAGACTGCTGATGGCGTAGCACACTGCCTTCTCTGAAGCCTACAAAGTGTTACAAGATCACATGGAGGAGTCTGTTATCACGGAAGAAATACTATGAGACTGGCCTGCTTACTACGGGTGATTCTATCAACAAACCAGGCAAACCCAACAAGAGATCCAAGCGCTTGAGAAGAGGAATCCCACTGATACAGCACTTAGAAGCACAATTGAAGATCAAATAGTGCTGGAGACAACTAAACTACAGAAGCTCAAGCGGCAAGCTCATCAGTGGGTGCACCAAGCTATCCCCAACTTGGAAAAATTCAACATCATTTGCCCGCCGATGAAACGACTTATAGAGATTGCAGAGGAGAAGGACCAGTTATGGGTCCTGACATGGAGAGAATAGCTTAAATCTCCATTTCAGAGAAGATGTCGATCTTATCAAGTCTGAATACACTCACCATCGACATCCAGAAAATATTGCAAAATTGGACAGATTTCCAACATCACCTAGCAGTGATATCCCTAGCAATTGTCAAAGTCTATGTACAGAAAAGACCGACCATCAGACTTCACAGCCCATGAAGACCAAGCACATCATAATGACTACTAAGACAGATAGGAACATTTTTGTACCTCCTTGTTTCTTCAGGATGAAGAAACGTTTTGTTTGTGGGGGACATGTTGGAGGAGCAAGTCCGTATGTCGACTTGAACAACAGCCGACTTAGTCGATCAACTGACTAAGTCGGTCGACCGACTAAACTAGAGATTAGGTCGGCCACCTTAGGCCGTGTCGATTCACCGAACCGATAGGTAGTTATTTTGTAACTGTTTTGTAATCATATATATTAGGCTGTTGAGCCAGATGAGAACTTGGTTCAGTTCTCTATATTATATGGACCCATTGATGTTAATATAATCTATTAATTCATCTACTTGTGTTTATCTCTTGTCTCTGTTATGTATGTATGTTTTAGTATGTATTATTGGTAACCTTATATGATCTGTGAGATTACAACAGTTACAATCTGTGATATCTTTTCTTTATGTGCATGTCCTTCATGTTAAATATCTCCATTGTGTTTTCTCCCATATCTAAGATAATTGTGTGATGGTTTTCAGAAGTTAATACCTTGCTATGCTCGGTCTATCGTCTTTGATATTTACAAATTATTTCTACCATAGTTAATGCAAAATTCATCTAACTGGTGCTATGTGTTAATGGACTGTCATCTTTCCTCCTTTTCCACCAGACCAAAAATATATTAACCATAACAAAAGTACTACCTTTATTTTTCATACATTTCCCATGCAAATTGCTCTGTATCTTTTGACAATTGTGACTCCATATCCCAATGTATTCTTACTGTGTTTTCAACCAAAACTTAATATGAATGTTTATTTTGTTTGTATATCTGGACCTGATAAAAAAATATGTGAGAGATCCCTCTCTAGAAAGGAAGAGTTCAGCTCCCTTTCTTAAAGTGGTTATGTTGTTACCTTGAGGTCTACCTTCCACAACCTTGGGTGTGATTCTGAGTGCTAACAAACTAGCGTTGTTGCTGGGGACGCAAAAGTATAGATCATCCCTGGGAGAAACGAAAAAGATTCTAAGAAGAAAGGGTTTTGTGGGAAAACAGAAACTTCTACATTTGAAAAAGGTTGTATAATTTTCCCTGGTGACTCCACATTGTATTTGAACAATATTTTAGAAGACATCCTAGCTTCCAGGAGGTCACATACATGAGATTTAACTATTGATGGTGAAACAATAGTCAAACATCAAGAAGAGTGAATATCTTTCACCTGGCGACTCCACCTTTAAGAATCCAATTTCAGTGAATCCACCGGGGAGGCATGATCTAGAGATCTAGATTTTCAAGAGAACTGACAGACTCCACTGGGGGAAATGAGCTCAGTATAAAGACATGGAAAGGAGTTACAAAAAAAATAAGGTACTCAACTTTCAGCTTTCTCCAAGAGATCTTATCTTTTCTTGTAAATATTTTTTTATCCTTTCCTAAGTTTGTCAAAAGAATCCCTCATTGCTTATTGCACTCCAAACCAAATCATGAATTTACTCCTATATATCCTTCTTTACAAACTGAAAGTACTTCTTCATCTGGTACATTGGATTTTGATCAAGACCTTTTATCTGAACCACGTGACATTAAGAAACAACCTTGTGAATGTCATGATACCACAGTTGATGTTACGTCCTTTCCACATAACCCTGTTTATTCCTATATCCAAAACCAATACAGACCACTTCACTTACCTCCTATCCTTCATGATTTTCCTACAAAACACTACAAGTACCTTCCTAAGTTTGATGGAGAATCCAAAAACCTTACAGTTGAGAAACATCTACAAGCCTTTTAGAATTTCCTTGACCTCTTTGGAGTAGAGCATGATGATGTTTGCATGAGGGATTTTTCCCAATCTTTGCAAGGATATGTTAAATAATGGTTCAAACACTTGCAGCTGGAATCCATTAAAGCATGGGAGGAATTTTCTCATATATTTTTGAAATTTTGGGGTAAGAGGAGGTCATTGCACCAAATACTTTTAGAGTTTGATTCCATGAAGAAACAGGAGGGTGAAACTATGTCTAGTTTCAACAAGAGGTTTGCAAGCTTTTATTATAATATGCCAAAAAAAATTAAACCATTAGAAGGTGCTGCTAAATTGCATTATGCATCTATATTTCCTCCCAAATTGTCATTACTTCTTTTGGAGAGAAGGTTAGTCACATTGCAACATATGTTTATTGATTCATTAGAGGTTGAAGACAATCTTAGGATGTCTAAAAAAATTTCATACCAAGACAGTAATAATAGAATGGAAAAGGAATTAGATTTCAATGAGAAATATGAACAAAAAGAACCTGCCCTACCATCCAATTCTATTTTGTGTGAGCAAGAAGATAGTCAAATCAATGATGTACAGGAAGAAGGTTATAATCATTTATTTTATGAAAATTGCAACCAACCTGTCATAAATTATATTAGTGATGATTCTAAAGAAGTTTTCAGACTACATGTATATGATGAATATGAGGATGATTACTTGGATGTGGTGCCTAAAAAACCAGCTATATGTTTTGTAAGTTCGGGGCTTGTTAGGGAAGAAAATTTGATTGAAATCCAAAGTCAAAAGGCTGAAAATAGAGGGGATAGTGAGTGTGTTGAAGGTGATTGTTTTCCTTTGCGTTAATCCTCATTGGAATTGTTGAGACAAATACTTAAATCTTCTGAACAAAAACAGAAATTTGAAGTAGTAGAAAATTTTATAAACTATTTTGATATTAATGATGAAAAAGAAGGGCAATCAGGTAATCAGTTTCAGCATGTAGAGAAACCAGAAATTTATGATGAAGAATTGGATCACAAGGAAAGTGATGAGAATTCTCAAATAAATGTTTCTCCATATTTTTCAAATTCAGAAATTTCATGCCAGGAGGAAGTATTTGTTTGATTGATTCTATTGGAGAAAATAAGGATGTTTCTGCTGAAGCGTATAAACAAGATAAAGTTCTAAATTTAGAAAGCTTGAATGAAATTGTTGATATCTCATTTGGAAAGTGTCATGAATATTCTTTGCATGGTTCTTTTGAAGATCATTTTAATTGTATGCAAGAGGAGTTACATCTTGAGCGGCCTTCTCATGGTAAGCAAATGACATGATTTTTTGGAGGTTGTCATCTCTTTTATGATCCTATGGCTGAATATATGGAAAGACTTTTTAGCCGAGAAGGTCAGCTATGTGTTTGCAATAATGGAGGGGGTCACCAAGAAGGAGAGGAGGATTCCAAATGGGATACTTCTTTATCTTATATAAATTCAGAAATTAATTTTCCTGATTCAGTTGAAGAGAAGAATGATATTTACTTTGAAAGACTTATAAGGAATCAGGTTTTAAATTCTAGGATGTTATATCAAAAATTTGGTGTTTTATTTGCAAATGGTCAGGAGCATTCCTTACCTGGTTTTCTTAAAGAACATTTTCGCAGGATGCTAGAAGGGTTACAGTTGGAACAACTCTGTCATGGCAAATAAATAACAAAACATTTTGCAGGTTATCATGATCTAGTGGCAGAATACATGGAGAAGCTTTGCAGTAGTAATGGTTGGTTATGTCTTTACAGGAAGGATCAATTTCTTTATCATAACTTTTTGCCATTAAGTCTGTCATATCTGTTTTTTATCAAGCATGACGGTAAATGTTATTTATGGGATCATTTTCTTGATTGGCTTCACTGGAAGTTAGAAGTTACTTTATTGGGCATTGATGCTTAGTAAGTAGGGTAGGTAAGTAGAGGTGAATAAGCTCGACATGGCAAGCACTTCTTTCAGCAGTTTTTTAGTTTTGTTTCAACATTAGTTTAGTTTTGTTTTTCATAGCATGCTAGGGATTTCAAAGAATTTTGGGGATCCACCGAATGGATTCAACACCTGGTCTACGAGTTCTTTGCTACCTCCCAAGGAGGACAGCATCCCTAGTAGGAGCCACTTGTTAGCACTTTTTTTTGTGCTAAATAGTTGGAGGGGGTTAGACATGGGGAAGGAGAAATGAGGAGTGTAAAATTTTATATCATATGACCTTGGAGGATATTAAGAGGTTTCTACAGGTTTCCCAAGGGTCATTTCTAAGCCAAGATTGAATGATGATCGAAGAAATTCTAGTTTTTCAGCCTTGAGAATGTATGAGAATAAGAAAATATGTTCCAAGTTGTATATTGATAGGAAATGAAATGCTCAAGTGAACAGGCTTGTGAATTTTTTACGTAAGCAAAGACAGGTTAACTTATAGATACCACAATCCGTTGGACGAAGAGAAGCAAGTAGATATACGGTCGTGAACCATTCTGCAGTTTCTAGGTGCATGGAGAAATAGAATGCGCAAATCAGAAAAATAATCTAAAAGGGATGGTATTTCAACGGTCGTACTAGATCAACAAAGGAAATACATTTTGCAAATATAACTTGCATGACAAAAGTTACTTTTTGTAATTGCGGAATAGGCTAAATCACCTATAGATTTCAAGGCCAAGATTGACGTGGATTTAGATCAGCAGCGGAGGTAAATTCCGCTGATCTAAAGTGCTCGCAAAAATTCACATTTCAAATCGGTGGAACGGGTTAAAGCGGATGCATGTCTCGACGGTGGAGATCGATTTGGGGAGATATGTATGATGAATAAAGATTTTGTTGATCGAACATGCGTGGAGAAACTCACCCTTGAAATCTGTGAAATATGGTAGACCCTTTTAAACTTGGACGATGGAGATTAAACGCATTTTTTATCAAGGGTTGAGGAGGATTCTGCTTGTTGAAGTTGTACAAATAACATTCAAGGTTGATATTTGTGGGATTGGATATGGGCCACATATTTCAACGATCCTGATGAAAGTTAAATGTAGATCCACAACTAAAAATAGTTCCACCCTATCCAAGATGCGAAGAAGGGAATTTTTGGTGTAGGCACATAAATGTAGATATGAAAGGTAATCTAAGGTGTAGACGCCAGTTAAAAATGATCTATGACCATAAATCAATCTGGGCATAGGAGCTATGAGGAGAATAGCAAAGACCATGCTGTTGGAAATCAAGGTTTTAGATGAATCAAAATCGACGAAGTAGATTACTGCACAAGGCAATCAATGGTCAGTGAAGGTGACGGCTTTGGATGGAGCAGATCCTATCCTGGAGTCCAAATATTTTCTTCCTGGTGCACATGATAATGAGGATCACCATAATGATTAAGAAATAGAACATGAGTATGTTCTTTACATGCAGTATAGTAAGGAAGCAGGGGTACTGAAAATAAGGGCATACTGATACCATCACCAGGAGGGATCGAGTAAGTGACAAATGTGAAGTCCACATACCGTGAGATAACTTGAGGCTAATGACAAGTGAGTTCAAGGGTCACTTCCACCATTAATATCATGATGTCATAACAGAAAGGGCGGCGTAGTTGGTGCCTCCACATAAGAAATCGGATCAAGGGCCCACGTGACCGTTCATGTTGTCATCATGCTACTTGATAATGGCGTGTGTGAGGATTTGATAGACTCAGGGTGAAATCGATTTCTAATGATGATTCAGTAATCGTTCGGCTTATTATAATACCACGATCAGAGCTTTTCCAAGATATAGATTGAGTGAATAATGGTGAAGAACAAGAATGATTAGTTGCTGTTCTACTAAGGATATTGGGGGTCCTGATATGGGATCTATAACGATTGTTCAGCTTAGGAAGCCTATTGTTTGATGTTTTTTATTGACCACTGGGTGTTGTTTGGAAATTCAATCATTTCTGGACCTTTACACAAAAGCAACTCTAGCCATCATGGTAGAGATGTTCATTACATTAGGAAGACCTTCTGATGTTGGTAAGGGCAGTATAAAGATGTTTATTACATTAGAAATACTTTTTGATGTTGGTAAGGGAAATGTTATCCTGATAAAATGCAAAACCACTGCGGGAACAGAGCCTAGAGTTCTAGGTCTTAATATCATCCTGTTGAAGCCTCCGGACAAGGCCATGGACTCCATTACTAGGATGCATAGTATCCATTTCTAGGAATGGTCAGTCTAGGAGAATGTTCATAGTAGGGGAGAGAAGATCGAAGGTCTGTGTCATCATTGTCCTTGCTACAAATTTCCAAATCTAATGAAGGTGATGACAAGTCCAAATAGGTGTTGCGCTAGCATCTCATGTAGAAAGGATCTAGTCCTGGTAGAAGAAGTAGACAGGAATGACAATCCCGTCAAGTATTTAGTACTGTCGATAAATGGGTTGTCTTCGCTTGGTCTGTGCAAATAACAGTGTTACCAGGAGATATAGATACCGAACATAGAAGATCGAAGGTCTGTGTCATCATTATCCTTGCTACAAATTTCCAAATCTAATGAAGGTGATGACAAGTCCAAAGAGCTGTTGCGCTAGCATCTCATGTAGAAAGGATCTAGTCCTGGTAGAAGAAGTAGACAGGAATGACAATCCTGTCAAGTATTTAGTACTGTCAATAAATGGGGTTGTCTTCTCCTGGTCTGTGCAAATAACAGTGTTACCAGGATATATAGATACCGAACAGAAGGCCAAACATAGAAAGAACATAAACCTTCCTTCCAGCTATGAACACAGGCAAAACATGATTATAAAACACAGAATGACTATAAAAGTCAGAAGCCGAAAGGGTCACAGGGATAATCCATCATGTACGCTAGAAGGTGCATAGGAATAAAACCGTTAGAGAATTTTTGGAACGTCGCTATCAAATCAAGTGAGCTTGAAACTTCATATGCTGCATTATTGTTTAAATCAAGCATGCACGTCACTCCATATTCTATGTTTTGTATATATCAATCATGGCAGGTATGCCACATCTGAGTCTGTTAGTATTTTGATTATGGTTGTAACTAATTGTGGCCCTATTTCTAGGTTGGTCTCGGGGGTTTAAGAAACTATAAGTATACCCTCAACAGAGGAATAAAGGGTTGAAACCCATGAGACCTTTGCGTTTATGTAATTTTGATCCGTTTTAATAAAAGTTGAAGAGTCGGATGCTAGTCCTTGAATGCAAAAATTTCATGGGTATTTATCAGTTACAGTCTATGATCTCTTTTCTTTATGTGCATGTCCTTCTTATTAAATATCTCCATTACATTTTCTCTCATATCTGAGGTAAGTGTGTGATAGTTTTCAAAATCCACACCTTGCTATGTTTTGTCTATCGTCTCCGATATTCACAAATTAGTTCTACCAAAGTTAATGCAGAATTCATCTAACTGGTGCTCTTTGTTAATGGATTGTCATCTTTCCTCCTTTTCCACCAGACCAAAAATATATTGACCGTAACCGAAGTACTACCTTGATTTTGCATACATTTCCCATGCAAATTGCTCTGTATCTTTTGACAATTGTGACTTTATAGCCCAATGTATTATTACTCTTTTTTCAACCAAAACTTAATATGAATATTTATTTTGTTTGTATATTTGGTCCTGAGAAAAAAATCAGTGAGAGATCCCTCTCTAGAAAGGAAGAGGCCAGCTCCCTTTCCTAAAGTGGTTTTTTTGTTACCTTGGGGTCTAACTTCCATAACCTTGGGTGTGATTCGAAGTGCTAACAGGTTGGTACCCCTAAGGACATGAGGTTTTCAGGACCCTATGTTGATCTCAACATCCCACGGCTCAGGTAGGTGAAATCCAGACAATGTGAATGTGTTCACACTCAGATTGTCTTGAAGTAACATGCACACATTACAACATTATCCTTAAAATATACATAAAATCAAAACTAAATGCAGATAGACAGAATGTAACTCTAATGGAAATACACTCTCCTTTCACCCTAATGGATGGACCTATAAGTAGTCTTACCTGACATCATCGCACTGTTACGTTATTGAATGAATGTGTATGAAAGGAAAGGGAAAAGAGTTGCTATGGAACTATACATGCTCCCTTAACTTCAATGATTTGAGCATTCGCATTTGCGTTGCAGTAAAAAAGTTCTAAGGGGTATTCGAAATTCTTCGTATACCTCTACAAGCTCGAGCATTTTCATAATGTTTATTGCTTGGGCACAGAATAAACGTACAACTCCAAAAACTCAAGGGTCTTTATCCTCTGGCATACTATGTTCCTAGTTCATTTCTTGAATTTTTTGTGAATAATCATCACCACATGCGTTGTGAGCTCACTTTAGTCTCCTTCTTAGATTTCATTAGGGCTATATACATGGATAAAAATGGCCATGGATTGTCCATCTGATCAGTGTTGGAATTTCATTTCATCTCTACCCATCCAATTAATTTGTTTTGATGTTTTGAACTTTTATCTTACCCGTTACGGAACGTTTTAGTGAAAACTAACCCTTCAATAATGAATTTTTATTAAAAAATTACCCTTCAATAAATATATTTTTATTAAAGAATTTTAGTCAAATAAAATATATGTTTTTATTGAGGTGTTTAATTTCCAATTAAAAGATAACAATAGAATCATTTATCGGTGTTTGGTTTTTATTCGTGTGCTTTGAAAATTGAGGGTGAACCTACTAACAGTGACACAGACAACTCAAAAGTAACATGTCTTAGCATTATGCATATGTAGTACATTAAGTGATAAACTTAAGAAACAAACAAAATGTGGAACCTATAATCTTTTTCGAATGTAAATATCATGCCACATGTAATGCAACATAGAGCAAGTGATGTGATATGTTTTTCCATTTGTCAATTATTCTCAATGTGTTTTTGTGGGCGATGGTCAAAATTTGTACCAAACTCTAGTTCATGGTTCTTAGTTCTTCTTTGGCCCATTCACTTTCCCTTGGCTATAATGGATAATAAGAAACCACTTTCAACTTCAAACTTGTTTAGAATCTTTTTTCCCGTGAATAAAGGTAATTGTTTCAACCAATTACTAAGACTACAAGAATAATACAATGTTGCTAAGTTTTAATATATATCAAATAAATCATTTTCAAAAAAATGTGAATAGATATGTGAAACAATTTTAGCAACAAGACCTATAAATTGGAGCTTTGAAGTATTAGAGGTGTACAAAGTGTCATTGAGATCCTCCCACAACAAAACATTGTTTATATGTCTTTGTGAGTTACAAGTGTTAAAATGGCTCAATATCAAAATAACAAAGACAATTTCATGTTTAAGAAGAAACACTAAAGAGTTTCACTAAATTTGTTTTTAGATTATTATCAAATTTATAATAAAGTTGAAATTAGCAAATCTTACCAAAATTAGTATCTCCAAGTCTGTGATATCCAGAGGAGAGCACTTTCAAATTGTCTAGAGAAATGGGTATCTAAATGTAACACATGCTTCTAACTTTTGAGGTCGATAACGGAAAAGTAAACCTGTCTGAAATTCCATATGTGATTCTTGGTAAATTTGGTAGATGATAAATTGTTGATGCTCAGTAAATTCAGTATCTAATAAACTATCCATGCTTGGTGTGCGACTGGGTTGGTTCCTTCATTAACATAGTTTAAAATGGCTTCTTCTTCTAAAATGGTTCCCACCAATATCTCTTAGAGTTGCAATTTCATACTTGAATACTAGATTATCCTATGAAGAATGGCCACAAAGGCCAGGGAATGGAACTGAAAGAAAGGGAACAATCTTGTATTGGGACAACATCAAGCCACTATAAGAAAGAAAAAGGAAATGGAATGACATTCATCACCATTAAAAGAAAACTCGCCTATATACTCTTCAATCAAATGGAAAAGTTTCAAACCACTGAAAAAATTTTCATTTTCCATTATTATATATATAATAATAGCCACCTAATGAAGGCCAGTTATGTAAACATACACATATCTTAGCAAGCTTATTGATAAAAATTAATGATTTTTTGAAAAAATAATTACCCATCAAAATTAAGTCCTAGCAAATTGTTTACCCGCTCTTTGAGACGATATGTTAAAAAATTTAAACATATTTTAGTGGGTAAAATGCATCATGATGAGCATATTCCCCTCAAATTCGAACCCCCATCCGATGAGAGACGTATAAAAAAAACGGTAACATTTACACTTGGGAAATGGATCGAAAGGGACCCAAAAATGGAGATAGTTTTGGGGAACACTCCGACTTAATGAAACATAACCCATGTAAAAATCTGATCCTCTTTAATTTCCCTTGGTAACTGTAACCTTTCCAATGCCTTATTGCAGCCACATCTGTTGCAACCAAAACATGAGATTTACCAGTTATGAATTGTTATAGAATCCAATCTTTTTATAGTGGGATGGAGAGCAAATATTTGGTAGGTTTCCCATCAAATGTAATCACAATTGATTAAAGAAGAAGGCTTCATCCAAATGGTCCTCTCCGGTTGGGGGGAGATTAGTATCCCAGGGAAACTAAATGCAATGAACCGGTTATGTTATAAATTAAAGGTTATTAAAAAAGTGGTAAAGAATTGGATCAAATCTAATGAATTTATGAAGAGCGAGGAACTTGTAGGAATTGAAGCCATCCTAGCACAAGTATATGGAAATCATCTAATGGGGACTTCCTCATATGTGGAGAAACTAGCCATGGCACAGTTGGAAGAGATGAAAGCTCAAATTCTGAAAAAAGAGGAAGAAGAGTGGCGTCTAAAAAGTAGGGCCATCTGGATTAATCAGGGAGATAATAATACTAAATTTTTTCAACAATATTCTAATGGGAGGCCACTGATAAATTCCATCTGGGACCTTTGGGATTCTATAGGAAACTGGATCTCATCCCAAGTTGATCTTGAACTGTTAGATTTTTATCATTCAAGCTAGCATTATCTTAGGATCTTTCACTGAGAGAATAACATGCACAGCAATAAACACAAGAGACAAGTGACACAAATACTTTTACTCAAGGAAACCATAAAGGAGAAAACCCTGCAACTTCCTCAGAGATAGAATGAGCACCAATGGCAGCAGTAAAACATGAAAACAGAAAAGATGATCTCCGCAACTTGTTCTCTCTCTCACTTGAGAGAACTTCTCCTCTCTCACTCATGCACCCCAATGAGTGAGTGTATGTCTAATAGAGAGGCTCACTCTCTATTTATATTATTTCGTTCACTTGAAACCCACTCCAACATGTCGGCCTCACTTAACAATTACTTACTAGAGCTGACATCTCTAGGAGTGTCTAATAACCCTAGTGCCCCACAACTTGTGGGGACTTTTCCTCCTCCGACCAACAAGGAGGGTTATCCTTAACACAACGGTGGGGACTATTGCCCCAACTTACAATGACTCACCTAGGTTCGACTTCTCTAAGATAGTCTAATAACCCTAGGGCCCCACAACTGCGGGGACTTTAACCCTTGACAAATAGGAGGGTTACCCACAATGACTTGACATGACTTGTTCACATTATATAAACTCCCGATCGGAACATCGGGGCATGACATGACTCAATTACATTACAAACACATCCTGAAATAAACATCGGGCTTTAACACATAAGATATACAAGTGAATACATTCTGAAGTTACAATTATATCAACATTCCTCTTAACTAGGAAGGTATTCTTTGGACATAATTTATCAACACAAATCTTCTTCTCTGTATCATATGAATCGTCATCTTCAAGTCATCTTCATCTTTAGGTCATGTTCATCTTCAATTTATCTTCATCTGGATCTGGATCATCATCCCTGGATCTAGATCATCACTCGATCTGGATCATCACTGCTAGATCATCATCAAGTCTGGATCATCACTTGATCTGGATCGTCACTGTTGGATCATCATCAAATCTGGATCATCACTTGATCTAGATCGTCACTACTGGATCATCAGCAATTCTGGATCATCACTTGATCTAGATCGTCACTGCTAGATCATCATCAAGTCTAGATCATCACTTGATCTGGATCATCATCAAGTCTGGATCATCACTTGATCTGTATCATCACTGCTGGATCACCATCAAGTCTGGATCATCACTTGATCTAGATCATCATCAAAGCTGGATCATCACGGAACCATCATCATCATTATTTCTACTGCTATCTCAATCAAATGGTGCTATCTCTTCATTCTTCTCATCACAGGAAGTTCTACAAATCCAACCCTTTTTCATGCTGGTTGTAGGCCTACCCTTCATGTAGGTCTTCAGTGCTTATATCTGACCCTAAGTCAGAATGGCCCACCCAGCTCTTACATCTAACCTCATCTTGTCAGAAAGGCATGACCAAAACTCACATCTAACCTCATCTTGTCAGAAAATCCCAGCACTCACATCTGACCATGTGTAAACACATTGCGCCAGAATGGCTCAGCACTTATATCCGACCATGTGCAAACACACCGCATTGGAAGGGCTCAGCATTTACATCCGACTATGTTTGAAAACACCGCATCAAAAGGGCTCTGCACTTACATCCGACCATGTTTGAAAACACTGCATTGGAAAGGCTCAGCACTTACATTCGACCATGTTTGAAAACACCGCATCAAAAGGGATCTGCACTTACATTCGACCATGTTCGAAAACACCGCATCGAAAGGGATCTGCACTTATATTCGACCATGTTTGAAAACACCACATCGAAAGGGATCCCAGTCCCAAACTGAGGATTCCTGGTAACTGACCAAGTGCCTCCAGTCTCCTAGAGAATGGCATCAGCCCTTATATCTAATCAAGTGGGAACACGTCCCTCAATCACATCAAAATGGCCATGTACTCACATCTGATCATGTAATACTACATCCCACAATCATATCAGAATGGCCCTCAATCCTAGACTGAGTATTCCTGGTAACTGACTAGGTGCCTCCATTCTCCCAAAGAATGGCAACTCAGCACCAAGCTGAGTATTCCTAGTAACTGACAAGGTGCCTCCATTCCAAGAATGGTATTCAGCCCTTACATCTGATCATGTAGGAACCAATCCTACAGTCACATCAGAATGGCTTAGCACTCATATCTGACATGGAAGGAACCAAATCCTCTCACCATGATAGAATGGCTCAGCCCTTACATCTGACCATGGAAGGAACCTAATCCTCTCACCATGATAGAATGGCTCAGCCCTTACATCTGACCATGGAAGGAACCTAATCCTCTCACCATGTCAGAATGGCTCTAGTTCTCATCATTTCCCCTTGGAGGGAACCTTGATCTAGAGAACACTAAGCTTCTCCCTGAAGTACTCAAACTTCACTCTAGCCAATGGTTTCGTCAACACATTAGCTATCTGTTCGTCCGTCGCAACATATTGGAGCTTTACTTCTCCTCTCTGCACCATATCCCTGATATAGTGATACTTGATCTCGATATGCTTTGACTTGTCATGGAACATAGGGTTCTCTGACAACTTCACACAACTCTGGTTGTCACAATATATACAATTAACATCCAACTGGAGATCAAATAAATCAAACAGTATCTTTCTTAGCCATACTGCCTCGCAACTAGTTGAATAAGCTACGACATACTCTGCTTCAACTGTACTCAGTGCCACACAGAATTGCTTCATGCTAAACCAAGAGATCATACATGATCCCATACTGAAGCAACACCCTAAAGTGCTCTTCCTATCAATGGTACTACCTACCCAATACGAATCCACATCATCTTTTGATTCACCTCATACTTGAGCCCATAATCAACTATACCCTTCAGGTACCTCACTACATGCTTTGCAACCATTAGGTGAACATTTCTCAAACTGTTCACGGCAAAGAAAATATCTGGTCTCGTATTTGTCAGGTAAATCATCTGACAATACATTGTGGCATCAATCGACTCTGATGAAGCAACACTCAATAGCTTCAGGTTCGATTCCATAGGTGTGGTCATGCAATACATCACCTCTTCAGGATCTCTACTACATACTTCCCTTATCCACACCACCATGCCTAAAACGTAGTGCATCATCCCCAAGTCCTTTATCTCAAACTCGACAGAAGTCTTCTTCTTGCAAATTTAAGGAGTTCCTCTTTTCTGTCAGGAACAAGTCGTTGACATATAACAAGAGCATCACTAGTATTCCTCCTTCATCCTTGAAGCAAAGGTTGGAATCCTCTTTACTCTTAGTAAAGCCTAGAGTCATCAATAATTTGTCCATCCTATCATACCATGTTGAACCTCAGGATCTTCTGCAGTCACTCCCTCTGAAGCGAAGCATCATTCTCCCTTTGTATTTCATATTCTATGCACTGCGTTATCTCCCAAAATAATTTATTTTGATAGTATGAAGAATTTAACTCATGCAATGAAGGATATGAATATCATTGACAGTTTGAAAGCCTCTGTTTTTTATTTGGATGAAAATTTCACAAGTTATAGCTTTCGGTGGCTTAGGCAAGGACTATCATAGCTCATTAGCCACCGAAAGGCTATGTTTCAGCGGCTAAACAGTTGAACACGGGCCAAAGGAAAACCACCAAAAGCAGTCTGAGCAAGTGGAGTCAAAGTAACACTTTCGGTGGCTTAGGAGAGACTACAGAAACTCATTAGCCACCGAAAAGGGTCGTTTTCGGCATATTAGAAAGGGGTGCAACATATACACTAACCATCGAAAGCTGAAAGATAAATATCGGGTGGAAAACCCTTTTCAGCAGTTTAGGCTAAAGCTATGACATCTGTGTTGACCATCGAAAGAACATTGTTGACAGCGGTCGAAGATTTAGTCCTCTATGACACTGACGTTTCAGAGGTTTAGTCCTTTATGTCACTGACACTACGAAGAGTCTAGTGCGTTGAGGTTTAGATCATTGACGGATTAGTGGTTAGAGCTTCCGATCGACGATGCTTAACCGTCCCGACTTTAGTGGTTTGAAATGCCGACACTGTGGCAGCGTTCAAGTTTAAAGTTTCGATGCATTAGTTGTTAGAGCTTCCGATCGCCAACAGATTAGTTAGTGGTTTGAAATGGTAGTTAAAAAATGGTTTTTCAAAGTCGCTATCTGCCAAAAACAGAAATTCACCATGGTGACAGGGTAAGGATTCCGATGGTTTAAGCAAGGAAGATCATGTTTAAATTAGTCATCAAAAGCCAGCATTTCGGCGGTTAACTGACAAAATCATGGAGGATCTAAACCACCGAAAGGATAAAATAGGGAGACGGTTGGGAACTGTCACATTCAACCCCGTCAATAGGGCAAAAGGCCATTTTAAAGCATGATTACCCACCGAAAATACCTGGAGCTGTGTAACTGCGTGGGAAAAGAATGAAAAGGGTCGTTAGGCAAGTAGCACAAACTGATCTGACTGCCAAGCCTCTAGTTTCCCTCCACCTATCCCGAAGACCCTCAAATAGTCATCGGATCCTCTGGGAAAAGAGATCTCAAGGATCGAGTTGCTGTCATCATTTTGGTGACCTCAACTTCCATAAAAGACAGAAATCCCTCATAATTAGTGCCTTGGGACCCCATTGAATTTCATTTTCAAAATTAGCATTGTTCTCACCAAAAAAACGAGCTCTGAAGCAGCAGCTTGCTGAAGCACACTGTATACAAATTCTAAAGGTTGTTTTGTAGGTACCCAGGAGATACACCCTTCAGGATGAAGAAAAGTCGACCAACTCTCAGACAGGAGCTAGGTGATGTTAGTTTATTAGAGACGCATCCAGAGGTTTGTAGATTGTTCCAGGAGGTAGGATTCTACAAATATTGTGAAAAAATACAGGGTTTTCATCAGCAGGTGGCTGAAGCTTTTGCCCTGTCATTTGATGGTTCAAAAGCAATCACAGGAAGGGAGGAATTTCTCATAGATGAAGCACTAATCTCAGAGGTGACTGAACTCCCTTGCACTGGAGAGAAGTGGTTCAAGACCACCATACCCAAAGATGTGGAGTTCAGGTCATATCTCAAGCCTGAGCATAGGGGAATTATATGGAAGAAGAGTGTGCCATCATGATGGCTGGAAGAGAGCTGGCAGCTACTACTAAAGGCCATTGTGGTCTATTTGAATTGTGAAGGAAGATACAATAGAGCAATGATCTATCATTTCAAACTCATGAACCACTTCACAGGTAAGAACCCTCTTAATCTGCCCTTTTATTTACACAGGAGTCTAGGGAAGATGGCCCGTCAAGTGAAATCCCAGCCATCCAAAATTGCTGGCAGGTTGTGCCACCACGGTATTATCCACCTATTGGTCCAGGAATCGTTGAAGAAAAGAAACATTGCTTGGCCCTATTTCCTGTTTTGGAATGGCTTTGAGATAGGCCTTCAGCCATAGGAGAAAGGAAAATCTCCTGCAAAGAAATCCAGCACTCCAAGGAGTGGGAGAAGAAGGAGGAGGACCATTTCCCTAGCTGTAGCAACTGAACAACCTCCCTCCTCCTCCAAAACCAAGAAGGAAAAAAGGAATTTGAATTTCGGTGAGAAAGGTGAGGGGGTAGAAGCACACCAGAAGAATGTCTTAAACCTACCTTATTCAGATTCTGAGGAAGAACAAGGAGAGGATGCAGCCCTAGCTCTGCAAATTGTTCCATTTACTAAAGCATTGCCATTCCCCACACCACAGGAGCAAGAAGAACTAACTAAAAGGGCTTCCTCCAGCAAACCTAGAAGTCAAAAGATCAATCAGCTACTAAGGCAGGTTTATGAAATGGAGGTCTTGGAAAGAGAACTGAAGAGAAACAATGAAACCTTGACTAGAAGAAACAAGCTATTGCACAAGTCCTACTTGGAGGAGAGAGAGAGATACATCTTCTTGAAAAGGCTGAACACCAGGTACCTAAAGGACAATACTAGGTTACTCAGGATGGTGAGGCTCCAAAGGCTGCAGTTGAAAGAAGCAAAAGCAAACCCTAGCAGCCACCTTGCCTTATCAACCCTAGATGAAGCAGTCATCAGTCTCCAGCCTCCTGAATCAAGCCAAGGCCCAGCAAACACTCCAAACATGAAGCCCTCGGAAGAAGAAGGCTAAGCAAATAGGCCTGGAAAGGCATTTTTGAGCAAAACCTAATAAATTTTGTGAAACGAGGCTTTCGGTGGTTAAGCGAGCGCTGGAGCAGTCTGTTAACCACCGAAATTTCCTCCTTTCAACAATTAAAAGTTTCGATAGACTAGCCGCTTAACCACCGAAAGTGGACGGAGGTTTAAAAGGAATTTTTTGACAAACAAAACTGGATTTTGGCGACTGCAGATGGCTCAGGGGCGTAAGTTAAACATAAAAGGTGCTGACATAAGTATCAAAAAGGGTCTGTTAGATCTATTATGACAAAACAGTGCCATAAAGTCATCAACCCAAATTGTCAAGGAGAAATCAGTGGGTTAACTGACAGTGGACCAGCAGCAGTGATCATTAAGGACAAATTCAGTTATTTAATGTTCAGTCAGTGAACTAAATCTTCATTATAGTTAGACAAGTAGTTAGATAGGGTTTCAAACCCTAATTTGCAAAAACTATTACTTTTGATTATTTTTGTAAAAAACAGATCCAAGTTTTAGGATCTGTCCATTTTGTAAAAGGCTATAAAGCCTAAGATCGATTTTATAATAAGGGTTCGACTTCGGGGACTTATAAGCCTATCTTATTGTCAGCTTCTCATCTTGTTCATTCTGAAATATAAGCTCTTTTGTTATGATTTGTTCAACCATCATCTATATCTTTACTGTACTTATGCCTGAATGTGTATTTAGGTTATTTTCAAGTTGATTAATAGCTAATAGCTGTCATCCTATTGGTGAGTTAATGTGATTTGATTTATAAGTACCATCCTTGTCAGGATTTAGCCATTTATATACATCTATTTTGTATGTAAGTCTTCCATCTTGATGAGTTCTCCATCCCTTCACCTTATTGACAAACTACTGAACAAGTTGTAACTAAAAGCCTTGTAATTGAGTGAGCTTCATGCATGTCTTGAGAGTGGAAGGTTATATAGGTCACCTGACTTGATCCATATCAGAAAACCCTAAAAACATTTTAATTTACCAAGCATCCTCGAGCTACAACCTATAGGAGTTTCCTCGAGTGATAACAAATTGGCGTCGTTGCCGGGGAGAGGAGACTAAAGCTCAACTTCCTTGGGAGACGACATAGATCCATACTTTGATGATAGACAAAGCTTGGACACTATTATGGTTGTAATCATCTATCTGGTGACTCCATTGATATAAGGTGGCTTCAAGAAGACCAAGTACCAGAGAAAACCCTAAGGGGCCACCAGCAACACCAGTTTCAGATCCAGAAGAAATTTTGAGAAGAGCTAGGGCTTTACTAAGACAGACCAGCAGTGCTGCACAAAAAGCTACATCAGGTATTTCAAGAAATCTTTCTACTATTATTTCTTCTGCTGAAATTATTAATTCTCAGGAATTTTTAGATACATCAGAAAAATCTAGGGTTTGGTCATCTTCAAGCACTGTTGCTTGTGAAGATCCAATCCTTGGTGACTCCATTGGGATAAGTATACCACCACCTTCTCAGCAAGTATCTCCATCAGTGTTTCCTTCCTCAACCTTGTCCATACCCATTTCCAATATGGCTTCCCCTCAATTGACCAAGATGGAAAGGATCCTTGTAGCTAGCTATGCAACCCTAGTTTTTCCAAATCCCCTCGCAGCCATGCCTACTGGGGATTATCTCAAGCATATGCCTAAGTTTACATGAAAAGGGGATTTCACTGCTGAAGAACATCTAGAGGCATTTTACATCTATGCTGAAAATATTAGAATAGAGCAAGAAGATGTATGGACTAGAGTTTTTGTGCAAATCCTAGATGGTCAGGCTAGGAAGTGGTTTAAGGAACTGCCTATTGGATCAGTGGTAGGCATAGAGGCCCTAGATGATATTTTCCTAAAGCATTGGGGAGAAAGGAGAGACCACCTCTACTATATCACGGAATTCAACAACCTAAAAAGAGAAAATGGGGACTCTGTCTCCAACTTTACCAAGAGATTCAACAATATGTACAGCAAGATCCCTACTGAAATTAAGCCCACTGATACCTCATCTAGGATAACCTATGCAAATGCCTTTGACTTTGACTTCTACCTACTTCTCAAAGCAAAGAGGCCTGCCTCCTTATCACTCATGCAAGATGCTGCCCTGGAGATAGAGTCAAACATTCTGCCATCTGAGAAGGTCAAAGGGAAGATAGACAGGAAGAAGCAGCCAGCAGACCCTAGTGGGGCTTCTACATCAGAGAACAAGATTGACAAAATGACCAAACTGTTAGATAACCTGACTACTGAAATGTCTAAATTGAAGGACCAAGGACATCTACCTGTGAGGGGTAAAGGGCCAAGTGACTTTGCTCCTAGAAACCCTAATTTTGTTCCTTATAGAAGAGGAAACCTCCTAGTTCGGATTCTCAGAAGGGAGAGGAATCAAGGGGAATATCAGAGAATAAGAGCTCCATTCCAAAATCCTTTATTAGAAGAAGAGCCAAAATTCATTGAAGAAGAAGGAGAAGCTGAAGACAACATTCATTGCATGGAAGATGAGGTGGACTGTTATTTTCTGACACAGGCAGAATATGAAGAAGCCCTAATTGATGAGTAGATCACTGAAGAGGTTGTCTATCAAGTTGATAATCAAGGAGGTTACCAACTCAGGTCTAGGCTGGTCACTCCTCTCAAGAAGAATGTTGCACCAGTCAAGCAGCCTACTACATCATCTAGAAAGGTTGTTGTTTTACCAAAGAAGGTGGCTATCACATCCAAAGCATTGTAGAAACCAGCACCTTTAGCCATACCTGATCAATTCCAACCCAAAACTATAGCTCATGAGGTAATATTTCCAAATAGACTGCATTATTCTTTCAACCTTGAGTCTGAAATTCAAAAATTGAAAATCCCTTTCCCTTAAATTGAGCTAATGAAGAATGATGCATTCAAGTCCTCCATTCTGAATTCCCTTCAACCCAAGGAGAACATTGAAACTGACTTTGAGAACCTACAAGATGACAAGCCTATTGTAACCCTGGGCCCCATGATCAAAGACATAAAGGAATCATGCCCACCATTCTACATATCCTTGAATATCCATGATAAAATCCTTCATAACTCTCTGCTAGATTCAGGAGCCTCACATAACCTAATGCCAAAGGATTTGATGGATGAGCTTGGCCTCGGCATCACCAAGCCCTACCATGATCTATTCTCCTTTGACTCCAGGAAGTTCAAGTGCTTGAGCCTCATTAAATACCTTGTTGTGAACCTAACTTAGCTACCTTCGAAAAGCATCATGATGGACATTGTAGTGGCTGATATACCTCCAAAATTTGGTCTCTTGTTGTCTCGGTCATGGAGCAAAAGACTAGGTGGCACCCTTCAGATGGATCTCACATATGCCACCATTCCCATGTTTGGAGGAGTGACTAAGAGGTTGTATAGGGAAAATCAGCTGGCATACATTATAAGCAAGGAGATCAACTCAGTGAATCACCCCATCTATGCAGTGGACACTGATTTTGGGTCATGCATTTTGCAAATAGATGATTCTTAGCAGACATCAATGCAACTCACTAAGCCCACCTATCAGCAGCCCAAAGAAGTGACCACAACAATCTGGACCATGTATTTTGATGGGGCTAGCACTCAAAGCTCAGCAGGTGCAGGTGTAGTATTGATCTCCCCATCTAAGGAAAACATCCATCTGTCTTATAAGCTTGATTTTAAAACCACTAACAACATAGCAGAATATGAATCCTTGCTGCTAGGAGTGAAAGCTGCCAAGGAGATGGGGATCATTTTCATGAATATTTTTGGAGATGCATATCTCATCATACAGCAGGTCAAAAACACTTTTCAGACAAAAAACATCAGACTGAAGGCCTACAGGGACGAGGTATGGAAACTCAGAGACTCCTTTATGTGTTTTGAACTGTCATATATTCCTAGGGTTTTGAGTCACTTGGTTGATTCCCTGGCTATCTCTACAAGTTTGTGTGTTCCCCATTTACCCCCTAAGCTCAACTATCATGTTCAGGTCAAGTAAAGACCCTCTCTGCTAGATAATGTAAAATTTTGGAAGGTGTTTGAGAATGATGATGAGCTTAGTAAATTCCTTCAGTTAGTAGATGAAATCTCTGACATACACATAGACCAAGAAAACCTAAACATGGAGGAATCCAAACAGCTCAAGTTAAGAGATAAAGTGACTGATCAGAACATTGTCCAATTGCCCAGCAACTACATACCCGAGGTCTAGTACCACTGGAAGAACTGTTTAATCACAATGACATCCCTTTAAAGCCTGCCAAAAAGGAGTTGGATCCTGCTATCCAAGAGAAAAACATAGGGAGCCAAAGCCATCCTAAACTGATAAATCTTTCCACGGGGTTGAATGTTGATCAGAGGTCTAAATTTTGCAGCTTGATAAAAGAGTTTGCTGATGTTTTTTCCTAGGAGTATAGTGACCTAAAAACTTATGACACCAATATCATCCAGCATAGAATTCTTTTAGAGAAGGACACCATTCCTTTTAAGCAGAAGCTGAGACCCATCAGCCCTCTCTTATTACCAATGATTGAAAAGGAAATCCATAAGCTCCTCAAAGCCAAGATCATAATCCCCCTTAGGTATTCCAAGTGGATTGCAAACCTAGTAGTGGTAAGAAAGATAAAGGATAAATCAGGTTGTGTGTGGATTTTAGGAACCTAAACAAGTGTTCCAAGAAAGACAACTATCCATTGCCCAAGATGGAACACCTATTGCAGAAAGTCTCGGGGGATAGGGTTATGTCCTTCCTTGATGGCTTCTCTGGTTACAACCAAGTTGTTGTGCACCCTGATGACCAAGAGATGACTGCCTTTACCACCCCCTGGGGCACCTTCATGTATGCTAAAATGCCATTTGGGCTAATAAATGCTAGGGCTACTTTTCAGAGAGCCATGGACCTAGCTTTTGTAGGGCTAAAAGACAAGTTTGTGCTGATATATTTGGATGACCTAACATTTTACTCTCACTGCCATCATGACCACTTGCAACATTTAAGGAAGGTATTTCTGAAGTGCAGAACGTATGGAATATCACTGAACCCCAAGAAGTCCCAGTTTGCACTCAATGAAGGAAAGCTCCTAGGCCACATAGTCTCAGCTGAAGGTGTAAAGATCGATCCGGAAAGGGTAGAGGCAATCCAAAAGCTATCAATACCAAGATCAAAAAGAGACATTCAGTCCTTTTTAGGCAAGATAAAATTTGTCAAGAGGTTCATCCCTAATTTCTCTAAGCTAGTAAAGCACATAACAGTCATGCTAAAAAAAGATGCAGAAATAAAGTGGGCTAACCAGGCAAGAAACTCTTTTGAAGACATTAAGAAAGCTATCATGGAGGCCCCAACCCTGATTAGTCCCGACTACACCAAAGGTTTTTACATTTTCTCTTTTACATCTAACGACACAGTGGAAGTTGTACTATTACAAAAGAATGATGAGGGTCTTGATCATCCAATTGCATTCTTCAGCAAAACCCTAAGAGATGTTGAGCTGAAGTATGACCCAATTGATAAGCAGGCTTATGCTCTCATAAAATCTTTGAAAACTTTCAGAATCTACATTATCCGTGCAAAGGTCATTGCATATGTCCCTTCAGCAATTATGAAGGACGTTTTGACTCAACCTGACATTGATGGGAAGAGAGCTAAGTGGATTTCCAAACTCATTGAGTTTGATATAGAGGTGAAACCCACCAAGTTGGTAAAGGGACTAGGTCTGGCCAAACTCATGGCCGAAGAAAACTGTGAATTGATGGGAATAAATTTCACATGTGCCAAATCATCAAAGGTGCTGACTATGGTAGCAGCAGAAACATAAGTAAATCAAGATCAGAATGACATTCCATCAGTAGCTAAAAACATATCTTCATTTGAGTGGTACTCAGGTATCATTTAATTTTTACAAAAATTAGAAGTTTCTCCTGATCTCACTCCTAACCAAGCACAAGCTCTTAAGTTGAAATATGTCAAGTTTTGCATAATTGACAAACTGTTGTACTGGAGAGATCAGTCTGGAATTTTGCTAAGGTGTCTAGATAAAGAGGAAGAAGAGCAGGTCATGCATCATTTTCATTCCAGCACATGTGGGGGGCACCACTACTGGAAAACCACAACCCACAAGATATTAAGAGCAGGATACTATTTTCCAGTCCTCTTTGCTGATGTATGCAATTTTGTAAGGGCATGTGACCAATGCCAAAGATTTATAAGGAAGTAGCAGCTCAATTCCTTGCCCCTTAGGCCTATTGTGGTGAATGGGCCTATCCAACAATGGGGTCTGGATTTCATAGGTGAAATAAATCCATCTTCCAGTGGATAGCATAAATGGATCTTAGTAGCCACTGACTACTTTACCAAATGGATAGAAGCAGTACCCACCATGAATGTCACTCATCAAGTCATCGTGAGATTTTTACATGAGAATATATTTAGCAGGTTTGGCTTCCCAATAAGGTTAGTAACTGATAATGAACCAGCTTTAAAGGATTGGGCATTAGTTAAAATGTGTGAATCAATGGGTATTATCCCCAAGGCAATGGCCTGGCTAAGTCATCCAACAAAAGCTTAGTCAGAATCATCAGGAAACTGCTAGAGACAAATCAGAAAAGCTGGGATTCAAAGCTTAAGTTTGCTTTATGGGCTGATAGGGTAACAAACAAAATATCCATAGGGACTTCTCCATTCAAGCTATTTTATGGCAGTGAGGCCATTTTTCCTATCCAGCTCATCCTTCCAGTGGCAAAGTTCTTTTAGGAAGAGGAAGATGAACCAAATGATATGGTGAGAAGGATGATGGATTTGGTGGAGTTATAGCAAATAAGGGAGCAAGTTGTAGGAAAATTAGAAGCTCATAAACAGAGGATAAAGGGCATGTTTGACAAAAGAGCAAAGGTAGACAACTTCCAGGTCGGAGATTAGGTCCTCAAGTGGGATGCTGTTAGACAAGACAAGGGAAAACATGGAAAATTTGACTCTTTGTGGATTGGCCCTTTTGTGATAGCCCAGGTACATAAGAATAACACCTTCAAATTGCAGAATCTGGAAGGTGAAGAGGTATTCAATGGCCCAGTGAATGGGCGGTTCTTGAAACTCTAATTTATTTGATGCTCTGAGGCCTTATTATTGTAAATTAGTAGATAGTAGGTTGTTTTGCTTTCAGAATAAACTCCATGCCCAATGGAACAGTAAAAGATAGTGTTAATTTACTTAGTTTCTTTTAGGGAAAGGCATTTTTGGTCTAGGATTCTTGGGACTTCACTGGGAGGTTCCCATCCCCAAGTAGGAGCCAGATGTTATCTCCCAAAATAATTTGTTTTGATAGTATGAAGAATTTAACTCATGCAATGAAGGATATGAATATCACTGACAGTTTGAAAGCCTCTATTTTTTATTTGGATGAAAATTTCACAAGTTATAGCTTTCAGTGGCTTAGGCGAGGACTATCATAGCTCATTAGCCACCGAAAGGTTATGTTTCGGCGGATAAATAGTTGAAAGCGGGCCAAAGGAAAACCATCGAAAGCGGTCTGAACAAGCAGAGTCAAAGTAACACTTTCGGTGGCTTAGGCAAGACTACAAAAATTCATTAGCCACCGAAAAGGGTCATTTTTGGCAGATTAGAAAGGGGTGCAACATATACACTAACCACCAAAAGCTGAAAGATAAATATCGGGTGGAAAACCCTTTTCGGTGGTTTAGGCGAAAGCTATGACATCTGTGTTGACCACCGAAAGAACATTGTTGACAGTGGTCAGAGATTTAGTCCTCTACGATGCCGAATTTCAGAGGTTTAGTCCTTTATGTCACTGACACTATGAAGAGTCTAGTGGGTTGAGGTTCCGATTGCCGACGCATTAGTGGTTAGAGCTTCAGATGACCAATGCTTAACCGTCGTGACATTAGTGGTTTGAAATGTCGACACTGCGGCAGCGTTCAAGTTTAAAGTTCTGATGCATTAGTCGTTAGAGCTTCCGATCGCCGATGGGTTCGTTAGTGGTTTGAATCGGCAGTTAAAAAAAGGTTTTTCAAATTCGCTATCTGCCAAAAACAGAAATTCACCATGGTAACGGGCTAAATATTTCGACGGTTTAAGCAAGAAAGATCACGTTTAAATTAGCCGCCAAAAGCCAGCATTTGGGTGGTTAACTGATAAAATCATAGAGGATCTAAACCACCGAAAGGCTAAAATAGGGACACGGTTGGGAACTGTCACATCCAACCCCGTCAGCAAGGAAAAGGCCATTTTAAAGCATGATTACCCACCGAAAAGACCTGGAGCCATGTGATTGCATGGGAAATGAATGAAAAGGGTCATTAGGCAAGTAGCACAAACTGATCTAACTGCCAAGCCTCCAGTTTCCATCCACCTGTCCCGAAGACCATCAAATAGCCATCAAATGCTCTGGCTGAAGCAAGTTACGGAGATATGGGAAAAGAGATCTCAAGGATCAAGCTGTTGTCATCATTTTGGTGACCTCAGCTTCCATAAAAGATAGAAATCCCTCATAATCAATGCCTTGGGACCCCATTGAATTTCATTTTCAAAATTAGCATTGTTCTCACCCGAAAAACAAGCTCTGAAGGAGCAACTTGCTGAAGCACACTGTATACAAATTCTAAAGGTTTTTTTGTAGGTACCCAAGAGATACACCCTTTAGGATGAAGAAAAGTGGACCAGCTCTCATACAGGGGCTAGTTGATGTCAATTATTTAGAGACTCGTCCAGAGCTTTGCAGACTATTCTAGGAGGTAGGCTGCTACAAATATTGTGAAAAAATACAGGGTTTTCATCAGCAGGTGGCTGAAGTTTTTTCCCTGTCATTTGATGGTTCAAAAGCAGTCATAGGAAGGGAGGAATTTCTCATAGATGAAGCACTAATCTCAGAGGTGACTGAACTCCCTTGCACTGGAGAGAAGTGGTTCAAGACCACCATACCCAAAGATGTGGATTTCAAGTCATATCTCAATCCTAGCATAGGGGAATGATATGGAATGGAATAAGAGTGTGCCATCACCATGTTTGGAAGAGAGCTGGCAGCAGCTGCTAAAGGCCATTGTGGTCTATTTGACCTGTGAAGGAAGATACAATAGAGCAATGATCTATCATTTCAAACTCATGAACCACTTCACAAGTAAGAACCCTCTTAATCTCCCCTTTTATTTACACAGGAGTCTAGGGAAGATGGCCCATCAAGTGAAATCCGAGCCATCCAAAATTGTTGGCAGGTTGTGCCACCACGGTCTTATCTAGATATTGGTCCAGGAATCGTTGAAGAAAAGAAACATTGCTTGGCCATATTTCCTGTTCTAGAATGGCTTTGAGATAGGCCTTCAGCCAAGGGAGAAAGAAAAATCTCCTGCAAAGAAATCCAACACTCCAAGGAGTGGGAGAAGAAGGAGGAGGGCCATTTCCCCAGCTGCAGCAACTGAACAACCTCCCTCCTCCTCCAAAACCAAGAAGGCAAAAAGGAATTTGAATTTTGGTGAGAAATGTCAGGGGGCAGAAGCACACGAGAAGAATGTCTTAAACCTACCTTATTCAGACTCTGAGGAAGAACAAGGAGAGGATGCAGCCCTAGCTCTGTAAATTGTTCCATTTACTGAAGCATTACCATTCCCCACACCACAGGAACAAGAAGAACCAGCTGAAAGGGCTTCCTCTAGCAAACCTAGAAGTCAAAAGATCAGTTAGCTACTAAGGCAGGTGTATGAAATGGAGGTCTTGGAAAGAGAACTGAAGAGAAACAATGAAACATTGACTAGAAGAAACAAGCTATTGCACAAGTCCTACTTGGAGCAGAGAGAGAGATACATCTTCTTGAAAAGTCTGAACACCAAGTACCTGAAGGACAATACTAGGTTACTTAGGATGGTGAGGCTCCAAAGGCTGCAGTTGAAAGAAGCAAAAGCAAACCCTAGCAGCCACCTTGCCTTATCAACCCTAGCTGAGGTAGCCATCAATCTCCACCCTCCTGAAATGAGCCAGGGCCCAGCAAACACTCCAAACACACAGCCCTCAGAAGAAGAAGGCTGAGAAAATAGGCCAGGAAAGGCATTTTTGAGCGAAATCTAATAAATTTTGTGAAACAGGGATTTCGGTGGTTAAGCGGGCGCTAGAGTAGTCTTTTAGCCACCGAAATTTCCTCCTTTCGGCAGTAAAAAAGTTCCGAGAGACTAGCCACTTAACCACCGAAAGCGGACGGAGGTTTAAAAGCAAGTTTTTGATAGACATAACCAGATTTTGGTGACTGCAGATGGATTAGGGGCATAAATTAAAGATAAAAGGTGCTGACATAAGTATCAAAAGGATCTGTTAGATCTATTATGACAAAACAGTGCCATAAAGTCATCAACCAATTTGTCAAGGAGAAATCAGTACGTTAACTAACAGTGGACCAGTAGCAGTGATCGTTAGTGACTACTTCAGTTATTTAATGTTCAATCAGTGAACTAAATCTTCATTATAGTTAGACAAGTAGTTAGATAGGGTTTCAAACCCTAATTTGCAAAAATTGTTACTTTTGATTATTTTTGTAAAAAAATTTAGTATCTGTCCATTTTGTAAAAGGCTATAAAGCCTAAGATTGATTTTATAATAAGGGGTCGACTTCGGGGACTTATAAGCCTATCTTATTGTCAGCTTCTCATCTTGTTCATTCTGAAATATAAGCTCTTTTGTTATGATTTGTTCAGCCATCATCACTATATTTACTGTACTTATGCATGAATGTGTATTTAGGTTATTTTCAAGTTGATTAATAGCTAATAGCTGTCATCCTATTGGTGAGTTAATGTGATTTGATTTATAAGTACCATCCTTGTCATGATTTAGCGATTTATATGCATCTGTTTTGTATGTAAGTCTGCTAGCTTGATGAGTTCTCTATCCCTGCACCTTATTGTCAAACTACTGAACAAGTTGTAACTAAAAGCCTTGTAATTGAGTGAGCTTCATGCATGTCTTGAGAGTGGAAGGTTATATAGGTCACCTGACTTGATCCATATCAGAAAACCCTAAAAACATTTTAAGTTACCAGGCATCCTCGAGCTACAACCTAGAGGAGTTTCCTGGAGTGATAACACACTAAAACATTATGTACCGGAGTGACAAGTAGCTTCCTCTACTACTAATATTCTATGTATCCATATAGGATCATTGGATACCAAGATCCTCTATCTTGAACTTTTTCAAAAGTTATTCTCACACCCATCTGAGAGCTTGTCATCCTCTATAGAATTTCATCTTCAACCTTGTAGCAAAGTTTCAGGTCTTCATCAAGCTCCTCATGTATGTGTTATCCCATGGATGTCTTCTGAGCTCGTACAAGGCCTTTTTTCATTTGCACACATGATTCTTCTTGTCATGTGTATTTCTAGTGGCTGCAAATGTCTCTTCGTAGTCTATGCCTCGTGCTACAAATATTTCCTTGTATCCCATGATGTTTCCATCTACTGCATGATGGAACTATGAACTTCTCTTCAGTATCAATACTGCATCCTAAACATCATTCTTCTTGAACTAGTCTTCCCTTTCTTCTTGGTTACTTCTTCATGGCTGGAAGGTTCTGCATTAATGATGTCATTACATTCATCATATTATTCTTCATCTTGAACTGTCGTCACTTGTTCTTTGGAACAAGTCTCATCCTTCTTTTCTTGTAGGCGATTTTACGCGATCTTTCCTACAAGTCAAATGCATTAGTTGTATGGTTAGAAACATTTCATAAGGTATATTCATAATGAAAAATTCTTATGCATAAATATATGATCATGCAACTACTTTAGCCAATACAACATCCATCCATATCTCACGGAAACTTTCTAGATGCCTTCCATCTCTACCAAGACAACATTGAGATTGTGCACTAATCCAATATGTTAGCAAAGAGGTTTCATCCTAGATAAGTAGAAATGGAGAGTTGTATAGCACCATGAGCTACTTACCCATCACATGCATATTAGTAGTATATTGTCATTAATGCAGACATTATATCATGCATAATACATCAACTGAATATAAACAAATGCATAACAAAAACAATATCATGAAATGACATTGAAATACGTATCTTTATTTGTTTCGTGGGTAGACTCCTTCTTGAGCCTTTAGCTTCATCATCTTCTTCATTCATAATAGCATCGTTTCTTATCCAGATGCTAAGATGGATAAGAGTTTCTTCAAGAGATGAGTCCTTCATATTCCTCATCGCTTGAGGGATCTTCTTTGGATGGTGAGAGCTTGATCTTCAGTTTCTCCCATATTCTCTTCTCTTATTATGAGTCGAGCTTCTTCTTCTTCCTAGAGTCTGTTGAAAATAATCACTTCCTTTTGGCAGACATTCCTCGCATGATTGAATCCCATGATCCTGGGAGGCCATTCAAGGTGGCTATCACCACTTCTGCATTCTCCACTTCTTCTTCTACCGCTTCAAGTTGTTCTTTGATTTGAGAGACCCTTGTAGAGTATGATTGTATGGTCTCTACATTCTGGATCTTCACATTCTTCAACTGGTTTCTTAAGGTCATATTCTGATTTATGTTCTTCCCTTCAAATAGCTTGGTCAAGGAATAAAGCATCTTCGGTGTCTTTAGGGAAGACACTTGTGGTACAAGTTGATTCGTGACTGAATCAGCAATGATCTTCTTGGCCTTAACCAAGTTCTTCTTGTGTAAGACTTTTAGCCTCATCTCCCTCTGGAACTGGAACCTCTCTACTTATGTAGGTGTCTAATTCATTTCTTTAGAGAGATCATATACTTCCATGCTTGGAAGTTGTCAACTTCACCAAGTTTATCATCAAACTGAAGTGATAGATCACTTTGAAATGAGAACCTTAAATGAAAATAGCGAAATAATAGATCTTACCGATTTGAGGTGTTCATCCTAGTTCCCGAGTTGGTTGATCTAGGGTTTGTCAAAGAAACCCTAATTTTAAAAACTTGGAATATTTCAGATCTGATTGGATAGAAATTTATATCTCTTCAAGGTGAGCTGTCCAATGTACTCCTTTTCTGAAAACAGTCGAGGGAAGCTCCTGGAACATGAAGCCCTAGTTTACCAATTTATTCTGCATAAATACCTGACACTGTTTCTACGATATCTCTGAAATTACTACTCTTCTATGTATGAAACTTCGCACTAAGGTGGCCTCACATTTCCCTATTCGAAAACCATAGGTTTCATCAGAATTGATTTCACCCATTGGGACTTATGATTGTTTTCCCAAGGTGACCTATTTCAGGACTGTTCAGCATAGTGAAGTTGTACGGACTTCCACGTGCCACTATTTCATCTTCTAGGTCTAAAACTTAGACCACAGAAAATAAATTATGTGCCCTTTTTGGAACATCTTTAGAAATTTCATTTGGACCTTTGTAGCCCAAGATATAGCAATTTTCCCCAGGTGTTCTGTTTAGGGATGAATCCTGGAAGAGGTTGGAACCCTAAATTAGAGGGATCATATCTCCTAGAATATAGTGAATATAAGGCTGAATTTTGGACACAGTGTAAATCCAGAATTTATATTTGTCCTGTTAAATTTTTAGCTCCTGATCCATCTCCAATACTGAGATATAGCGAATGTACCAAAACTTATTAGTTTTAGTATTTAGGGTTTTTCCAGCTCGGGGTCAAACTAGGGTTTGACTTTCCTGGAGTTACACCCAACAAAAAATATTGAACCAGGTCTCTAAACTTAGATTTTTATGAGGAGAGAAATCCTATGCTGGGCTCACTCAAAAATTCCTCTTCTGTAAGAAGCCGTAATTTCTCGTACCAAAAACTGAAAATGCTCATAATCAAATTCTGCTTCGACAGAAAGATGTGCCCTTCAATGGATAGTCAGCCTATCATAATTTTGTTGATGGATTGTGGAGAGAGACCAAAAAAGTAATAATCCATAGCTTCTAAAGTTGCACAATGTCTTCTTCTCAGGTTAGCTCTGACACCATGTTAGATTTGTATCATTCATGCTAGCATTATCTTAGGATATTTCACTAAGAGAATAACATCCACAGCAATAAACACAAGAGACAAGTGACACAAAGAATTTTTCCTCAGAGAAACCATAAAGGAGAAAACCCCGCAACTTCCTCAGAGATAGAATGAGCACCAATGGTAGCAGTAAAACCCGAAAACAGAAAAGATGATCTCCACAGCTTTTTCTCTCTCACACACTTGAGAGATCTTCCCCTCTCTCACTCATGCGCCCCAATGAGTGAGTGTATGTCTAATAGAGAGGTTCACTCTCTATTTATATTCTTTCCTTCACTTGAAACCCACTCCAACATGTCGGCCTCACTTAACAATTACTTACTATAGCCGACATCTCTATGAGTGTCTAATAACCCTAGTGCCCCACAACTTGTGGGGACTTTGCCTCCTCCGACCAACAAGGAGGGTTATCCTTAAAACAATGATGGGGACTATTGCCCTGATTTACAATGACTCACCTAGGTTCGAATTCTCTAGGATATTATAATAACCCTAGGGCCCCACAACTACGGGGACTTTAACCCTTGACAAATAGGAGGGTTACCCATAATGACTTGACATAACTTGTTCACATTATAGAAACTCCTGATCAGAACATCGGGGCATGACATGACTCAATTACATTACAAACACATACCAAAATAAACATCGGGGTATAATACATAAGATATACAAGTGAATACATTCCGAAGTTACAATTACATCAACATGAACATCTGGATGTTAAACATTTTTTCTCACTACTGAAGGACCCAGGTCATTCTAATATTCTAGAATAGTTGGATATGGTTAAGCTTTTTCCCCTATTATTTTTAAAGGAGGAAGGTTATCACATAATATAACCTATTACACTTGTTTAAGTTCAAAAGGAACTCAAATAGAGGGCTAAGTACAAAATTCCTAGGCCGAATGGATGGTCGGTCAAATTCTTCATCTCTTTTGTTCATATTGTTGGGGATGAGCTTCTTCAAATGATTGAATACTCTCTATTATAGGGCCAAGTCTCTCATACACTTAACTTGACCTCCATTAAACTTTTCCCTATGTCGAATAGACCCTCTATATACTCGGACTTTCATCCCATATCACTTTGCAACCTAGGTTATAAGTTTATAGCCAAAGTAATTTCGAATAAGATCAGGGCATATCTAGAACATTCTATTTTGCAGGAACGGTTTGGTTTCATTCCTCGGAGACATATCTCAATAGCCATTGGTCTATATCAGGAGGTTTTTCACACTATATAGGTTAAAAAAGGGATGCTCTTATACTCAAAATGGACCTGGTCAATGCATATGACAAAGTCAATTGGGATATGATTAGGCTGATATTACTTCAGATTGACTTACAACTATTGGTATGTAATTGGATCATGTCATGTGTATCTTCTGCAAATATGGTAGTTTTGATTAATGGAACACCTTTTATATTTTTCAAGATATCCAGGCTTATGTGACAAGGTTTTCCTTTCTCGCCTATTTTATTCCTCCTCGTTATTGAAGGACTCAACAAATTGATTGATTCAGCCAAAACGAATGGGGAAGTGGAAGGTATAAAAGTTTCAGTGGTTTTATAGCTCACGCATTTGATCTTTTTGGATGATGTGATGTTATATGGATGGGACATCAAAAATTTGAGTTGGTTTAACATGGAGTTGGTCATGAAAAAATGTTGGACGACATTAACAGGTAAAGGTCTCTGGTAGGAGGTTATCAAATGAAAAATATTTGAATGGTATATAATTCAATGAGTTTACTATATCTATGCCTAAAACCTAGAGGGGGGCTTCTTATTTTTGGAAGGGTTTTATGGAATTTTACCCCTAAACCAAACAAGGTGTTGCATGGAAGGTGGGAAGTGGTACCTTTATAATGGTTGGGATTGATCAAATTGTGGGATATTATGGGACCCTTCCTCTGAGATATTTTGTATTGGAAATACATGAATTTTTAGGTATCATTTCCTTGTATCATATCTCTATGTAATGTCCCTTTTTGGATTTTTGGAGAAAATTACAGTTTAGGCATTTTCAAGCTTGACTAGTCATCACTATAGAGGGTTCCAACTTTCACCAAATGGTCCCGAATTTGAAATAAAATGGTATTTTTAGTCTTAAAAAATATCAAGGTGGTTTATGGACACTTTATATCTAAATTTAGGCTTCTGCAACTTGATTTGGGGTTAAGAATAAAATGGGCAAATTTACTAGGAAAATTGAGGTCAAATTCCTCCCAAGGGTGCCAAATTGGCTTCCCAAATCATGTATGGCCCTCCCAAATTTATAAACAGAGTATGGGTAATGATATAATACCTCATGTAATTTAATTATGCATGGTTATTAGTTTTTCAAACTGGTTATAGAGTTACATATTCGTTTGATAACTTTCAGTGAAATTGCTTATGGGGAAATTGCATAACTAACTCGATTTTGACATATGAAAGGTAGCGTTAAAGGATCAGATCGGTATGTGAAATATAAATACCATATAAAGAGTACAAATTTATTCCCCAAAATTATTAAACACCAGGTAAATCCATTCATACAAGTATTGTATACAACTCATTCAGTATGGGAAGTCAAATACATGAAAACTAGTGAATTAGTAGCATGGAATTGCAAAAGTTTCACATATGGGTTTCTTGGATTTCGACCCATGGAGAATAGGGGAATGAAATTTCATAGTAACACATCATATATGGCTGTCACAACATCATAAAACTCATGTAATATCCCTCATACAAATCTGATATAAAACTACTTCAAGATTGAAGCCAAAATCCATGAAAACTAGTGATACAATGACATGAAAATGCAAGATTTTCACACAGGAGTTTCTTGGATTTCAAGCTGAATAGAATATACCAAACATCATCAAACACATAAATTTTCTCATACAAATATGATATAAATATACTTCAATATTGAAGCCAAATCCATCAAAACTAGTTATTCAAGAGCATGGGAATGCGAGCCTCTAACATATGTATTCTTGATATTTAGAATTACATAGAATATGGAAATTATATTTAAGATCTGTACATAATATTTCACAGCTTGGGCACCAAATATACTCAGCAAATCGCAAGCACCACTCCAACAAGTGTGCCCTCAACTTAAGAGTGTGGTGGAAAGGAGAAGAAGGAATGAGAGAATAGGGGAATAGATGAGAATTCGAGTGTATGTTCCTTCAACCTGAAAATAAAAATACCTCATTAAGATCCATTTATAGTTCTGAATTTCATCTCCATCAACCAACTTGGAAAGGAATCCAACTCCCTCGAAATTGGTTCACAAGTAGGGAGAGTAAACACTCACCGTGCAAAGGACAAGCAAAAGCTCTCCAAACTTCCAAATGCAAATTGAAAAATGATCAAAAGCTCTTATCCTTCCTCATGAAATCCTTTTATTAACTTCATGAGTCCTCCTAAGTTTTAATTTCCCTCCATGGGCTTCCTCCAACTCATCTTAGTGGTTTACTAACTCTCATGGCACTTGTCTTCCTCTTCATGCTACAATTCTTTCCCCAATTCGAATGGTTGCCTCTAACTCCCAAATTAGACCTATTGGTGGCTATTTTTATCCCTTTCATTTCATATTTTTCATATGTCTGCAATCAGGTATGAATTTGTCATACTTTTCATAGAATCTTTTATCATTTGTTGTCATAGAGTGCATGGAATCTCCTTCCTGCAAGTGGCACACCTTGTATTCTAGTCTCTTCCTCTTCCATGGGAGTTTCTCTCCTTTACCTATTCAAATTTATTGGTTCATTATATGATATTTGACACCACATCACCTTCCAATAATGTTACATTACCCATGTGTTCGAATTTGGATGAAGATCATGCCAAGTGTGTGGGGAATCTAGTCATCCAAATCCTCCACAAGATTCCAACTGTCTTCATGAACCAATGCCACCTTATTTTCTTACCATTTTATAATTTATGTGACCCTTTTAAATGTGAATATGGTAAACCAAAGTCCTTTTGGTTCCCATAGCCCCTTATTACAATATTTATGTCTCCATCTCAACCTAGGGAACTAGTAGGTTGGTGGAACATTATTTGCAAGTAGTCTTTTTTGGAAATTATTTAATTGGGGACATGACAGTCCTCCCCACTCAATATTTATTTTCCTAAATCAATTTCAAACATGGATTTTGAATAACCTTATTTACTTCCAAAACTTTGCTTCAAACCTTAGTTGCAATTTGAGTAGTGCCACTCATGTACTACAATTGTGTGTTTCCAAAAGTAAAGATATGTGGATATTTTAACATTGATATATCCTATGAAATCACCACTAACACCAAAAGGATTAATAAAAAACATCAAAACAAAATTTTCAAAAATAACATTTACCTCCATCTTTTGGTTTTATGAACTTTCAATCCTTTTTTGCTTCTGTATAATTATTTGAAGTTGGTATTGAGTTGTCAAACTTGAATTCACAAGATTACAAGAAATTTTCAAAGAGGAACCACCATGCTTGTTTCTGCTCTACTCTGATTACAATCACCTTCTCAAGTGGTGACTCAATATCCCCTGCTGCTTGTTACCCCCAAAATTGAAACCAAGCAATACCCAGATCCCATTTCTTGTATTGCACCCTTCCAAACATAATGAGTACGAAAGATAGATCATTAAAGTACATAAATACATCATCCAATTGTACATCAAGAAGGTACCTCATCAAAGGATCATGACATTGCTTGTACATCCATGTAAGTAGATCATCATGTGGCCACCCATACACACAAGCATCAAGTATTATATCAAATTTTCTCCAATGGCATAGATGAGGATCCCATGTCCTATAATGTTGCTCCAAAAGAATATAATATGCATAAAAATAATAATCAGCCATGTGTTCTTTCATTCAAGAAGTGAATTAAGAACCTCCACCGAAATCTGAACAATATAAGGAGCAATGAAAACATGAAGACTTCAAGTGGCTCAAATAAGTCTCATTAATACACCCATGAATATGTATATCATCATAATGTAACAAAGGATGCTGTTGAAAATGTAAATAATATGGAACTCTATTCATGTCATCATCAAAAGGAGAGATAGTAAGTCCATACTCTTCATGTGGCACCATAAAAAAGAAACCTTTCACCCCTACTTCATTAGGATGAATGTTGAAAAATATGGAAGTGTAGGATGTATAAGAAAGAACAAACTTACCCAAAGGATTAGAAAGTGAAAATTTTTCATCATGTGAAGGCTTTGTATGGGTAGGATTTATGCATCTCCCAAAAGTGTGACACTTTCCTCATATGTCAGTTCCAATGTAGTGGAATCATGCACTTCTTCAAAGAGTGTGTAACTATTTTGAAAATGAAATTCAAGTTCCTCTTCCACCACAACAAGTTATTAGCTCTCATCAAGATCATCTTCAAACATATCAAGAACCTGCATTTTTCCATGTTTCTCACGATCCCTTATGTCATGAGAATCCTCCAAGCAATCTACCATATGACAATCCGAAACATAGGAGGAAGAACAAGTATCTTGCAACCTCTCAAGAAGTTGCTCATTTGGATTTTGAGATTATGAATATCCTAATTATTATTCAAGTATGCTTCATGTAACCATTCATTAAGCTCAACCAAATTTTTTCTATCAAAAATAAAAGAGATGAAATTACCTTCAATGTTGCACATTGCTCTTTGAATATTCTCCATGTCTTCAAGGAAGGATGGCTCCTTGAATGAAGAATATTTCCAAGAAGAATTTGATACCAATGCTTTAGTGTCATGGAGTATGCCAAGGGCCTCATGGATATTCGTTTCACTCATATTCAAAGGCCCTTCAATGAAGGATGGTTCATGGGAGTGAACCTCCTCTTCTTCTTTCTTCTTGATTTGATCAACATCTTGAAGCTCAAGTGGTGATGGGGAAGTGGATATTTGTTCTTCATTAGCTGAGGTATTCATATTCATGCTCATGAGAACTTTGGATTCCAAAAACATTCTCAAATATGACCTCTATGTCACCAACATAGATTTGTGAGCACCCGTCGGTAGATACTCCTTCATAGTTCAATGATCCATTAGTAGATTCTCTTTGATTTGCACAACCCCCATCAGTAAGGATTGTGTGCTTTTATTCACTTTCCTCTTTATGTTCTTCTCTGCAATCACCTTGATATAATCAATGCTCCACTTCATTATTCTCTATTTCTTCCTTTAATGGTGTATCTAGGCTCTTTTCACAAGTAGCCTAATTTTTTTCTCATTTCATGCTCCTCCAAACTTGTGGATTGTAGATTGTCCCTTAATGAATTCACATTTTCATTATTGTTCCTAAATCCATTAACCCAGTCATCAAAGTCCTAAAAAGGAATGGTATTATGTTTCTTTCCATGATGGGAACTACCACTACCCCCGGCTGCTAGCTTACCCCTAAGTTGACTAACCATCAATCCGAACCCTTGCATAAGCTACTTTGACACATCATCAAAATATGACTTCATGAGTTTATTAAATTTATCCCTATCATCCATAACTTCAATATATTCCAATACCATGCTATGATACCACTATAATGTCCCTTTTTGGAGTTTTGGAGAAAATTACAATTTAGGCATTTTCAAGATTGACTAGTCATGACCCTAGAGGGTTCCAACTTTCACCAAATGGTCTCGAATTTGAAAGGAAATGGTATGCTGAGTATTATAACATATAAAGGTGATTTATGGAAACTTTTTATCTTAATTTAGGATTCTACAACTTTATTTTATTCTAATAATAAAAGGGGAAAATTTACTAGGAAAATTGAGGTCAAATTTCCCCCAAGGGTGAGAGCCAAATTGGCTTCCCAAATCATGTACAAATATACCAAATTTATAAAAAGAGTATTGGGACTGATATAATACCTCATTTACTATCATTACACACGGTTATTATTTCTGGAAACTGGTTATAGAGTTACACATCCGTTTGATAACTTTCGTGAAATTGCTTATGGGGAAATTGCGTAACTAACTCGATTTTGACATAAGAAAGGTAGATTTAAAGGTTCATATCAGGATCTCAAAAATAGAGACCATATAAATAATACAAATTTATGCCCCAAAAATATTAAACAGCATATAAATCCCTTCATACAAGTATTGTATACAACTCATTCAGTATGGGAGTCAAATACATGAAAACTATTGAATTAGTAGCATGGAATTGCAAGAGTTTCACATATGGATTTATTGGATTTCAACCCTCAGAGCATAGGAAAATGAAATTTCAGAGTAACACATCATATATTTCTTTCACAAAATCATCAAAATCATATAATATCCCTCATACAAATCTGATATAAAACTACTTCAGGATTGAAGCCAAAATCTATGAAACTTTAGTGATACAATGGCATGAGAATGCAAGCTTTTCACACAGGAGTTTTTTGGATTTTGAGAAGAATATAATATGGGAATGAAAATACATAGAATTATATAATATATGTATTCCCAAACATCATCCAACTTATATAAATTTCCTCATACAAATCTGATACAAAGCTACTTCAATATTGAAGCCAAATACATGAAAACTAGTTATTCAAGAGCATGGGAATGCGAGCCTCTAACATATGTGTTCTTGATATTTTGAATTACAGAGCATATGTAAATGATATTATAGATACATAGATCATATTTCACATCTTGGACAGAAAATATACTTAGTAAACCACAAGCACCACTCCAACAAGTGTGCCCTCAACTTGAGAGTGTGGGGGGAAGGAGAAGAAGGAATGAGAGAATAGGGGAATATATGAGAATTAAAATATATCATCCTTCAACCTGAAAATAAAAAATACTTCATTAATATCCAATTATATATCTAAATTCCCTCTCCATCAACCAAATTGGAAAGGACTCTAGCTCCCTCGAAATTGTTTCACAAGCAGGGAGAGTGAACACTCACCGTGCAATGGACAAGCAAAAGCTCTCCAAAATGCCAAAGGCCAATTAACAAATAATTAATATATATTATCCTTACTCATTAAATCCTTTTATTAACTTCATGAGGCCTCCTAATTTTGAATTTTCCTCCATGGGATTCCTCCAACTCATCTTAGCGGCTCAGTAACTCTCATGACACTTGTCTTCCTCTTCATGCTCCAATTTCTTTCCCCAATTCGAATGGTTGCCTCTAAATCCCAAATTCGACCTCTTAGTGGCTATTTTTAGCCCTATCATGTCATATTTTTCATATGTCTGCAATCAGGTCTGAATTTGTCATACTTTTCATAGAATCTTTCATCATTTGTTGGCATAGAGTGCATTGAATCTCCTTCCAAGTGGCACACCTTGTCTTCTAGTCTCTTCCTCTTCCATGGGAGTTACTCTCCTTTACCTATTTGAATTAATTGGTTCATTATATAATATTTGACACCACATCACCCTCCAATAACATTACATTACCCATGTGTTCGAATCTGGATGAAGATAATGCCAAGTTTGTGAGGAATCTAGTCATCCAAAGGCTCTGCAAGCTTCCAATTGTCTTCATGAACCTGTTATCATGAATCTTGTAGTTGCCCCATGAGATGATCCTATTCAGGACGGAAGAGGAAAGGAAGCTAAATTCATGACCTATGATATCCAATACCTCCGAAAGAACTTCGATGTCACACCAATCAAGGATATCGGCACTTTAGACCCAGTGAAAACACAGAGCCCAGGGGGCGTCCCTATAACCAAGAAACCCTAAAAACAAGGAAAATGAACAAATGACAGAGGAAAACTTGGTGGGATCTCTTAGCATAATGGTTAATTAGATTTTAGTTCAACTACCAAGATATTTCGAGTATCCAAGAGAAAAGCCCTAATTTTACCCTAGGGTTTTATGCAGAAAATTGGGATCTAGAGAAAAAAGGTCAATTTTAATGAAATTGGATAATCAAAGTGACTTTTGGATGTACGATTAAGTGAATAAAACTTAAACCAACAATACCCAGTTTGTGGTTTGTGAAATACCCATTTCCCCTAAGGGGGTCGTTTTTCCCTAAGTAGTGGGCCAGTGCTTTGGATGGGAAAATGGAGTCTGATTGTGATGAAAATTTAAACATAGGGGTTTTACGTTTATTCCAAAGTGGGTTTTAAGTATTAAAGCTTGCCACAATCTAGAACCTATAGATCTACAAAATGAGGGTTTTAATATAACAGAATGATGAATGCAGATATAGAAAATAAAGAAAGAAAGACTCAGTGTGCGAGACATACCTAGATATTTCAAATGAATTGAGGAATGATGAAGAATGCCACTTTCTTGTCGAAATGAAATTTTTTGAAGAAGATCTTGTTGTGATTGTGCCACATCCAGTCATCCTAGCACCTCCTTCAACTTGCCAGATAAAAGAAAAATCAAATGATCAGACACACAAATGAGATCTGCAGAATATGGAAAAGAAAGGGAATAAAAAAACATTAAGAACAAGATACTCCCTGATCCGAATACCCAGGAGATGAGACAAAAGTGATTTTCCCCACAAAAATTCCCTCTCTCTCCTAGCGTGCCTCCTCTTCCTGCAGATGGGATGGGTAAAGAAAAAATGCAAGATGTATCATGAATAAAAATCATTATAGAACAGTAGCAATCCCAATCATCGTATCATCAAACCATCCACAAGATACACAGAAGAATAATCCCAAACAAAAATATCTTTATTTAATTCTGGTGTGAAAGCTCATCCATTACAATGGGGGGTTCACCTCTCTTAAATAGTTTGAGAAAGAAGTAAACCCTCACTTTATTTTTCATCCAACGGTGGAGATTAGAACATCATCAACAGTGGGGAATAACAATGCATAAATCATCACATGGATCAAATGACTAAGTCAAAGAGGGGGCGCACTTTGCTCAAGGACGCATATCCTAAGTCAAAGTCATAATATAACATAAGTTGTGACATGATAGTACAAAGGAGGGGATAAATAGGGGATTAATTCACCCTAGGCCCCTTTTACAACTTCAAACCATATAATATAACAGTGAAATACATCATTAGTCATGAGAGGGGGCGCCCCTTAAGGGGTTTCCTCACTGGTTGAGCCATAATCAAATAATACAGACATCTGTTGACTGTAAACTACTAAAGGAATATCCGAGATGTTGAGACACATCATCTTCTGAAATTCCAAGCCATTTCCTTGAACCAGGAGGCCAAGTCGATTTTTTCAGTGATTTCTCTAGTTCATTGTTTGCTAGTACAATCTTTGGAAAGTGATAAATACACCATAACTTTGTCCATGGTGCAAACTGGGGAAAACTAACTGGTTTGGATGATCTAGATACATATAAGAATGGTATAAGTCATTACATATACCCCCTAGAACACTATTCTGCTCTAGGAGAACCAATCATACTGCCATCTGGAATAAAATTTGATCATTTGGCCAATAATTAAGTGATAATAATCACTTATCAGGAGAACCGGGGCCAAACTCTCAAAACTGAAACCACAGTATAGGTGTTGGGAATTTCTGGAACAAATATAGATCATGTTTTTTTTTAGTCACTACCTTGGAAACCGTGATTGACTTGGTCAATTGGGTTGACCAGGTCAAAGTACCCAAACCGAAGGTGAGAAACTGTATCAATATGATCCTGTAAACATCCAAGGTAAGAAATGCTCCAATAATGTATATCAAAACCAAACTTGAATCAATTATTCATAATCATGGTGACAAATAATAATAATAATAATAATAATAATAATAATAATAGTAATATGTACCTATGCTTCAAAAGAATCTTAGAACTTTCTGGAAGTCGATGTGTTCATGCCATACTTACAAAGGGTAAACAATGTGCTACATATGGATGAGGATGAAAGAACAAAGTTAAGGAAAAGGGGAATGAATTTTAACTGACTTTGACTCAGTGATCTATCTGAATGATGAATAATACACTCAACCAAGGTGACATGTGTATGACAGATATCAATAGGGGATGGGGGTGTCTCAAAAATGGATAAAGTACTTGAATATGCTTCCTTTAGACACTAACAAGTTTTCCTTTGCACTTTATTTGCAACATAGGTCAACCTTTAAAGGCAGGTGCCCTGGAAGACTTCTAGGCTCCAGTACTGACAAATACCAATCCTTTACAAGCTAGTCTCACCCTAATACCATGTGGGGGAACATGATCCGAACACTATACAAGGAGTGAGTGCTCATCCTTTGACCATTAACCTTTTCAAATCACTTTACATTTCACGAGACAGTATCCAGCATAGAAGATCAGGTGCCCTGGAAAGCCTTTTGGGCTGCAGTAAATGACTAAGGCCTAAACCCGCTGCTAGTGAGCAGTCCATAGCCCCAATGGATTTTCTTCTCCCTTCCACCCCTGGGGAGGGAATATTGAGCCTTACATTATACAAGGAATGAGTTCTCAAATTCTTGTCCACTTACTAATTTTTAAACATTTATACTTTATGCATCCTTTAGATATAGCTTTTATGCGTTCTATTGCTTTAGTGTTTAGCAACATTGTTATGATGGAGTACTTGCTTTGAGGACTAAAGGAGAACTACCCTGTGAACCCAGCCACACCGGCCAAGACACATACTTCATAGCCAAGGACACAAAGCAACATGGAGTCTATCATACATAGGGGTCACAATGGGGAAAAGGATCTTTAATCTCACAAGTCTCAATCATTCTAAGTCATGGGATAAAATTGAATGTGGATGAACTGGATGGACGGGGACAAATGACATGGAACCATCCTAGCACCAAGTTTTACAATTTGTACAAGCATGTCATGAGCAAAAATATTCACATCAAATTCCTCAATTAATCATAACAGAGGTTAAAGCACAATAGATATAGGCATAGGTCACCATAATCATCCTAAACTGATAAGCATAGGTGTCTGACATACATCATAGAGCAAAATAAAACCATGAAAGTGTATACATGATATCACCAATTATACATGTCTCCAACTAATAATCCCCTCTATAACTGTGTGTACCAACTCTAATCTGCTACTCTGCTATAATGAACTAGATTATCACCAAAAGCATATCAATGTACTCCTGAATCTCAGTGTTGGAAAGGAAAATATGATGAACAAGGCTTTGGAATAACTGAAGTTGTAAAGATCCATGCTAATACCCCATGTGAAAAATAGACCGGAATAGAATAAGAGACAAGTCTATATGCTGCATCACGGTATCCCAGCTGTAGAATGTATATGTGATAACATATGGCTCCAGCTAGGACAAGTGCTCTAATGAAGAGAGTGCTTGAGAACCTCATAAATATCTAGTTCGTAACATCATCAGGAAAAATCAGTCCAAAACATCCATCATTTCGTTTCCTTTCCAAACATCTACCTATTACCTACGCACATGGAAGAAACAAATACCAGAGCAGCATGTATGGGAAAAATATATGCAAAAATAAACTGATAGGAAATAAGTACTGGAAAGTAAAATGTTGAAAAGTAAACTCTAATCTAATAATTTTAAATGCAGAAAAGAACTAAACATAGAGAAAATTTGAAGAAACTGGAAGACTCATGTATCAATCAGACAGACTCAACTACTGCTCAGAGAGCTTATTCAACCCTACCTACTCTAACTAAACCAATCAGACAAGTGTTAAGTAAAGTCATAAATACAGTGAAACCACTTGCTGAACGGATTGATTGTTATTTCTTTACAGTTAATGAGATAACAAGTCAGAGATGGTTTGGAAGAAATGTGAATGAAAATCGAAACCATTCTACCATGTTGTTTGATATTCAAAGATAGATATAAACAATGTGGAATAAAATCATTCCAAGGCTGGAACTATTTTCTACAAACTTCATCCATCATAGTACCGATGGGATCGTAATAATGTGAGCTCACCTTCAATGGAAAAATACCATATGACTTATGACTCAAATCCGCTAGGCAATTCTCTGCTCTCTCCTCTACATGAGTAGGATACTCAATTCTATTCACTCCAGGAAAAATGGAAAAACTAGATGGGACTACATTGTAATGTGACAAAACTAAGATTGAAATTAACCCCTCTTATTGTTCCGGAAAGGAGAAAAGATGAAATTGATTTGTATACACCTTCTCCAGCCATCCATAAGACATATTTACAATTTGAAAAAATTTATTCATTAAGGATGACTGAGAAGAGACATGAAGTGATTTTTCCCCAATTATGTGATAATGCTCAAACTACTGACTAAAAATTTCGAAAGTAACAACTTGATTAAAATAGAAACCCATACAAGAAGACGTGAAAAGTTGGGACAGGAGGGTGGATTCAAAATTTTCTCCTAGACTTGGAATAATTGATCTTGGAATTTGATGAGAGGGAAAAGCTTTCAATTTAATTCTAGGAAAGATTTCAAGATTTGAAACAAGATCAGTACCCAACATATCCTAATTAAGTATTGGATGAAGGATTCTATCGATATCATTAGGACAAGGATCCCCATTGTAATTTTCTTGATCAATCTCACTTAAAACCATATCATCATCATGTGATTATTCTTCTTTAACTTCTTCATTATTGTAACTCATTACATAATAAAAAACATTGAGAAGTTTAGATTCAATTTCCCTATCACCCTTTCAGGTGTGCTCTTCAACATATGATGACATGATTGCCTCTCGGAAGAAGTCGTATGTTTTCAAAATTTTCTTCTTCTTCAGAGTTATGATCAAAATCTAAATCAAGATTATTGTTAACCAGACAATGAGGATCTTCAATGGATTCATAGATGAGAGAATAAACTATGGATGAATCCTAATAGTAATCATTTTTCTCTCCCTCTTCATCTATGCCTTCTTGAGGTAATGATGAGAAGATTCCAATAAGTTCCCCTTCTACAGAAATATCAGGGTCATAATCCTGAAGGGTTGACATTTCCTCATCATCATTCTCTTGCAATGAAGGGTCATTCAAAGGCATATCCATTGCTGGATAGGGAGAGGAGGAATCAATTTGATAAGGAAAATCTTCAATCATCTCATTATGGTTATCCTGAACACCATCATTATCTAGTTGTATGGATTCATCAAACTTCTTATCCCATTCTTTTCTTAATAACTTAGTGAACATATCGCATCCAGTGACGGATCCTCGTGCTAACGTATCTAACTAGAAATCGACATTCCCTCCTAAGGATTCACATAGGGCTTACATATAGACATCTTCATGCTCTGCCCCTAGGGATTTTATATAACACCAAAAAGCATCCAAGTGACTTTCAATTAATACGATTGAATTTGCAAATAAAAAATCCAACCCTTTACTGTACTTTTTTGACATAGGATGAGGTGACTCATAGATTTCAGAGAAGTCCAGACGAGATAGAAGGTGCCTTTTAAGCTTGGATGGACTTTCCTCAATTTCAATGAAAAAATGGAGGAATATATTCGAGTTCAATATGAGTTATGGGATGGGTTCACTTCTTAGTGGAGTCATGTTGTGGAGTCGTTGGGTGAAAAAATTGTCATGTTCACCAAAATGAAATGTCGTGGGAGAGATACACAAAATATAGTGATTGTGTTGAGTTAAGTAATTGAAATGCAACCGTTGGACTTAAGACCGAATGTGATATGAATGTATAATAATGTAACTGCATTCACAGACACTAGAGGTACGTGTAATGAACAAATGTAAGCCTCTCCCTCCCTGGAAACGGCACCAAAAATGTTGGCAAAGAGAACGGGAGTAGAGCTTAAGGATAACTGTCAAACCAAGGTAGGCCTCTGCCTCCCCGACAATAGTGCCAAAAAATTTATCACAAATATTGTAGTTTCCCCATGAGATGATCCTATTCATGATGGAAGAGGAAAGGCAACTATATTCATGACCTACGATATCCAAGACCTATGAAAGAACTCGGATGTCACACCAGTCAAGGATACCAGCACTTTAGACCCAGTGAAAACATAGAGCTCAAGGGGCGTCCCTATAACCAAGAAACCCTAAAAATAAGGAAAATGAACAGATGATCGAGGGAAACTTGGTGGGATCTCTTAGTATAATAATTAATTATATTTTAGTTTGACTACCAAGATATTCTGAGTGTCCAAGTGAAAAGACCCAATTGTACCCTAGAGTTTTACGCAAAAAATTGGGATCTAGGGAGAAATGATCAATTTTAATGAAATTTTGATACTTAAAGTAATTGTTGGATGTAAGATTAAGCGAATAAAACTAAAACCAACAATACCCAGCTTGTGGTTTGTGAAATACCCACTTCCCCCAAGGGGAACGTTTTTCCCTAAGTAGCAGACCAGTGCTTTGGATGGGAAAATGGAGTCTGATTGTGATGAAAAATTAAACTTAGGGGTTTTATGTTTATTCCAAAGTGGGTTTTAAGTATTAAATATCGTTGCAAGCTAGAACCTATAGATCTACAAAATGAGGGTTTTAATATAACATAATGATGAGCAATGCAGATACATAAAATAAAGGAACAAAATATTACCTGCAAGACATACCTGGATATTGCAGATGAATTGAGGAATGATGAATAATGCCACTTTCTTGTCGAAATGAACTTTTTGGAAGAACATATTGTTGTGATTGTGCCACATCCAGTCACCCTAACGTATCCTTCAACCTGCCAGATCAGAGAAAAATCAAATGATCAGACATGCGAATGAGATCTTCAAAATACAGATCGCAGGTAACAACAATTAGGGATTCTCCCCAATAAATGTTCCCAACTAGCCTGTTACTGTTTGGTATGGGGAATCCGTCCGGTTTACAGTCCGGCTACCGTAGGTCAAGTAACAAAAATAAAGGGTTTTACCGGTTACGGCCCGGTCCGCCGTGTATGTTTTTAGTTTTTGTATTTAATTATGAGGTGCAAGTGCCTATCTAAAAATGCAGATTGATAGAGAATACGAGGAGCGGTCACAATGTGATGCGTAGGTTCTTACCTCTCGTCTTAGCTCTCTCGCATCTAAACCACACACAGCAAGAAAAAACTAAAACTAACTATCTAACCTATCCCTAGGGAGCAAGATTATCATTTATCAATGAGTAATGTATTTTGCGCATGCATTAAGAAAAATCACAGATAGTTGTTACTCCTTTCAAAACACATGAACATTTAGAGATATATGAACAACTATATAGATAATTGTTTATGAACAACATTCATTACTCATAGTGGAAATTTCATAGAATAAACTAGAGCACATTCATAACAAGAACATAGGTTCAAAGAGTTAGAATGATCTCACAATTAGTGGATAACAGCTGAAAATGAAATAGTTCACATTCAACAAATCCATTGCACAGCATTTGAAACCTTCCACAAAGCTTTCTCCAACAGGAAACTTGTAATTTCCATATGCAAAAGGAAATAGTTCTTCTTACATTATACTCTCACAAATCTATCTGGGAAAAAGTCCTTCCTACATCTAACTCTCCTATACTTATACAAAAAAGAAAAACTTTTGGGCTGCCCCCAAATGACTCTTCGGCTTCCCCAACATTTCAATTCCCAAAATTTGTCCTGTAGTGAGTGCTCATACAATATATTACATTTAAAACAAAATTTAATAAAGCACTTTCATGAAGAGGGCCCCACTTGATCATTGATGAAATTTTTCCACGCTTGGGCCTCTGCTGCTATGCTTTAAAAATCTAAAGGTTCAAGAAAACGGATGTTTATTTCATATTTTGCAGCCTGATTCTTAACCACCTCAATTCTTGCTAGACTCAAACGTAGCTGATCTTCAAGCACATGGATGTTGACTAATGAATGAGCTACTGCATTCTTCAACATCTGCTCATATAAAACTTTGACTTGTTGTACCTTCTATTCATCCTCTTGGTACCTGCTCTGTAGTAGTTCTGTGAATAGCTCATGCACTAGAATTGCATCCAGAATTTGTTCTGTAGCAACTTGGCATCTGTTGTAGGTGACCAGCACCCTTCTGCAGTATTCAGTACAGGCTCCTCTCATTTTCTTCACAGTATTCTTGAATTCCTCTGCAGTAATTATTGCAAATTCTAATAAGTCGTAATCTTGCTTTAAGATATGTTGATCTTTAGCAGGTAGTTCTGCAGGGGTTTCTTCATTTGTTACTAACCAGACTATTCTTCTTGTCAGGACTTCTAAAATATCCTGAGATCTATCTACAAAATATGAAGTAGTGTCCAGGATTTCTTCCAACCTGCTATCTATCTATAAGATCTTACACCTTTCTTCTTCAATAGACATTTGCAGTTGGTGCATTCTTCTTCGTTGAGCTAGGACATGCTCCTTCACAGGCTGGATATCATTCTTCTGTTCACTGGCATCCTTAAGTGATGATGTTAATGAATCAATTTGTCCCTCAACACTTTCTACCCGCACTTGTTATTGTTTTTCCCTTTCTTCTATGGTGGCCCTCTGTGCCTCCAACTCAACAACTTTGCTCTGCAGCTGGTCCTTTTCTGCACTCAAAGTTTCATATGATACTTTGAGGTCATTATTCTTTGTCTTCAACCCTTGATACTCTAGTTGTAACTTCTGTAGTTCTGCTAGACTATTCTAAGCATCCCTTTCATTTTTCTCTACTGAGACTTCCAAAGCCATCTTACTTGCCTACAGAGTTTGGAATTCTATCTTCAAAGCCCTTACCTCATTATGCATATATTCAAACTTTATATTTAACTTGTTACCTTCATCCCTCTCCTTTTTTAGAGTGTCCTTTAATTGTGCTAAATTTTTCCTAGATTGCTCAAGGTCAGTCATAAGTCTATCCACATTGTCTTCAGTGGCCTGGGTTAATGCCACCCCAGCTCTGGATGTCAGTTGTGGATCTACATCTGTCCCATGCACCAAATTTTTATCAATAATCACCATACCTGATTGTCCTCCTGTTTCGAATTTTTTCTCAGTTCTCTTCACAATCCTCTTCTTCTCCTTGTCATAGAAGATGGTGTTTAAATCAAGAACCTCTTCTCCTTCCTTCTGCATAAAAGGTATCAGATTCAATCCAGAAAAAACAACATGTTCTTGGGTGCTACTAGAAGTTGTAGCGGACTCTTGAGGGTCAGGATTGTCTTGTGCATGCCCTATATTGGTATGCTCCCGTGCTTCTTGTGTATCTATTTGTTCAATAGTTTGCTGGTCTTTCTTAGCTCCTGCTAATCTTAGACCTTCACTTTCCTTTTGTTTTTTCTTTATCTCTTCATCTTCCTTCTTATTTCTTTCTTCCTCTTCCTTCTTTGTTGCTTCCTCTGCGGCTTTATTTTTTTCTTCTTCTTCATTATTTAACCAACTCTCAGCCTCTTGTGCTAGCCTCCTAGCATCCTCTTCCCTCTTCTTGGCTTCCTCTTCTTCAGCTTTCTTTTGTGTGGTTTTGCCTTTACCACCCACAATGGTGATCTTCTGCTTAAATATTTTCTTCAATGCAATCATGTTCTTTGTATTTCTAAAGATTTCTTCATCCTTGTCCCAGAAGTTTGTGTATTCAAAATGAACATTTGCTTCTTTACAATGCTCTTCAACCTTATTCCGGGAGTCATTCCTATGGAAGTTTATCTCCCCAAAATGAAAATGCTCCAACTCTTGTACAAACTCAGTAGTTAGTTTGACCTTTGAAAATTTGTAACTTCCCAGTCAGAAAGGTATGGCAGGATAGGCTGCCTTCTTATGTTCAGACAGGAAGCTTCCTATACCATCTAGATAAACTTGCCTAACTGCTTCTTTATGCACCACATAATCAATGGCATACTTAGGGAGTAAAGAAGGTGCCCTGGAGCAACCATACATTCTAATGTACATCCCCTCTCCAGTCAAATAATAGCTCCCATGTTCCTCAATGACTTTGAATGCCTCCTCGAACATACAGTTGCATTATGTCAGGAATATTAAAGTGTACAAAGGAATAATGAAATGTTCACATATCTCTTTATAGTGGCTATAATATTTGTGTGCCCAAAATAGTTTGTATGCAGTGTACACAGGGGTTCTGTCCCTGTCCCAATTGCACCTTAAGGCTCGAAATGACTGGGTACACAATATACAGTCCACTAAGATGGAGCTCATATAGAACTCAAACTTCTTCTGGGACACTCCTCCCAAAGCTAAAGATATACAGGCTGAGAGGCTGTTAGACACTATGTTTGCCCAGTTGAATATGGTCCCCTGGGTGGCCACATAGAAAATAATGGGAATCCATCCCAACTTGAAATTTTTACCATGAGCTCTCCCAAACACTCTATTCAACATCAGTGCTATAAACCTATAAGGAGTCCGGAGAGGGTTGTATCATACTCTCCTGATGGCCTGGTTCGAAATTTCTTCCCAGGTATCATCATTCTCTTAACCGTTTCGACCAGGTCCAAATTTATTTCTTTCAGCCAACTTTCAGGTAAGTATACTTGAGCAAGAGGTAGGTGATATGCCAGTGAGACATAACCAGGACTGTATGCAGCATAGCCCTGTTTGGCAGTATTTGCTAAGATCATCGTGGTCACATTGGCCCTAGGCAGGATCCAGCCGATCACCTCAGAGCATGGGAACAGCTCTGGTCTAGTGGCTACCTTCATCAGAGTAGATTTCTCGATGCTGGAATATATGGTTAGTTCTTCAAATCTTGCATCAGGTACATCCAGATTTGAAATCATCTGATATATCTCACCCCACTTGTAATCTGGCTCTACCCTGGTAGTAGCTCTGGTATCTTCTTAGATGTATTCCACCTTAGTAATGATTTCCACATCTGGTTCTCCCTCAGCAATAGGAACCTTCTTCTTTTTCCTTTTAGACATATCTCCTTTGAAGAATTTTCCCTAGCAAACAAGTTGCAGTCGGCGGGATGGTCCAACACTTCCACGGTAGCACCCCAAACGAGCGAAATCCCGACAGCTAAGCACGGATGCACAATTCGCCTTGACAGGGACAGAGCAAGCGCGAATTCTTTACAAGGATAACAATAAAATAATAACCAACCCCAATATATAGACCTCAGGTGAAAAAATTTCGGTGGGAAAAAACTTCCATCGGTGAGCAGAAAAACTAATCATCGGGCGATTAGTTCACCAAGGAGCCACAACGACGGGAGCCATACAGCCTAAGGGTTCTGCGGCAAAATAAAACGTCGGCAAAATAAACTCTAAAAAACTGCAGCATTGGACCTCAGAACCACTACAGCATCGGATGACTAGTTCAATGAGGAGCCGTAACGGCGGAAATCACATGGACTAAGGGTTCCATAGTAATAGCAAACATCAACAAAAATCAGAACAAACCATCGGTGAATAGAAAACTCGAAGGACCATGAATCGATGAAGCAAAGGACTAGGCTTCCGATCAAATGTCATATACAATCCCGATAGTGAAAGAAAGTGAATCATTTAAAACAAAAAACCCACGGAATCGGTAAATATATGGGCTTTCTTCGGGGTGCTTGCAATCTGCCATCCGAAACGGCGGCAACACATAAGACTAAAGCTCCGATAGTGATAAAACAGAAAACACCGATAGTCAAAAGTTTTGAAGAAATAAACAAAGGAGATAAAAGCATCGACGAAAAACATGACTGTCCATCGGGACATTCATAATTTAGCTTCCGCAACGGCGTCTGCGTAGAGATGGCCCCGATTCATTGTGCAATAAACTTCTGACAGCGAAAAGGAAATTATCTACAAACCAAAACTTCAAGTTCATACCAAAAGCATCAGCAAACAAAAGATAGTCATTCAACTTCCGAAAATGCTAAACACTTTACCTCAATCCATCCTCAAAAGATCCAAACTTGTAGTAGAGGAACAACAAATTTCAGCAATTCCAAACAAATCCAGGCAAGATAAAATTAAAAGGAGGGTCCAAAAGTTTAAAAAATTTGGGAAATAGTTGCAGCTGCAACAATTGGTGACTACCTGGTGAACCCAGATCTCTGGACAATTTCTTCCTTAAGTAACAGACTGTTTGACAATAAAACCAACATGTTGAATTCTTCTAGATGTCTAGATTTCCCAAATGGCAAATGTATGTACTTTTAACCATTGATGATAGTCCAATTTAGGAAAATGGAAACCAGGATTTCAAAGTCAAGATAACTCTTTTGAGGCCAGGAATATGAGTTTGGACACCACAGGATTGTAACATATGGTAAACAAAAATATTTATTTGTTCCTCATTCCCATGCCATTTTGCACTTTTTGTGCTTTTGGACTTTTGTCCATTCTTTTGAGTCCTCTTGCATACCTTTCTTTCTGAATTTTTATATTCAGGCTCTTCTATCCATAGTGTCTTTTTGTGTGAGAGATGTATTTAATTTTCAGCTCACGGAGGGAGAAGAACTTTGGCAATTTTGTACTCATTTGGTTTAGTACTTTGTTTTGATACATATTGCTTTCTCAGGAGATTCTTGACTCTTATTTTCCTTTTGGCTTTCAATTCTTGGCATGGGATTGTTTATATATAATATATTGTTTACCTTGCTTCCCTTCCATGGGTCTTTTGTTGTCACTCCCTAGAACATTTTTTAAATGTGGGATGGATGGAGCCTCGAAATAGTATTCCAGACCTTTTGATCCTGAGTTGTTTTACAAGGATTAAGTAGGACTTCAATGTGTTCATAGCCATTTAGGAAAAATGCTAACTAGAAGAAATTCTTTCAGATAAAACAATAGTACACAGTCTTATAATCAAGGATTTTAGTTAATCCAGAATTCTGATGCTCTCCATGCAACCAAAAGTTTGCCTCTTTTTATTGAAATCAATCAAAATCTAAACTAAAAACAGACAGAAATAAAATAAATCAAACATAAACAACCAAATCAATTTATTTATGTACAAGATAATCCAGAAACAAAAATCAAGAAAAATAAAGTTTGAGAACTAAACCAATAACTGGTCCGTCCTCTGCCCACCCCTATAAATATGGCAACTTGTAAGTTAAGGGGCTAGGATTGACTACAAAATGAAAAAAACTAACCATTATCTAATTCTACTGTACTTGAATCAAAACCTACATCTACTATTTTACAATCAATCTCATCAGCCCGTGAAAATCGAAGGAGATCGGGCTGGGTGTCTGATGTACTGCTAGCTTCTTCTTCTTGGTAGTCTCCCAGTTATAGATCAATTAGATGATTTCCCAACATAGAATTCACTGGTTCATTTTTTTCTTCCAATTTAGTCACATTGTGCTTCATGTGGGGCTCTCTTAATATTTTAATCTGGTTTGGACTTCCCTTCTGAGGCAACCACAAGTGTGACCAATCTGAAGCAAAATACCCATTTAGTTTTGCTGACCAGTCTTGATTCAAAATCAGTCCATAGCCATCAGGTATGTCTGCTACTACAATATCAATGTACTGACATATCTTTTCATTTGCAGATAAGCGAATAAGAACATCTTCCATTTCCCCAACTACTTTCACATTGGTCATGTCTAACTGAGTAACCTCCCAAGTAGTAGGTTTAGGTTGTCCATTAATCATTTTGCAGACTGCAAGTGGCATAACATTGACCGATGACCCTAAGTCTACTAAACAATTGTGCACCTTATGGTTTAAAATCTCCAAGGTCAGGAGGAATGGTGGAGTTTTAAACCTAGTCTTACCTCCCACACTTGCTTCAACAATCTCTTCTATAGGTTGGTTGATAATGGGAAGCTCCTCCTCTAGTACCTCAAGTGCTTTTAACAATTTGTACCCCATCTCAGGTGCTTTGAGATTTTCCTTGACATTATCAGCTTTGTCTTCAATAGGCCTATCAGGCATGTTGACTTGTTTTGGATCTTAACTGCTAATAGTAAGTTCAGGCATTTTATCATCTGTGTTGTTCTTCTGTATTTTTTTCATCTTCTCTTGAAATTTCTTAATCTTTGGAAGTATTGAATTGTCTTTACTTAACAAACCTTGGCTCCTTGTTGTCACATTTGTTTCTGATATCTCCTCATGCTTCAAAGTACCTTCATCTTCTGTATCAAAAAGTGAGACACGGTCCCATAAAACCAGAGCATCATCCTCTTGTTTTTCTGTGGATTTATTACCCTTTTCTTCCTCATCATCACCTTCTGTTAATTTGGATTCCAACAACTGATTCATTACTAATGTCATTGAATTGATCCATTAAGGACAATTTTTTTCAAAATGAGGCTATTGATGAAAGGTGCAAAAATTATCCATACCCACCTCCGTTAAATTCATTGATGCAGGACTATGTGGAGGAGGCTTAGATTAATTGTTGTCCTCTCTCCTTTTATAGTAAGGCTTATAAGATTTCTAAGCTTCTTTTTCCTTTTCCAGATCTATTATTCTGTTAGACAGTTTCTGCATCATTTTCAACATTCCTTCAAAGTCATGTGACTGCTCCTCCTTAGGCTTAGACAGTAATAAGGCTTTCTTACCAAAAAAAAATTATGCCGACTGCTCAGGATAATCTTCTATGCTCTCTCGTTCAGCTTCTACTCTCTCGGCTTCTTCATAAGTTTTTGACAACTTAAGTTTGACTTGCATCTTGGCAAACATGTCCAAGTCAGGCCCTAAAGCTGAAGTATAGTATTCGATCAAAACCTTATCAGATGGTTTATCAGTTGCAGAAACATTATTAAGATAAGTAGCAAACCTTTGGGTGAAACTATGCACTTTTTCTTTTCTTTCTTTCTTTAAAGCACACAACCCTTTCATTAATGTTGCATGAGTTTTTTGGACTACATACTTACTTCTAAATATTCTTTCAAATGTATCCCAATTTGTGGTTGAGTTTGCAGGCAGATCAAAATACCTTGAGGGTGCTGCTCCTTTCAGGGTATGCAGAAACAATCTGCAGACTACATCTTCATGTTCTCCAACCCTTAGTCCTTCTGTAGACAAGTAAAAGCTTTGCAAATGATCATCTACTAAAATCTTTTCACTTGGGTCAAACTTGGGGAGAATTTTCTCAAAAGCCTGAGGTAAGTCATGTAAAGGGGGTGCCAGGTTTAAAGGTGACCTATCCCTCCAAGAAGATGGTGGATTCGGTGGGTTGGGTGGCTGATTTGCATTCACGTTTTCCATGAGTCTGGGTGGAGAATGAGGTGGTGAATGAATAGGGGTGTGAATAGGTGAACAGTAAGGTGTATCTGGGCCCACTTGATTCAAAGACTGGACAACTTCCTATAAGGTTGTTTCTACCAGTTCTTCAAAATCTCCAACCAACACTGCGTCTTCCAATATATGACGGTCTTTCTCCTTATATTCTCTTCTGGGCAAGACAAGAATAATTGGTAATCCTTCAATCTTCTTTACATATGCCCTAGTATGTCTTCTCAGATCATTAACTACTTTGTTATCGACAGAATATAGATGCTCTTTACCCTTCTCTTCAAGAATTGGATTGGGAAATAAACTGCTTTCAGAACTATCACCGGTGGAATAATCTCGAGAAAATAAGTTTCCTCGGCTAGCCATGCACTAACTGCCCTCCTTCTAGCACCAAAAACTATTGAGGCCTGGAAAATCACAGGTAACAACAGTTAGGGATTCTCCCCAGTAAATGCTCCCAGCTAGCCCGTTACTGTTTGGTATGGGGAATCCGTCCGGTTTACGGTCCGACTACCGTAGGTCAAGTAACAAAAATAAAGGGTTTTACCGGTTATGGCCCAGTCCACTGTGTATGTTTTTAGTTTTTGTATTTAAGTATGAGATGCAAGTGCCTATCTAAAAATGTAGATTGATAAAGAATACGAGGAGCAGTCACAATGTGATGCGCAAGTTCTTACCTCTCGTCTTAACTCTCTCGCATCTAAACCACACACAACAAGAAAAAACTAAAACTAACTATCTAACCTATCCCTATGGAGCAAGATTATCATTTATCAATGACGAATGTATTTTGCGCATGCATTAAGAAAAATCACAGATAGTTGTTACTCCTTTCAAAACACGTGAACATTTATAGATATATGAACAACCGATAGCTAATTGTTTATGGACAGCATTCATTACTCATAGTGGAAATATCACAGAATAAACTAGAGCACATTCATAACAAGAACATAGGTTCAAAGAGTTAGAACGATCTCACAGTTAGTGGATAATAGCTGAAAACGAAATAGTTCACATTCAACAAATCCATTGCACAACATTTGAAACCTTCCACAAAGCTTTCTCACACCGGAAACTTGTAATTTCTTTATGCAAAAGGAAATAGTTCTTCTTACATTATAATCTCACAAATCTATCTGCGAAAAATTCCTTTCTACATCTAACTCTCCTATACTTATACAAAAAAGCAAAACTTTTGGGCTGCCCCCAAATGACTCTTGGGCTTCCCCAACATTTCAATTCCCAAAATTCATCCTATAGAGAGTGCTCATACAATATATTACATTTAAAACAAAATTTAATAAAGCACTTTCATGAAGAGGGCCCTGCTTGATCATTGATGAACTTTTTCCATGCTTGGGCCTCTGCTGCTATGCTCTCAAAATCTGAAGGTTCGAGAAAACAGATGTTTATTTCATATTTTGCACCCTGATTCTTAACCACCTCAATTCTTGTTGGACTCAAACGTAGATGATCTTCAAGTAAATGGATGTTGACTGCCGAATGAGATACTACATTCTTCAGGATCTACTCATCTAAATCTTTGATTTGTTGTACCTTCTGTCCATCCTCCTAGTACCTGCTCTGTAGTAGTTCTGTGAACAGCTCATGCTCTAGTATTGCATCCAATCTTTGTTTCGTAGCAACTTGGCATCTGTTGTAGGTGACCAGCACCCTTCTGCAGTATTCAGTACAGGCTCCTCTCATTTTCTTCACAGTCTTCTTGAATTCCTCTGCAGTATTTATTGCAAATTCTAATAAGTCGTAATCCTGCTTTAATCTATGTCGATATTTAGGAGGTAGTTCTGCAGGGGTTTCTTCGTTTGTTTCTAACCAGACTATTCTTCCTATCAGTAATTCTAAAATATCCTGAGATCTATATACAAAATATTAAGTAGTGTCCAGGATTTCTACCAACCTGCTATCTATCTATAAGATCTTACACCTTTCTTCTTCAATAGACATTTTTTGTTGGTGCATTCTTCATCGTTGAGCTAGGACATGCTCCTTCACAGGCTGGATATCAGTCTTCTGTTCACTGGCATCCTTCAATGATGTTGTTAATGAAGCAATCTGTCCCTCAAAACTTGCTGCCCACACTTGGTATTGTTTTTCCCTTTCTTCTATGGTGGCCCTCTATGCCTCCAACTCAACAAATTTGCTTTGCAGCTGGTCCTTTTCTGCACTCAAAGTTTCATATGACACTTTGAGGTCATTGTTCTCTGTCTTCAACCCTTGATACTCTAGCTGTAACTTCTGTAGTTCTGCTAGACTATTCTAAGCATCCCTTTCATTTTTCTCTACTGAGACTTCCAAGGCCATCTTGCTTGCCTGCAGAGTTTGGAATTCTATCTTCGAATCCCTTACTTCATTATGCATATCTTCAAACTTTCTCTTTAACCTGTTACCTTCATCCCTCTCCTTTTTTAGAGTGTCCTTTAATTGTGTTGCATTTTTCCTAGACTGCTCAATGTCAGTTATAAGTCTAACCACATTGTCTTCAGTGGCCTGGGTTAATGCCACCCCAGCTCTGGCTGTCAGTCATGAATTTGCATCTGTCCCATGCGCCAAAGTTTTATCAATAATCATCATACCTGATTGTCCTCTTGTTTTAAATTTTTTCTCAGTTCTCTTGACAATCCTCTTCTTCTCCTTGTCATAGAAGATGGTGCTGAAATCGGGGACCTCGTCTCGTTCCTTTTGCATAAAAGGTATCATATTCAATCCAGAAAAAACAACATGTTCTTGGGTGCTGCCAGAAGTTGCAGCGGACTCCTGAGGGTCAGGATTGTCTTGTCCATGCCCTAGATATGTATGCTCCTGTGCTTCTTATGTATCTATTTGTTCAGTATTTTGCTGGTCTTTCTTAGCTCCTGCTAATCTTAGACCTTCACTTTCCTTTTGTTTTTTCTTTATCTCTTCATCTTCCTTTTTCTTTATTTCTTCCTCTTCCTTCTTTGTTGCTTCCTCTGCAGCTTTCTTTTTTTCGTCTTCTTCATTCTTTAACCAAATCTCAGCCTCTTGTGCTAGCCTCCTAGCATCCTCTTCCCTTTTCTTGGCTTCCTCTTCTTCATCTTTCTTTTGTGCGGTTTTGCCTTTACCGCCCACAATGGTGATCTTCTGCTTAAATATTTTCTTCAATGCAGTCATGTTCTTTGCATTTCTGAAGATTTATTCATCCTTGTCCCAGAAGTTTGTGTATTCAAAATGAACATTTGCTTCTTTACAATGCTCTGCAACCTTATTTCGGGAGTCATTCCTGTGGAAGTTTATCTCCCCAAAATGAAAATGCTCCAACTCTTGTACAAACTCAGCAGTTAGTTTGACCTTTGAAAATTTGTAACTTTCCAGCCGGAAAGGTATGGCAGGATAAGCTGCCTTCTTATGTTCAAATAGGAAGCTTCCTATACCATCTAGATAAACTTGCCTAACTACTTCTTTATGCACCACATAATCAGTGGCATACTTAGGGAGTAAAGAAGGTGCCCTAGAGCAACCATACATTCTAATGTACATCCCCTCTTCAGTCAAATAATAGCTCACATGTTCCTCAATGACTTTGAATTCCTCCTCGGACATATAGTTGCATTTTGTCAGGAAGATTAAAGTGTACAAAGGCATAATGAAATGTTCACATATCTCTTTATAGTGGCTATAATATTTGTGTGCCCAAAATAGTTTGTATGCAGTGTACATAGGGGTTCTGTCCCTATCCCAATTGCACCTTAAGGCTGGAAATGACTGGGTACACAATATACAATCCACTAAGATGGAGCTCATATAGAAGTCAGACTTCTTCTGGGACACTCCTCCCAAAGCTGAAGATATACAGGTTGAGAGGCTGTTAGACACTATGTTTGCCCAGTTGAATATGGTCCCCTGGGTAGCTACATAGAAAATAACCGGAATCCATCCCAACTTGAAACTTTTACCATGAGCTCTCCAAAACACTCTATTTAGCATCAGTGCTATAAACCTGTAAGGAGTCTGAAGAGTGGATATATCATACTCTCCTGATGGCCTGGTTCGAAAATTCTTCCCAGGTATCATCATTCTCTTAACCGTTTCAACCAGGTCCAAATTTATTTCTTTCAGCCAACTTTCAGTTAAGTATACTTGAAAAAGAGGTAGGTGATATGCCAGTGAGACATAACCAGGACTGTATGCAGCATAGCCCTATTTGGCAGTATTTGCTAAGATCATCGTGGTCACATCTGCCCTAGGCAGGATCCAGCCGATCGCCTCAGAGCATGGGAACAGTTCTGGTCTAGTGGCTACCTTCATCAGAGTAGATTTCTCGATATTGGCATATATGGTTAGTTCTTTGAATCCTATATCAGGAACATCTGGATTTGAAATCATCTGATATATCTCACCCCACTTGTAATCTGGCTCTACCCCAATAGTAGCTATGGTATCTTCGTATATGTATTCCACCTTAGTAATGATTTTCACATTTGGTTCTCCCTCAGCAATAGGAACCTTCTTCTTTTGCCTTTTAGATATATCTCCTTTGAAGAAATTTCCCTGGAAAACGAGTTACGGTCGACGGGATGGTCCAACACTTCCACGGCAGCACCCCAAACGAGCGAAATCCCGATAGCTAAGCACGGATGCACATTTCGACTTGATAGGGACAGAGCAAGTGCGAATTCTTTACAAGGATAACAATAAAATAATAACCAACCCCAATATATAGAGCTCAAGTGAAATAATGTCAGCGGGAAAAAACTTCCATCGGTGAGCGGAAAAACTAATCATCGAGCGATTAGTTCACCAAGGAGCCGCAATGGCGGGAGCCATAAAGCCTAAGGGTTCTGCGGCAAAATAAAACGTTGGTGAAATAAACTCTAAAAAACTGCAGCATCGGACCTCGGAACCACTGCAGCATCGGATGACTAGTTCAATGAGGAGTCGTAACGGCAGAAATCACATGGACTAAGGGTTTTGCAGCAATAGCAAACATCAACGAAAATCAGAACAAACCATCGACGAACGGAAAACTCGGAGGACCGTGAATCGGCGAAGCAAAGGACTAGGCTTCCGATCAAATGTCAAACACAATCCCGATAGCGAAAGAAAGCAAATCATTTAAAACAAAAAACCCGCGGAATCAGAAAATATATGGGATTTCTTCGAGGTGCTTGCAATCTGCCATCTGAAATGGCGGCAATGCACAGGACTAAAGCTCCAATAGTGATAAAACAAAAAACATTGATAGTCAAAAGTTTTGAAGAAATAAACAAAGGTGATAAAAACATCGACGAAAAACATGACTGTCCATCGGGACATTCATAATTTAGCTTCCGCAACGGCGGCTACGTAGAGGACTACGGCCCCAATTCATTGTTCAATAAACTTCCGACATCGAAAAGGAAATTATCTACAAACCAAAACTTCAAGTTCAAACCAAAAGCATCAGCAGACAAAAGATAGTCATTCAACTTTTGAAAATGCCAAACACTTAACCTCAATCCATCCTCAAAAGATCCAAACTTGTAGCAGAGGGACAACAAAGTTCAGCAATCCCAAACAAATCCAGACAAGATAAAATTAAAAGGAGGGTCCAAAATTTTAAAAGATTTGGGAAATAGTTGTAGCTGCAACACCTAAAAATAAGGAAAATGAACAGATGATCGAGGGAAACTTGGTGGGATCTCTTAGTATAATCATTAATTAGAGTTTAGTTCGACTACCAAGATATTCCGAGTGTCCAAGTGAAAAGACCCAATTGTGCCCTAGGGTTTTATGCAAAAAATTGGGATCTAGGGGGAAATGGTCAATTTTAATTAAATTGGATACTTAAAGTGATTGTTGGATGTAAGATTAAGCGAATAAAACTAAAACCAACAATACCTAGCTTGTGGTTTGTGAAATACCCACTTCCCCCAAAGGGGACGTTTTTCCCTAAGTAGCAGACTAGTGCTTTGGATGGGAAAATGGAGTCTGATTGTGATGAAAAATTAAACTTAGGGGTTCTATGTTTATTCCAAAGTGGGTTTTAAGTATTAAATATCGCTACAAGCTAGAACCTATAGATCTACAAAATGAGGGTTTTAATATAACATAATGATGAGTAATGCAGATACAGAAAATAAAGGAAGAAAAAATTACCTGCAAGACATACCCGGATATTGCAGATGAATTGAGGAATGATGAATAATGCCACTTTATTGTCGAAATGAACTTTTTCGAAGAAGATATTGTTGTGATTGCGCCACATCCAGTCACCCTAACACATCCTTCAACCTGCCAGATCAGAGAAAAATCAAATGATCAGACACACGAATGAGATCTTCATAATACAGAAAATAAAGGGAATAAATAATCATTAAGAACAAGATACTCCTTGATCAAAACACCTAGGAGTTGAGATGAAGGTGAGTTTCCCCACAAAAAGGCGCTCTCTCTCATAGCGCACCTCCTCTTCCTGCAGATGGGATCGGTAAAGAAAAAATGCAAGATGTATCCCGAATAATGCTCAGTATAGAAGAGTAGCAATGTCAATCATCAAATCATCAAACCATCCACAAGATACACAGAAGAATAATCCCAGACAAAAAACTGTTTATTTAATTTCGGTGCCAAAGCTCATCCACTACAATGGGGTCACCTCTCTTAAATAGTTTGAGAGAGACGTAAAACCCTAAATTTATTTTTCATCCAATGGTTGAGATTAGAACATCATCAATGGTGGAGATCAACAATGCATAAATCATCACATGGATCAAACGACTAATTCAAAGAGGGGGCGCACTTTGCTCAAGGATGCATATCCTAAGTCAAAGAGGGGGCGCACTTTGCTCAAGGACGCATATCCAAAGTCACAATATAACATAAGCTGTGACATGATAGTACATAGGAGGGGTGTCAGTAGGGGATTAATTCATCTTAGGCCCCTTTTACAACTTCAAAACCATATAATATAACAATGAAATACATCATTAGCCATGAGAGGAGGCGCCCCTTGGGGGATTTCCTCACTAGATGAGCCATAATAAAAATAATCCAGACATCCGCTAATTGTAAACTGCTGAAGGATTGTCCAGGATGTTGAGACACATCATCTTCCAAAATTCCAAGCCATTTCCTTGACCCGGGAGGCCAAATCGATTTTTTTAGTGATTTCACTAGTTCATTTTTTTGCTGGTACAATCTCTAGAAAATGATAAATCCACCATAACTCTGTCTAGGGTACAAACTAGGGAAAACTTACTACTTTGGATGATATGGAGACATAGAAGAATGGTATAAGTCACTAATCATTCCCCCTGGAACACTGCTCTGCTCTAGGAGAACCAATCATACTACCATCTAGAAGAAAATTTGATCATTTGGTCAATAATTAAGTGATAATAATCACTTATCAGTAGAACCGAGGCCAAACTCTCAAAACCAAAACCGCGGTATTGGTCTTGGGCATGTCTAGAACAAATATGATCATGTTATTTTTTGAGTCACTGCCTTGGGAACCGTGATTGATTTGGTCAATTGGGTTGACCAGGTCAAAGTACCCAAATTGAAGATGAGAAACTGTATCAATATGATCCTGTAAACATCCAGGGTAAGAAATTCTCCAATATTGTATATCAAAACCAAACTTGAATCAGTTATTCATAATCATGGTGACAAATAATAATAATAATAGTAATATGTACCTATGCTTCTAAAGAATCTTAGAACTTTCTAGAAGTCTATTTGTTCATGCCATACTTACAAAGGGTAAACAATGTGCTACATATGGGTGAGGATGGAAGAACAAAGTTAAGGCAAATGGGAATGATTTTTAATTGAATTTGATTCGATGATCTATCTGAATGATGAATAATACACTCAACCAAGGTGACATATGTATGACAGATAGAAATAGGGGATAGGAGTGTCTCACAAATGGATAAAGTACTTGGATATATCTCTGTTAGACTCTAACAAGTTTTCCTTTGCACTTTATTTGCAACATAGGTCAACCTTCAAAGGAAGGTTCCCTGGAATCCTTCTGAGCTCTAGTACGGACAAGGACCCAGGCTTTGCAAGCTAGTCTCACCCTGATTCCCTGTGCGGGCACATGAGCCGAACACTATACAAGGAGTGAGTGTTCATCCTTTGAACATTAACCTTTTCAAATCACTTTACATTTCACAATATAGTAGCCATCCTACAAGAGCAAGTTCCTTGGAAAGCCTTCTGGACTCCAGTAAATGACTAAGGCCTAGAACTGCTGCCAGCAAGCAATCCATAGCCCCGATGGGTTTGCCTCTCCCTGCCTCCCCTATGGAGGGCAGATTGAGCCTTACATTATGCAAGGATTGAATGCTCAAACTCTTGGGAACTGACTACTTTTTAAACATTTATGCTTTCTTCATCTGTTAGATATAGCTTGTATGTGTTCTGATGCTTTAGTGTTTAGCAACACCGTTATGATGGAGTACTTGCCTTGAGGACTAAAGGAGAACTACCCTGTGAACCCAGCCACACTGGCTAAGCCACATACTTCATAGCTAGAGATGCATTGCAACATGGAGTCTATCATTCATAGGGGTCACAATGGGGAAAAGGAACTTCAATCTCACAAGTGTCAATCAGTCTAATTCATGCGATAAAATTGAATGTGGATGAACTGGATGGACGGGGAAAAATGACATGGAACCATCCTAGAACCAAGGTTTACAATGTGTACAAGCATGGCATGATCAACAGTCTTCACATCAAATTCCTCAATTAATCAAAACACATGTTAAAGCATAATAGATATGGGCATAGGTCACCATAATCATCCTAAAATGATAAGCATAGGTGTTTGGCATACATCATAGAGAAAAATAAAACCATGAAAGTGTATACCTGATCTCACCAAATATACATGTCTTCAACTGATAAGCCCCTCTGTAACTGTGTGTACCAACTTTGACCTATTGCTCTGCTATAATGAACTAGATCATCACCAAAAGCGTCTCAATGTACTCCTAAATCTCAGTGTTGGCAAGGAAAATCTTATGAACAAGGCTCTGGAATAACTGAAGTCGTAAATATCCATGCTAATACCCCATGTGAAAAATAGCCTGGAATAGAATAAGAGACAAGTGTGTATGTTGCATCACGGTCTCCCAGCTGCAGAATGTATATGTGATAACAAAACTCATGCCACCTTATTTACTTACCATTTATAATTTATGTGACCCATTTAAATGTGAATAAGGTAAACTAAAGTCCTTTAGGGTCCCATAACCCCTTATTACAAAATTTATGTCTCCATATCAACCTAGGGAACTAGTAGGTTGGTGGAACATTATTTGCAAGTAGTCTTATTTGGAAATTATTTAATTGGGGACATGACACTCTAGGCCTAGCGGGTCTCCATTCTTTAGATATTATTGGTTATGGGTTGTTGATTTTAACCTTCAAGGACCATTGGAATTGGAATGGGACACGTATGTTTCTCATCTTAACAATGGTGGAATTAGACTCACTTTGGAGGGGGGCATATTAGTTTTGCAATGACAAAAGTATGAAGCTGACTTGACTGCAAAATTGGCATATCATTTCATTTCCATGACTCATCTTAACACTATTACTATTTCGTGGAATACACATATTTGGAAATGGAAGGCATTGATGAAACTCAAATATTTATTTTGACTTTGTATGGAGAACCAGATCCTTACATGGGAAAACCTACATAAGAGAGGATGGTCTTGAACGGGTCTATGTTTCCTTTGTGAACAAGATACTAAAATTGTTGAGGATATTTTTTTCTCATGTTCTTTCGGAAATCAGACTTGGAGGGAGATATGTTCTACTTTACAGCTCAAGGAAAGTTGGCGTAGTGGATCATCGGAACAAAACTTAGTCAAATGGAATCACAAGAAGAATGTTCATGTTCATTTGTTGATATTTTTCTATTGGAACGTTTGGATTATGAGTAATTTGGTAATATTTCAGGATATTACTCCCAGTTCTCAACATTGTACACTGAAGTGTATAGGGATGTATAAGGAGTACACTACATAAAATAAGATTTCCAAGACTAGGATTTCATGGGACCTAAGGATTTGGCTAGGAGTGTCGTATTTTTTATGGTGCAACTTAAGGGGGAGCTGGTGGTTGTGGCGATATCTCAACATTAATGAAAACATCATTTTAATCTCATGATTGGGTGTGTTAAACCCACAAATACAAAAGCAGATCTCCGTGCACTGTGGTGTTTGCTTCATTTCTCTTGGTTAAATGACATTGTCTTCTTGCATATTTTTTGAGACTCATTGGCTATCATTAATTGGTCTAATGGAATTTCCAAACTTGGTACATTATCCCTAGTGCACTGGGTTACAAAAATAGTTGATATACTTTCTCTATTTTGGAAGCTTCATGTAAACCACATCCATAGCGAGTATAATATGGAGGTTGATTCTCTTTCTAAAATAACACCTTGTTGTGAAGAAGGTTGTCTATATTTTCAAGAATTCTTACATGGATATCTTTCCTATGAAGGGAAGGTCAAATTCTACTAGATTTTCCTAGTGTTATGTGTCCTTATATAGCATAGTTTCATTACTTTCAACTTATTTCAGATTTTATGTTCATCTGCCATTTACAACCTGGATTGTATATGTTCTAGTAAGTCCTTTGCCTTGGCATTTTTTGTTTGTTGCTATACCCTGAGCATTGTAGCCATATCTTCCTTGGAGATGTATTTTCACATCTTATGTAATGATCTTCTTAACTTTGATTCAATATGAATAACAAGCAAGAAAGTGTTTTTTAGGTAAAAAAAATAAATCAAAACCCGAGTCCATGATGTGAATAATGAAGCCTTACATCATTACAGTTGTATTCCTCCTTTCATCAGTTATTTGAGAGACACTAGTTATGTATTGAATGTGTGGTGGATAGGATATCTCAAAAAAATTGTTGATGTGCCAAAAGGGAAGTTGAGTTGGAGCTTCAGAAGCTATGTCATAAATACAATAATCGCCTATGAATTGTGTGTTTTAAGTCTGGGTCTGTATCAAATAATGTGCCTAAATGTCATAGAATGCAAATATCATCTACAATGATCAATTTCAAGAAGAGGATAAATTTTCATCAACAACTTGATGCCACCTAGATCCATTCCTATTCCAATTCTCTTCTCGCGCCAAAGGATTGGGCCTTGCTTGATCTTAACAATTCAAATGGTTCTAGAATGTCCATCTTTGGTTCGAAATAACCCTTGCTTTTGATAAAGTTATTTTTATTGATATTGGTGCGCATGTTTCATTTAAGCCAAAGAAATCACACTCACAACCTTTTTCTCCTATGTTAAATGGGAAATGGATATCAAAATAACTGATTTCAACAATTGTCCTCTAAATCATTATCATTTTTGAATAGTCATGGGTCACGAAAAAAATTCTTATTTAAAAACATCAACTCCTCTCAATGAATATGAGTGAGTAGGTATTGATCATATGTTCTTTAATATAATGCTATAGTCACCTAATTATACTTTGTGAAGGATCTCAAGAAAGGACTAGACTTCTAGGCGATCCTTTATATCTCAATTTACAGCATTTAACTTAGCTCACAAGTGGCTACTAAAAAACCATTTTCTCTCCTTTGAAAATGAACAATAATGACCCTTCCAGCATTTGAACTTGTTGATTCTTCTTTTCTAGTTGTTTAATGGTTTGCACAATATTGTATGTGGAATTTGGCACTCTTGATACCAAAAGACCATCTTTGAAGATGAATCTGATATATTTGTTTATATCAATGTATCTATGAATAATCCCTTCTTTCAGGACAACTTGGAAAAAGTATCAAGAATATTTTTATAATAAATTTTGCAATCTATGGAGCAAGGACCAAAATGTGGAGATATTTCCATGCTAGAACACCAACCCTAAATCTTGTATGTTTGTAACCTAAAGCAAGGATATGATCATTTCAATAGTGCTTTACTATGTACCAACTTTCTAATGATATCAATAGTCTTTTGTTGAATAGGAGTGTTCACACTTGAGCCATAAACCTAGACTAGGACACATAAAAAAACATTTCAAATTGCACCAAAAGATCTGGTTGATTATGCAATAGATTTTCATGATTAGATATTTTTCTCATAGTTCCATTCAAATCTTCGCCAATATTATTATCAGGTACATGATTTTTTCAAGATATTTAAAACAGAAACTACAATTGGGGGGAAGTTATCATTTAATGAATATCTAGTAGAGAACAAGCTTGCAAGGTTCAAAGAGGATGGTACTGGGGTATACACTTATGTCTACGATCTCAATGTATAGGATTATATTATAGTCGAGTCAAAGGCACCCAACTAAATGAAATTTGTGTGGGGCAAAATGAACTTGGATTGACATGGTGAAATTTTGTAAAAGTGACATTTGAGGCAAAGGATAGAACGCCTCTTTAAAATGGTAATAAATATAAAGAAAAATTTGGGTGTGACTACATGGTCGGGGTGAAATAATCAAACGATAACAAGGATTTCTTGGCATCAATACCATGTTGTGACATTCACAACCATGTCGATGTTGGAAATCAACATCTAGAAAATAAACAACAAAAGGAAGGGGCATGGGGATCCATGACGAATTGATAACGATAGGTCAACATGTTGTGTAAATGAAATCATAACCACGAAACATGTATAAGTACTAATATTTATCCCCAAAAAGGGAAGGGAGTGAATAGAGTAGGGATAGTGTTCCACGATGGGCGAAGCAAAGAGATAAGAAAGAAGAGCTAGGAAACCAATAACATAAATCAATAATAGTTCAACATACTAAGGCTTATATCTAGGAACTGCCTGATAGTTCTACTTCCTTCAAGCCACGTCCCGTGTTGTCTATCGTGGCTAACATTGTAATGTCACATAGATTAACAACTAAACAATCCAAAGTGAGAGCACGGTTGGTGTATATATTTAAAAGTTTCCAAACTACAAATAAAGTAATTAGGAAACAAAATAAACAAATGAATTGAATGAGGTATGTAAGAAACAAATCTAAATGATGTAAAAGAAATTTCAAAGGAAGAAGCAATAGTATGTTTTTCTCTTTTCTTGTTTTTCTCCTTTTTTGAATTTTTTTATTATTTTATTTTTCTTATATGAATTGGTTAGAGTTAATAGGGATTTGAACAATAGTAGGGTTTCAAGACTGGTCCATTTACAAAATGGGAAAATAATCTCTCATAGTGATCATTTAAATGATAAGTATTATTCCCGATGCATTAGGCAATAGTAAAAGGGCCAGTTGCCATAATTTTAACTTACTATGCTTACCCTTGTCTTCATCAGTGGAATCCCATAATAACATACTCTGGTCGACACTATAGATGTTACTTTGGATTTCTTATCATGGATTTTCTTGATGTCCTATTGTGACTTTTACATATTTTCAAGCGCAAACTCCCTTTGTTCCTCAAGGGTTGAGATGGCATTAAATCTTTGGAATATGGTGCAACTATCTAACTCCTCAATATAAAGAACTAGACAATAGGTCTCAATTTTGATATTGACCAGCATGACAACTTCTTGGTCATAAACATGCATGAAAGGGATTTTACCATGAATGGCCTTGGTGATGGTTCAGTCATCCCATAAATCATGGATTAAATGTAAATTCCATTCCCTTGAATTATCTCCAATAATTCACTTAATGATCTTGATGAGGTTTTTATTCATCAACTCAACTAGATCATTACCATGAGACAGTAAGAAAAAGAGGCAGAGAAAATGATGTTATGTTGCTGACATTAGCCAAGGATCTCTTTAGACATGAAAGAACCCCCATAGTCACTGATAATTTCAAGCAGCAATACAAAAGGGAACAAATGTTCTCTGGGAGAAACACTATCACTTTCTCAGCCTTAGCATTTTTCAAAGGTACTGCCTCATCCCACTAGGTGAAATAATCAATCGCGGTCAAAATAAAGGTATGTTTGATTAATAAAAACAAGAAGATCGGGCCATTAAAATATAAGCCCCACTTTGAGAAGGGAATAAGTCCAATCACCAAATGTAGGGGTAAAGCAATGTGTTTATAATGGCATGCAATACGCTGATAATGATCGCAATTTCTTACAAATTAAAACACGTCGCGGAAGATAGTGGGCCAATAGAACCTGTAGCACATAATCTTGTGGGAAGTTTCCTTAGTGGAGAAATGTCCATGTGAGTGAAACTAGATATGGTCTCTATCATGGAACTCATGAAGGATAGTTAAAAATTGGTATTTACCACGACATCGAAGGAGCATGTCATTATCATGTCAACAAAAAAGGAAATTGTTTAGCATCGCATATTTGTTGCTTTCAAGACTCAGCTTCCTTTTCTCATTGGGTTTCATATGAAGAGAGAAGGCTTGGGTTTCAAGGTAAAGCATGACATCCTCATACCAAGTGTGAGTGGCCACATCATACTCCATGTTATAATATTCATTCACAAACACTAAAAACAAGGATTCATAATCCTCCTCGATATCTAGACAATCGAGCTCGGGATGATATACTAGAAGAAGAGATAAGTCTCGATATTTAATAGTCTTGAACGTGGAAAACTCAAGCTCAAAAACTTGGATCTAGGCAAGCGAATTAATTTTACCTACAATTAAGTTTGAGACAACAAGTACTTCATTGCAGGGAGAGGCACATTTACAATCATATGCCTTCCGAGAATGTAATGTAGAAACTTTTTCAAGGCAGTGACTAAGGAAAATGCATGATTTTCAATCAAATGGAAATTAACCTTAGTCTTATATAATATTTGACTCATAAATTGTATAAGTTTCTCGTGGTTATCAGAGTCAAGCTAGATAAAAATGGTTAAAATAGCCTGTTCAATCACATTGGTATATAGCTAAAACTCATAGTCAAAATTAGGATTGGAAAGGACGGGAGTAGCAACAATAGTGTTTTTTATTGCTTGAAAGGCCACTTGTACTTCATCATTCCAATCAAATTCTATGTGGTTTTACAACAACATATAGATAGGCTAGATAACCTAGGTGAATTGGGCACAAACCGATGCATGAAATTGATTTTCCCCATGAAGGCTTGGACAACTTTCTCGACGTAGGAGGACGGAGGTTTTGGATGGAAGATATTATTTTAAAATCAATCCTCACACCCTCCTTTGAGACAGTATGCCCTAGCAATTTCCCCTTGATAGTGTCAAAATGGACTTTTTGGGATTTATGGAGATGTTGAATTTTATACATCGAAGAAAAACTTGACGAACATGGTCTAAATTATCAGCTCTTTTCTTCGAATGAACAGTCAAGTCATCTTATAAGATCTGGACAATAACCCCTATCAAGTCATCGAAAGCAATATGCTTCGCCCTTTGGAAATTGGCACTGGTGTTTGTATGTACGAATGGCATACGACGATAGGAAAATGTACCCAAAATAATCAAAGTGGTATTATATCGATCTATGGGGTTTATTTTAGTTTGATTGTACCTTGAAAATACTTCTAATAATGACAGCATCTCATAGTCAACAACCTGTTGTAGGATAGCGCCCATGAAAGGTACGAGAAATTATCTTTGACACTACCATTATTGAGATCACTAAATTCTACGCAAAGGCGAATGTCGTCACTCTTCTTCTGAACTAGAGCAATGTTGGAAACCCATTTAGAATAGTGCACCAGGAAAATAATGTTGGCATCGAGCATTTTTTTTAGCTCCTCCCTTATAACGACGTCCAACTTAGGATTTACTTGTCGTTTGTTCTGTTGCATGGGTGTATCTTCATCTTGTAAGGGAATAGAGTGTTGGATAATGTCAATATTGAAGCCTCATGGGTATTTGTACAACCACACATAGATATCCTTAAATCCATGGAAAAGGTCCATGAATTCCCCTCTCTCCTCCTTAGTGCATTGGGCTCCTATGTATAATAATTTTGGCTCTTCTTTGGAACCAACGTTGACAGGGACAATACGACCAATATTGTGTTTAGGAGGCTCAAGATTAGGGCTCAAATTTTTAAGAACATAATCAATTGAAAACATGCTCTCAAGTTTCACTAGACCTTTGGGATAGATATTATTCTTAAGGTTAATAATCCTAGTAGGTGGAGGCATTTCATCTCCCTGATAGATCATAAAACAAAAAATATTTTTATCGTCCTCAAAAAATTCCCAAGATTCATCGTTGTCAAGCACATAGGGGTAGTAAACAGAAATGACGTTGCAACTAGGATTGTCATATGAATGTTGTTAGGAAGGGCTAGAAGCAAACATAGCTAGTTTATTAGTTGCCATATTAAGCTCACGACATATATCTACAAGGTTGAGCAAAAGGAATCTCTTGATGAAGTGATAGATGACCTACACAAACCTTCAAAAAACCTTTTTGGCTAGACAATAGATCTTATTAATCATATCAATGACCATTTCATAGTCTCCAAAACTTGTAAACATTGGCATCCTCACTTTAAATATTTATGTAGATCTGATGCAAGATATTTTAATTCCGTTTATTATTTGTGCATTGGAAATTCAAGCGGAATGAAAATTGATAAGGCTTACCAAAAGGTGAAAATAAAATGGCACTAGCATCATTTCCTTTGGTAGAGGAGGCTACATCAAACCAAATATGTCAGACTTGATCGTCTTTGATTTCAAGTTGGGCATATAATTCTTGCTCCTCCTATGTGAAGACATAGAAAGTGCTAGTACAAGTTTCAATATAATCGATCTCTAGACTGGGAACATTCTCAATGTATGGAACAATCCAAGGTTCTCTCATGAAAATCATATTTTTCCTATCTTGAGGCACAATAATATGAGTTGTCTCAAGGCTTAGGTGACCCCTAGTTAAATGTTTCCACTCGCATATTAGGATCATTGAAAAAATAATAACCTCTGTATTGGTAACTAGAAAATCGCATGAGTTTGCTACCTTGGGCTGAGAGAATATGGTTAGAGTGAGGCCTTTGATTGGAATGATGGAGAGTTGGACTTTCTTATTGAACGTGACCATGTTCCTAGCTTCCCTTGTGCAAGTTAGGCCAAGCTACTCCATGATCACTTTGGACATAATATTGAGACAAGATCCCACAATGATGAGGCATGAATGAGAAATCTTACCCATTATCCTCACTGAAATGTAAAAAGGTGGATATCTAGATTCGGTTCTATCCATTATCATCACATTGACTTCTTTTTCAAACAAATCATCAAGATCGACCATATCAGTATTGTATTGCATTGTCATTTTGGAAGAATTCATGGACGCAAAAGGCATGGTAACAGCTCTATTCAAACTCTGTCGTTGCTCTCGTGCTCTCGAGTCATCTAAAAATTTCATGTTATCATGTATTTCATGTATTCAAAATTAGTGGCCATGTTATAAGGTGCAAAATGAATGGGAAAGGTAGGCACGTATTGTGATGTGATTCTAAAATGGTTGGATTGAACAATAGGTTGTGATATGGACTCAAGAATGGAAGGTGTAAAGATATTCTCATTATTATTTTCCCTATTCACCACAAAATGGGGGTTCAGATATGAATTTCATTCTAAATTAATATTGAGGCCTCATCATAGCAACATATACTTCAATAATGGTTCCTCTTCAATAACGACTACCGTAGGCATACCCTTCTTCCCTTTGAATCATTCTTTAGGTAATAAGAAAGGATAGAAAGTGAAATGGTCATGGGTATCTGTAATGATACGAAGTCTTATATACATATCACATCACTAATATTTCTGCAAACTTAATTAAAATTTATGATATGAAACTTGCAGACACTCAATAAAATTTCAGACTAGGAAAATGAGGTATTTTGCTGAGAAATTCATAAGTTTGGAAACATGTAGAGGGAAGCAACCAAAGTAAGTTTCATAATAGTGAATCATTCCTCCCTAACACATTTATATTCAGGACCATTTAGGTTTCAGAGTCCGCTTTGTGGAAACTTACTCCCACGCTTCTAGGTCATCCAACCGTGAAACTAAAAAGATTCCTTCAGATCCCTTCAACCAGAGGCTTGGGGAAATTTACAGAGGTGTTATCAGAAAATTAAAATTCATCCAATGTTGTTTCATACATATCAGAACAGTTCAAGAAATAATTGGGGTTGTTTGGGAGAAGTTGGGCAATTTTGGCTTGCGGAGGTCCTTCGCAATGGAGGCTGCCCAAACAGTGTATGGAATAATCTAATTTGCAATATAAAAGTTTTTATGTACATAGGGATCAATAAAAAGCATGAATAATCTTATGGAATCACATTCGGATAAAGAGAACTCCCATAATTCATAAAACTGTAAAACTAGTCATTTTTAACTAGTCATGTAGCTAGGGTGCATTGAAAAGCATGAAATTTGTATTAGAAGTTTATAAAACCTAAGAATTTAATTTTATAGAGATTCATACATATTTACTTGACACATTACATCATTTATAATCATACCCATTTCCATTACTCTTTTATTATTGCATCTAACTCATCAAAAACCCTTATTTAAGACACATTTAAGCTCATTGATGGGAAATTGTACATGTTAGATTATTGGACAGAATGATAACAATATTAAACATATATTAAAGAGAGTGCATGGAAAGTTTCACATCAAAAGGAATTTGGAGAACTGACATTCCCAAAATGGGACTCAAAACAATGGGCAAGAGGCCCAAATATGACATCGAGAAGGATGGGAGCATATGTGAAGCTTTCACTTCACTGGAGATCAATTTCACTGAAGATAATGGCTGCAAAAGACATATGAATCTGATCTCATGGGATTATCTTCAAATTCTCCACACCTCCAATGAGAATGAAAGGGAGGAAGAATAATGGGGAAGGAAGGAATTGGGGCACATCTCCCAAAGACTAAGGCACATCTCTGTGTAGAAGAAATGCTTCACATAAACATCAATCAATAATAATCCAAACTGATTAAATGAGCTCCAATTGTATTTTTATAAACCTTTGGTGACTATTTTAGCAGGTATATGACGTGTGAGAGTAAGTCATCCCCATAGAAACCCTAACCCTAGCCACATATGCACCATCCTTGAGTAATTGGAGAGTAGGGACCATGTGAAGATGTTTCTATGTCCAAGGCATTCATCAAACTTAGAAATTGTGCCCTCCTTAGGCCAATATTTGTTGCTTTTATCTATGACAACTTTTATGCTTTCCCCTGCTTTTGAGACTAAATCTCCAAAAGTAAACTGCACCCTCCTTGTCAATTGTTTCCTGCTTTTCCCTATGATGGCTTTTTTGTCTTTCCTGCTTTTGTCTCTGAGTCTCCAAAAGGAAATTGTGCCCTCCTTGTCAAACGTTTCCTGCTTTTGACTCTAACTGCTTTTATGTGGCTTTTGGGCACTTTCCCTTTTCCTCCCTCACTGCTTTTGTCATAAGGTTTCCAATTCTTCCTTCTTGGTAAGTTTGCTTGCCAATTGCACCCTCGTGACATGGCAAGCTCAATTCCACATGTTATTTGCACAATAATTATTTAATAATAAAAATTAAACTAAGTATAAGCCTCATAAATAGTATGTGGACAAAACTCCCTATGTGAGGTAATTAATGCATATTTTGACACCTAAGGTATTGGGCATGGTCAACAATTTTATGTCCAAAAATATGGGGACATGACAATCCCCTCCTCCCAAATATGTTTGTCCTCAAGCAGAAGCACTCCAGAGTGTTGCAATTTGCTCCATCATGTTTTTGTTGCACCACTCTGATCCAAGTAATTTCCCAAATTACCACCTATGGCAACAAAATTGTCCACCCAGTAGAGGTAACTGAGTAGAATTCATGGATCCCACTGCCTCCTCTACCAAGATCCAAATACTACTGCTCCCTTTGGAAATCTGCCATTCCCGAGAATCCTAGGGTCCCATGGTATTTTTTGCCCCATTGCACTCATCAGTAATAAAAACAAACTTCCATCATCATATAATATTAAAATCATGATGTGGAAATCATACCACCGTACTGAAAGTTGGGAACTCTTAATGCTAAATTGAAAATCTATGAAACTTCCCCCCTCCCAACACAGAATTATTTATGTGACTGATGCACACTAGCACTGAAGCTCACAGTTTTGTTGCTGCAATGAAATATGTGTGAGTCCCATGTCCAACCCCAATGAGTATAGGAACCATCCAACCAACAAGGATGCCCAAAATGCTCACAATAAGATGATGCATCATAATTATCTACAAAAATACAAGCATGAAAAACAAATAAGTGTCCCCTCATCCAACCTGAGAAAGTACTGACACTCCAACTGAAATGTCCATGTGAACACTTGCAATGGCTCAACTCTCTACCACTCATCAAAGGGTATAAGAATCCATCCAACTGTGTGGATTTCCTCCACCAAGACCACCTTATGCAAGATATTTTTCTCATCAACTCCTCTTAGCAGTTTGCTTGCTCAGCTGCCTTCCACTACTCATGAGCATAAATTTTTCTGCAAGAAGGCTCCATGTGTGACATGTAATCTTCCACCCAATCCATATGTGGCTGAATGGCATCAAGTGACAGCAATATGTGCATATGTGGTTGCTGGGAGGGTGATGGCGCATTCAGAAAGTCATCATGAACACCTGAGTATGAAAGCCTCTAGCTCTTCATGTTGCACCAACAAGGAAAATTCCTTCTCCCAATTTCCATCCCCACTTCATGAGGCTAGAATAGAAGTGTAGGTAGAACTGTGAATCAAATATCTGATATACTTATCCACCCAACTTATGGCTACCCCATCTTGATCTTCATCTGACTCTTCCATGGGGAAGAGATTCTTTCCAAAAAAACAATTCCATTTTTTTTCTGGAAAATACCAAGTGCTTAGTTCTCATCAAACTTGTATGCACAGTCCTCAAGCACCTGCAAACCCAAGTGCATATCATGATCGACCATCTGATGATATTTATCCATCTGTTCAAGAATGCAATCAACCTTGTGAAGATGGTTGAATGGTGTGTAGGAGGGTGGGTAATATCTTTGCAACTTCTCATGAAGTTGATCTATCTCCCTCTTGGATTCTTGGAGTGCACATTGAGTGCTCTTCAGGGAATCTTGGGTGGTCAACAATTCTTGGGTGAGCTTGAAAATTTCTTCTTCATCCTTAAAGGATGCTCCATGCAACACATCAACAAGCTCAAACAAATCATCTCTATTAGAAAGCAATTGTAAGAAGTCCCCTTGTATTGTAGACAATGCCTTCTGCATCTCCTCCTTGGCTTCAAGAGAATATTGATATTCCAATGAAGCAGTTATCCAACACTGGTATGCCACTGAAGCATGTGTGTCTTGGAGAAGGTGTAAATAGTTTTGAATATTATTTTCATTCATCTTCAAAGGCCAAGAAAATTGGTGGGATTCTTGAGGAAAATCACCCCCTTCTTCTTTTTTGCAATGATCTTGCAGTGACTTGCACTTCTCTTTATGAATCTTTCTTTCTTCTTTGCCACCTGCAAGACTAGATGGTTCATAGCTCTCCAGAATGGTAATAGTGGGATTTCGATTCTCACTAAGTTTAATCATATCCTCTGATGTGGATGCAACTTCATCATGCTACAAGAGAGTCCATAAATTTGAACTGTGTCCGTCCCTTTGCATCAGGCATTTTTTCTTTAGATTTTCTAGTTCACACCCAGCTGGTGGGGGCTCGTCTTCCACTTCATTAGGAATTTCAGATGATGATATCAGATCTGATCTATGTTCTTCTTTTGTATCTTATCCAAAATATCCCTTATCATCATTGCAGTATCACCCTCCTCTGCATTGATTTTGGGTTCACTAACTGATAATCTAGGAGAAAATTCATCTCCCTCGCAATTGGCCTTCATCTTGTAGTCCTCATATGCAAGTGAAGTTTTTCCATCCTACCATGGATCAGATGGTTGCAGGTGTAAATGGTTGCTTCAAAAATTAGAACTTTTCTCATCCATGTTCTTCACCTTATCCTCTTTCTTTACAGATACTTTGGTGGCCTCCTCTTCCACCAAAATTTATAGTTCACACCCAAGCAATGTGGCCCTGTCTTCTTCTTCCTTATGTGGCTCCCAAGGTGAATGTAATTCCGATTTGTAATCTCCTTCTAGATATGATACAAAAGGTGTCTCTTCACAAATACATGATCCCACATCACTATCAGTGATCTGCAGATCACCCACCAAGAACCTTGCAGTGCATTCAACTTCAACTTCATGGATCTTGTCTTTGCTTCATTTCTCTTCTCCTTCAAGTAACTTGAGTCTTCTTCATCAAGATGGTCACTGGAAGTTCTGTTTGGAAAAAATACAAACATCCTCTTACTGCTTAGAAAATCAGATGGTTTTGATGAATCTTCCTTATTTCCTCCTCTTTTGGCTCCAGGACACAACGTTCTAGTCTCCACTTCCTTGCACACTTCATCAACCATGTGTGCAATCCTTTTTAGGTTAGTTCCACTGTAGAGATCTATAAAAAACTTATGTATCTCAAGAGTGCAGTACTCTTGGAAAGAAAGGACCTCCCTTATCTCTTCTTTCAAATCATAGTACTCCATGGAGTACTGGAATGATTCCTTAAGGTTTCTTCCCTTTAACATTTGGTCATTGATACTTGGATATCTCTGCCAAATGGAATCATCATAAACTGGGAGCTAGAGATCATCCATATCATTCCCACTACCTATACCTGAGGTCATGCATGAGGGCTGTTCATAGCCTTCTTCTTCAGACAGCTCAAGGTATTATTCATAAATTCTGTAGTATTCTTCATATTGCTCAACAAATTCTTGCTCAGAGTATGGTAGGAGCCTCATGAATGCCTTGCCTTAATGATCTGCAATGTTAGTCAACAGAGAGCCTTCTTCCCACAGGATGAACCAAGGAAAGAGATTTGATACCAATGTAATGATCCGAAGTCTGATATACAGATCAGATCACTAATATTGTTGTAAACTTAATTAAAATTTCTGATATGAAACTTGCAGACACTCAGTAAAATTTCAGACTAGGAAAATGAGGTATTTTGCTGAGAAATTCATAAGTATGGAAATAGGCAGAGGGAAGAAACAAAAGTAAGTTTTAGAATAGTGAATTCATATTCCCTAACACATTTATATCGGGTACCATTTAGGTTTCAGAGTCCGCTATGCGGAAACTTACTCCCACGCTTCTAGGTCATCCAACCGTGAAATTAGGAAGGTTCCTTCAGATCCCTTCAACTAGAGGATTGGGGAAATTTATAGAGGTGTTATCAAAAAATTCATCCAATGGTGTTTTAGACATATCAGAACAATTCAAGAAATACTTGGGGTTGTTTGGGAGAAGTTAGGCAATTTTGGCATGCAGAGGTCCTACGCAATGAAGGTTGCCCAAACAATGTACCAACTCAAATAATTTGTAATATGAAAGTTTATATCTACATATGGGTCAATAAAAATCATTCATCATCTTACGGAATCACATTCGAATAAACATAACTCCCGGAATTGGTAAAACTATAAAACTAGTCATTTTTAACTAGTCATCTGGCTAGGGTGCATTGAAAAGCATGAAACTCGTATCGTAAGTTTATCATACCTGAGGATGTAATTTAAAAGAGATTAATACAGATTTAATTGACACATTACATCATTTATAATCATTCCCATGGCCATTACTCATTTATTATTGCATCTAACTCATCAAAAACCCCCATTTAAGACACATTTAAGCCCATTGATGGGAAATTGTACATGTTAGCTTATTGGACAGAATGGTAGCAATATTACAGAGATATTAAAGAGATTCTATGGAATTCTTTGCATCAAAAGGAATTTGGATAAATGACCATTCCCAAAATGGGACTCAAAACAGTGGGCAGGAGGCCCAAATCTGACATCGGTAAGAATGGGAGCATAGGTGAAGCTTTCACTTCACTGGAGCTCAATTTCACTGAAGATAATGGCTGAAAAAAACATCTGAATATGACCTCATGGTATTATCTTCATCTTCTCCACACCTGCAATGAGAAATTAAAGGGAGGAAGAAGAACGGGGAACGAAGGAATTGGGGCACATCTCCCAAAGGTTGAGGCACATATCTCAGTAGAAGCAATGCTTCACATAAACATCAATCACTCATAATCCAAACTGAGTAAATGGGCTCCAAATGTCTTTTTATAAAACTTTGGTGATGTTTTTAGCAAGTAGATGGCATGTGAGAGCAAGTCATCCCCATAGAAACCCTAACCCTAGCCACATATGCACCCTCCTTGAGTAATTAGAAAGTAGGGACCATGTGAAGATGTTTCCATGTCCAAGTCAATCATCAAACTTAGCAACCAGGCCCTCCTTAGTCCAATAGTTGTTACTTTTATCTATGACAACTTTCCTGCTTTCCCCTGCTTTTGAGACTGACTCTCCAAAAGGAAGTTGCGCCCTCCTTGTCAACTATTTCCTGCTTTTCCCTATGACAACTTTTCTGTCTTTCATGCTTTTGTCTCTAAGTCTCCAAAAGGAAAGTGCGCCCTCCTTGTCAAATGTTTCCTGCTTTTGTCTTTGACTGATTTTTTGTGGCTTTTGGGCACGTTCCCTTTTCCTCCCTAACTGCTTTTGTCATAAGGTTTCCAATTATTCCTTCTTGGCAAGTTGGCTTGACAATTGCGCCCTCCTGACATGGCAAGCTCAATTCTACATGTTATTTGCACAATAATTAATTAATAATAATAATTAAAGTAAGTATTAGCGTCATAAATAGTATGTGGACAAAATTCCCTAGGTGAGGTAATTAATGCATCTTTTTCCGCCAAGGTGTTGGGCATGGTCAACACTTTTATGTCCAAAAATATGGGGACATGACAGTCTCATTGCGAAAATTGCACCAATGGTGCACATAAGATTTTCTAAATTGAATTGTCTCATGTGTTATATTTTTCAAAACTTTATGCCCAATAACAAGAAGATCACAGAAAGAATGACAAGCATAGCAAGACAAAGAAGACACAAAGATTTATCCTAGGAAAACCTCATGGTGGAGAAAACCCAACAGAACTTCCTTGATATAGAATCCAACCAAGTACAATGTAATACCCCAAGAACAAGATAGACTTATTCCTTTCCTCTAGATGTACTCTTCTTTCTCTCTCATGTGAACTTGCTTGACTTGTAACTGTGTCCAAATGAGGAGGGTGTATCATCTATTTATACAGATTAAAAGGTAACTCTAATAACCCAACAGGTCTGACTTCATCTCTCCACTGGGGCTGACTTTCCTAGGGATACACAACAACAACTTTAACCAAAACTTTGTGGGTACTATTCAATTGACTTACAACGATGGTTTAACCTCAATACTTTTACATGACCAAATAAATCAAGGACATATCCAATCAGAGGAATAACATCTCTGTAAATGAGAGATACAATAATATAATAAAGGTACAATAGAATATCTTCCATAATTACATTATTTCAACATATGGTCTAGCCAAAAGACAAGGAGGTTGAGCGAAAGCTAGTTGAGACTAGGACATAAGCCTATGATTATGCATATCTTGCATCATTTGAAGCATGGTAGATATATTGGTTTTCAAGTTGGATTGGTTTTAAGGGTAAACATGCCCTTTGGTTCAGCTCTTCGATTTCAATGCATGTATACAGAGTGAAACCAAGAAAGTTCACATTTCTTTCTTCTAACCAGTGTCAGTAACTAGGGGAAGGCTATTATAGAATTAGACCAAGGAAGCTTGCTGAGAAGGTTGGATTACTTTGGGTATTTTATTGTAAAGCTTCATGAACATGAGTTTAGAGGATTTGACAATTTCGTTCTTCTTGAAAAATAGGTAATTAAAACTTCTTAGGTATTTGGATGGGTTTTTGACACTTCCTTATGTATATTTAAATCAATACAGAACCTCAAACTAGGTCGTGAATTTTTTTTCAAGCAAGTCAAAGAATCAAGTGGCAGCTCTCCCTTCTAATGAGTTGGCGAATAAGTGCATACAAGTATCATTATCATTGTGCGTTGATATTGGAACAACCATTGGAAAAGGTGGAAAGGTGTTCATTAACAGACATCATATAATTTCCAGGGAACTTAAGTAGATGATATTTAAATTTTGGAAAAGGGGCAGTGCCTGGACCTAAATTCAATGGCAAACTATGCATCATGCAATGGCATCAACATCAACCACATATTGGAAGATGCCCAACTTCTTACAAACCTTTTGAGGGTTATTGGGGTTTACAATGAGATTGTAATGGCTAAACATACTTCTTATCATTAAGGAACTGAGCATAATGACGCCAGTACCAAATCCAACACTGCTAGAAGAAGCCATGCGAGTGGAAGGTGGGGATGAACAAGGGTTAGGGCCTCGAACTATAGACTGAGTTACAAGCTTTTTGAAATTCTCAAGGACTCTTCTCCTATCTCTAATAGATAAGAGAAATCCAAACTCAATAGCTTCACCTAAAATTACACAGGATCTTCTAGGTGTTAAGGACATGCACCAAGGTAATGGGAAAGGGATAAATAAAAAAATTCCCCAAGAGTCAGACAAAAACATTGAAGGAACACCCTTTGAGAGTTGGTCAAGCGGAAAAGGAGGATGGAAACTTGGATATATATATAATTTCTATTTCATTAAACTTGTACATACTCTACTCCAAGTCACTTTGAAGACCGATAAAAAACAACCCTTCTAAACCCCAAAATCAAGGTTTTTAAAGTGCAAAATATGGTTCCAAAAGTGCCAATTCCAGGTTCCACCAGTTTACTTTTGCATTTGATGTTGCCACTTTTCAAATTGGTTTTTTCACTTCTCCAATATGATACATATGATAATGGCCCTTTTAGAACCTGTTTTTGCACTTTAAGAAGGATTCTTTTCACACGTCTAGTACTTAGTTTGCGATTTTCAAAACCGATTTTGAAATTTACAATTTATGATTTTGCACTTTTGAAAACCAAACTAAACACTTTAGAAGTATTCATATCACATAGTTGAATACACAAAAACCTATCGAGTTTATTTGTGACAAACAAAATTAAACTATAATATTTAAAAAACTAGTTCCACATCTTTTACAATTGGAATCACATTGCTCACACCATTTTGGGGCAACAAGAAAGGTAATCATCAATCTAACAAGAATGTGTCATTGACATCGTGGCAAGTATAACTATTTTTTATAATACAACTCACTTCCTCATTATAACCATGTTTTTTCTTTCGATCCATCTACAATAACTATATTTATATCATCATAACCATGGATCAAAATACCCCAAATTTTTTTTAACAATTTGACCATTGATGGTTAAATAAACAAGGGTTGTGATCATTTGCAATTCAAGATACTTCATTTCTTTCTATTGACAAAGGGTCAACAACATAGACATAATTTACCTGTAGTACAATAAATATTTTAAGGTTAATATAAGAATTTGCATAGAATGTTTACACCTGTCAATTAATTTCTATCAATTGGTTTTTTTATGAAAATGTTGATGTGAATTATCGATAGAGAATGAACAATCTCTCCTTTCTAAAATCATTTGATTGATCAACAATAGATCTGCTGGGAGTATCCATAAAATATCAAGTGTACATTTGGTATAGACCTTTGAGAAAGAATAGATAGACCCTTTGTATGTTCAATTTGTTTATATTTCTATCATATCGAAAGGGTTGGTTGACCATTCTTGTTTTCACGATCCTAGCTAATATATCTTAAATATAGGAAGGGCCATCACTCTTCCTAGGTTCAATATATTTTATATTTCAATCCTAAAGGAAGTTTGGTCGACTCTTCTCATATTCAATACTCTTAATATTTTTATAATACAGAATGGGACAATCAATCTTTCTTGTGTTCACCAATCTCAATATACCAACAATACTAGAAGGATTAGTCGACCCTTCTTAGGTTCAATATTTTTTATATTTCTCTCTTAAGTGTTAGGTTTTGTAGACTCTTCTTGTGCTCAAATTTCTTGATATTTCTATAATGCAGAAAGGGCCAGTCGTTCCATGTTATATCATAGTAATGACTGGAATAGTGATCACAATAAGCGTACCTAATTCTTCTCCTCTATATGCTTGATATTTATTGGAAGGGTCGGTCGTTCCTTCTTTTTTTCACCATTCTCAATATATTTACAATAGAAGAAGGGGTGACCAACCCTTCTTGTGCTCAGTGATCTTGATATTTCTATAATACATGATAAGTGAGATCGACCATGTCCCATTACACAATCAATGTCACGATGATAAAGGAGAGGTGGACAAGTTGTTGAAGAGTTTTCATTGATATCACCATGGTAGAGTTGACATAGCAGTGAGTTGATGTGGAAGAACTAATACTACAGAGCTAATGAAGCTGAGGTTAAGTGGTAGTGACGAATAATATTTTGTGTGTAAATAACAAAATGAATATTTAGAAAAAAATCCACAAATATCTGGCCAATCCATGCAAGATAGTCCTCCTATCTCCCTGTGATAGTATATTTTATTCGAGTGATCGAGGACCACCCTAGATCAACTGGTGTTTCAATCTCAAAAAATAAGCAAGTTCATCTTTACAGCACATTCACAGTTGAGTTATCTCATCCATTTGACACCTCGTACATAATTACCCCGAAGATTACATGTATAACCCATCATTTCATGTCTAGTCCATGGCATGCAGATGGCCATCTCACTATCATTCTAGGTCTATATATACACGATCCCATATTGGTCATCCATAGTTTCATAACCTTACACATGACACTTATCATTGTCTTAGCATTTACTCTCGGCGGTGATGCAGATAGTCCCTCCAGCCCTTGTGGATTTTCCCTTGTTATTGTATGAGGTTTCCCCCCTTTAAGATTGGTAATGGTAGCTTCTATACATAACAACTCATCGATCGTTCCAAACCATGATAAATTTGAGGTCTTGGAGGGAGATTCAAAGCTTCCCAATATTGTTTTAGTTCTACCCCTACGTCTTGAGAAGGTTGAAGTTGTAAGGAAATAACTCTCTAGTATTCATCCTAAATTTCTTTTGTTTATCTCGAAGCTCTTAGTTCATGAGCTTGAACATATGGATCTTAAAAGGATTTATACAATCTCTATTTTAAGAGAAATTGACCTTAGAACTTATCAAAGAAATGACAATGAATCCTTCATTTTGCATTTGTTAGTAGAAGAGGATCAATTTTCAATGAAGCCTCTATTTCCATGGCCTTGTTTGTTACACCAAAATGGTGTGTGCGATGTGATTCTAGTTGTAAAAGATATGGAACCAATTTGTTAAATAATACGGTTGAATTTTGTTTGTCACAAATAAACTCAATGGGTTTTATTATATTCAACTATGTGATTACAATACTTGTAAATTGTTGAGTTTGGTTTTCAAAAGTGGAAAATCAAAACTTGAAAATGCCAAAATAGGTTTTCAAAATCACAAATTTAAGTATTGAAAGTGTCAAAAGAAGCTTTTCAAAAGTACAAAAACAAGTTCAAAAAGTGTCATTATCATATATATCATATCAAAAAAGTGAAAAAACCAATGAAATGGAAATGGAGGCTTCGTTCTACAACTATGGAATTTAAATGAATTTAAAGGTGTGTTTTCACTTAGTAATTACCTTTCAATTTTGTTTTCTCAATTGGTCTAAGCTTCACCATAGATAGAAATAATTATAGGGGTGGGAGAAAGGTGACAGCGATGGTTCTATGAGGTCTTGGATCCTCTAAGGGACTGCGAATGCAGCCCCACATGAGCCCATACTATCTCACAAGGGAAGGAGACCTTGCCATAGGTTGGAACCTGGTAGAAATCCAGAAGTACATCCACATGGAATGCTACAATGGAGATGAGGTGGATTATACAACATACCCCTACAAGGGCTTAACCATTTTCACTGCACCCACTCGGAAATTTGTAATGGAAATAGATACATTCTTGGTTGAAACCCAAACCGGAAATGATTTGACAGCTAGGGAAAATAGCACCAATAATGAAGTGATGGCGGAATCCTTGAAACACCAACGAATTTGAAACCCTCGCTGCAGCAGTTCGACGAACTCATAATTTTCCTTGGTGGTTAGACCACTCGCCCCGAAGCTAGGAGGTCCCCCCCTCACCTTATTTTCCATGCAAACACCACTAAGTCTAGGGTTACCACTTCCAGTTGATTCTACTATCTTCCACATAGACCTGCTTGCAGAAACTTTTTGAGTGGATACAACATGAGAAGAAACACATCATTTCTTTGATCCTGGCCTTCTAGAGGTAGTATGGTCATTCTCAATGGGACTGGATTATTTTGCTCAAGTTAGAGATCCTATGGAATAATTCCCAGTTCAAAATATAGAAGGGTTTATAGCCTCTTTTTGAAACCGTCATGCCAGCAAGGAATCCCCCTAGACACAGCCCTAGACAAAGAGATAACGAGAATCAAACTTGGATCCAGGAGTAGCCATGAACCCCAGGATGGATATAGTCAAAGAAGGAAAAAAAAATGCTTAAAAAATATAGAGCCTCCCCTAAATATGGTTTGCAGGGTAAATGTCTCAGTAGCACAGTCATTGGAAATGGTGGAATCGAGAATGGTAGGAAGAGCTAAAGGAAAGTACCCAAACCTCAAAACCCTGGAAAAATGGGCAAATTGGTGAGGATTAATAGATTATGTGCCACAAATAATGGTCATGGCATGGGGATGGTTTTTTCCTCAAATGAAAAAACAATGAGGATGTAACTCGAATATTTCAATCCCATTGGAGTCAAGGATTCATACCCATCCTCTTCAAAATATAGACACCCATGTTTGATGCAAAGTGTTAAACGATGGATGAAATCCATGTTTGGGTGCATTTACCAGGCCTTCCCTAAGAATTTTGGAATTTCAAGTCCTTTTGGGATTTAGGGAACGCTCTGGGGTTTTTTTATCGATGCAGACATGTCTTTTACACGAACAAAGAGGATGACTGTAGCAAGAATATTGATTTCTTTGAATGTTTGGTACGGACTTAGAGAAGAATTGAACTTAATATGGGCACAAGAGACACATCGTCAAATTTTAGATTATGAAGGTGTATCTTTTCAATGTCATCGGTGCCATAAGTATGGGCATTTGTCCAGGAACTGTAATCAACACTTCAGTCGGGCTTCAGAGCAACCGAGGAAGAGATATGTAATAAGGGGTGGTTTGGGCCTAAAGGAACGCTTGCCAAAAGTCGACAAACTAGACATAGAAGTCTAGGATGGGAAGCAAACACAAACCCTAACTAGGGTTTATCATAACAATTTTGAAAGGGAAAACACTTTGGATCGCATTCATCCCATGGAAGAAACAATGCACATAGAACTACACCTCGTGAGGAAACAAGATCGACCTCCTCTTGGACTGGAAATGACAAATTATTCGGGTAAGAAAGTAGATCTACAAAATCATATTTCTTCACTGGAACTTGCTTTAAATACACTTTGTTTTGAACAAAAAGATGGTTGTGGGTCTGCACATCCTCCCTTTGTTCCACCTGAACAACCTAACCCCACCCCTCTATAAATTTCACACACTACTATTTTGTCCCACTCTCCAAAACCTAGAAACCCTCCCTCGTCGCCCCCTTACCTTTCCTAAAAAATAAATTCATCCTCAATCACTAAAAATCAAACTATTTGTTTTCACTTGAGATCACGAGACATTATGGATAAACTTGAAGTCCAAAATTTGATTTTAGGGTTGGGGAATACCCTCATGCTACTAGAAAAGGTAAAGGTCGAGGAAGAGCCTCAAATCTCTCCTCAACACAACACCGTGCGCCAATAGACCTTACAAACAGAAAACAAAAATCTATTTTTGGGGCACTTAGAGCATCAAAATCTCGAGCATGGGTTACCCAATGAAGATCTTGTCCTTAAACTGTAGGGGTTTGGAAAGTCCCTCCAAAAAACTTGCACTAAAGAGGTTGATTCTCCTGCATCAGCCGAATATATTGATGTTACAAGAAACTTTAGGTACCGAATAAGTAGTGACAAAATTTCTAACTTCCACTTTCAAGCAAATGGAATTTATAGCACAAGATGTCAGGGGGAATTCAGAGGGATTAGTTATTGGATGGAACTCAAGGACTTCCAAAATCAAAAATTACTGGGGTTTTGACTCAAGTATTGGATTGGAAGTCTATTTTAGACTTAAATACTTCGTTTACCATCTTAAATAGTTATAGGCCTTATGATGATCGAACCCCCTTCTGGAACTCACTAACCCAAAAATCCTTCATAAAGGCTGAAAATGTTATTATGGAAGGGGACTTAAATTTTGCCTTGGGGTCTCATGAAATATGGGGTCCTAGATCTAGAATAGACCCATTAGCAGACTTTTTTAAACAAAAACTTCAAGATGAGCGTCTTATTGATGTTGCCACGGCAAAGCTGAAACCCTCCTGGACAAATAAGAGAGTTGGATAAAGCAGAATAGAAAAAAGATTGGGTTGTTTTCTAATTTCAGAGAACCTGCTAGAGAAAAATATTAGAATTAGGAAATGGGTTGACTCGGAAGGGGAATCTGAACACCACCCATACTGCTTGGAAATGTTGAGTTACGACCGTAAACCCACCATCTACTTCAAATTCTGCACTACCTATCTCAAAGAGGAGGAGATTCTTCAAATAATTAATCAAACTAGAGACCTTACAAACCTGAAGTAGGAGCATATGCAACATCACACTTTGGCCAAAATATTTCTCGAGTTAAAAAGAAAGTAAAAGACTCGAAAGCTAGGAAGAAAGATATAGATGAACAGGAAATCCACCAAGTTGAAATGGAAATTCACCAAATCCAGAACTCAAACAAAGTGGGGGGGGGTTACCTCACTTAAGAAATAAAAGAAAAAATAGATCTGCTGGAATTTACAAAAAGAAAATTGTTGAAAGATCGGGAGGAGATCTGGCGACTGAAAAGCAAAGCAATTTGGCTGGAAAGCATTGATGAAAATACAAAGTTCTTCCAGGATTTTGCAAATGGAAGGAAAATCCAAAATACTATCTAGGGATTGAAAACTGAAAATAATGAGGAAGTCACGTCTTTCGATGGAATGGCTAACCTTGGTACCACACATTTTTAGAATCTCTACAAAGTAGACAACATGGACACTATTGTTGAGGGCATACACCTCTCACAATTTTTTCTAGGGATTATTAATCAATAAGATAATATGAATCTGATGGAGGAAGTATCGAAAGAAAAGCTACATGAAACTCTGCATTGTTTCCAAAAGGATAAGATCCTAGGACCAGATGGTTGGACCATTGAATTCTTTCTAGACCTATATGACACCATTGGTCCTAATCTACTATACCTAATTGAAGAAACAAGGAATAATGGGATGATGCATACCCCCCTAAACTCAACATTCATATGGATGAATTCAGACCAATATTGCTATGCAACATGACTTACAAGGTAGTGGAAAAAATCATTGCTAGAAGGTTGAAAAAGGTTCTGGCAAAAATAATTTCATATGAACAATTTGGTTTTTTGGAAGGAAGACAAATTCATGAGGCCACTGGAGTAGCACAAGAGCGCTTGCATTCCATTAAAACTAGGAAGTTAAAAGGAGTTATAATCAATTTTGACCTCTCAAATGCTTTTGATCGGGTTAGCTGAATGTATCTAATATTGCTTATGGCTCACCTTGGATTTGATTTATTTTATCAAATGGGCGATGAGACGTATCATAACGGCCTCTTATGTGGTCTTAATCAACGACTCATACTCCCCTTTTTTAGCAACAGAAAGGGGTCTAAAACAGGGATGTCCTCTCTCACCTCTCCTTTTTCTGTTGGTTGCAGAAGGGATTAACAAAGCTTTATTAGAGGCAAAAAGGCATGGCTCCTTTACAGGCATTGCCATATCAAATACTCTAAAAGTCACTCAACTCCTATTTGTGGATGACATCATCATATTCTATGACGGGACAATTCAAGATGCCGAGAAACTGGCAGAAATCTTGGACCTATTTGGGAAATCAACTAAAATGGTTGTAAATTCCCAAAAATCATCTCTTACTGTCATCAACATGGAAGAGGCTGAAACACAAAGGTACTCCTCCTTATTCCCTTTTGGATTGAAATTGCTAGATGAGGGTCTAAAATATTTAGTATTCATGGTAAAACCAAATCACTATAAAAAGGAGGACTGGAATGGCTAATAGCTAAGTTAGAAAAGATGATCAATGTTTGGTGCCACAGGTGGCTCTCTCAAGCCGGAAGATTGGTCCTCATTAAATATGTGTTGGAATCCATATATGTGTATTGGATGTCCCTAGCATGCATTCCAAAAGGAATTTTGAGAAAGTGAGAACATTTTGCTTCAAATGCCTTTGGTTGGTAAGATCCAATAATGTAGTAACCCCATGGATTAAATGGGAAATACTTTCTCAGTTGAAATCGTTGGTTGGTTAGGGAATAAAAAATATTCAGCTTTTTGTAAAATATTTAGCTGCAAAATTAGGTTGGAGACTTCTCACCTCCCACAACGTCTAGACGGAAGTGGTTCAAAACAAATACATCTGACAAGACACATTCCTGGGATGGATTAGCAACACAAATAGGGGAAGGTCGAGGATTTTGATCATACAGAAAGTTGTCCTTTCGTATGTACCCCTTATTGAGGAAGGTCTTGCATGGAAATAGGGAATGGAGAAAAAAATCAAATTGGAACATACCCATGTCTAGGATGGAAAAACCATCAAATTATTTCACCACAACTTTTGCACACACTTCATCTACAGGGCATCATACATTTAAATCAAGTGGCGGATCCAGCTTCGTCCTCTCTTTGGAAGCAAGGATGGAAAAGTGCAAAAATGTTGGGGATCCCGGATGGTCAAGCAAATGACTGGAATGCATTCCTTTAAACCCTTCGAACAACAAATGTTCAACTAACAAACTCACCTAACGAACTTATATGGGAATTAGGTGCAAATGGTTAGTAAACACCAAAAATGGTTATCAATGATTGTCAACTGCTGCACATACGGGATACCCCAAGTGGTGGTGCAAAAGCGTTTGGAGGGCTAAATTCCCACACAAATCAAAGCTATTTATGTGGTGAACGCTGGAAAAAAAATCCTATTTGGGATTTGATGTTGAATTGAATATTGAAGGGACAGGATGGTGTGTGCTATGCAAACAAGAAAATGAATCTATTACACACCTCTTCATTTCTTATCCCTATGCAATTCATACCTGGGCGGAACTCAAAAGAAGATTTAATTCCACAATCGATTGGAGTGGGACCTCTATGGAATAATCTTGGAAAATGTGGCTACCATAGGTTGATACTGCAAACTACCGAGCACTCCCTATACTCACTGTTTGGGGCATATGGTTGGCCTGAAACAAAGCTATATTTTATTATTCATCCTCTATCCCTGATATTATAGGAAATAACATCCTAGACATCCTCTCTCATTTTCCTCTGTAGAAGGACATTGATGTGGTCAGAACCATCGGTGTGGAACAAATTGACAAAAGAAAACCTTGGGCATTTTTCGACGGCACAACCCAAAACCAAATTTGTGACGATGGAGTTTCTCTCTCTCTCTCTCTCTCTCTCTCTCTCTCTCTCTCTCTCTATATATANGAAAAACTCTACAGATTTTCGGGGACTCCATGAATGTCATAAACTGAATAAACAAAGTTCAAAAGTGCCAAAATGTTTTTCTTCTAGTTTTCATAGGGGAAATTATGCGACATTTGGAAGATTTTAATACCTACACTTGTCGCCATATTTATAGGGAGAGGAATGCGGAAGTAGATCAACTTTCCAAAAAGGGACTGAACACACCGCTTAGACAATGGAAGATAACATAGAATCATAATGGAACTCTCCATGAATACTATCACCGATCATTTATCAATGGTTTGGCTCCAACAGATTAAACAGTTTTGGGACAAAGTACATTATAACAGTTTTTTTTAGGAAAGAAACATTTTGGAAACTCTTCTCACATACTATTTTTTTGCATTCGTGGAAATGGTTCCGGACTTGACAGGTTTGATGCAAGGATTTTTTTTTTTAAATATTATATGCATACTTACTCCAGCACTCTCGGTACTCATACACCTATGTTTTTGCATGAATATGGAAGGACAAAAAACCATATGTATGGGCTGAAAAGAAGTAAATAGAAAGGCCTAGGAACATGGCCTTCTACAGAATGTAATTTTGTTAAAACTCATTAATAAAATTACACTTTTTCCTTGGAAAAAATATACAAATAATAACAGAACATACCTTGGGAATAAGCTATTATGCGACTTCTAATTACAAAAATAATAATAATGAGAATCTTTGAAGACTCGTAAAAAATAACCCTTCTAAACCCCAAAATCAAGGTTTCTAAAGTGTAAAATCTCGTTCCAAAAGTTGCAATTACAGGTTCCAAAAGTGTACTTTTGCTTTTGATATCGCCACTTTTGAAACTAGTTTTTGCACTTTTATTGTATGATAAATATGATAATGGCAAAACCTGATTCTGCGCTTTTGGAAAGCTACTTTTGACACTTAGAATACTTAATTTGTAATTTTGAAAACCGATTTTGTCACTTTCAAGCTTTGATTTTGCACTTTTGGAAACCAAAATCGATACTTTTCAAGTATTATAATCACACAATTGAATATAGTACAAACAAACATTCGAGTGTATTATTTAGCAAAGTACTTCCATTTTTTTACAGCTAGCCTCACATCACTCACACCATTCAGATGTAGCAAGCAAGGTTATAATCAATCTAACAAGAATGTGTCATTGACATCTTTACAAGTATACATTATTATTATAATGCAGTTCCCTTCCTTGTTACAAACATGTTTTTATTTCGATTAATCTACAATCATTGTATTTGTAACATCATAACCATGGATCACTATGATAACCCTCTTTGGATATGAAAGAACAATCATCTTGTGTTAATATTACTGTAAATTGTTCCCTTTCCAATCATGTTCTTTGAAACAATGTTGGAAAAAACTCATCTACGGTTTTTTTGTGCGGATGTCCATACAACCACTTCAAATGTACTAAAGCATTTTTCAAAAAATTCCATAAATCTTGGTCGTATAAAATAATACTTTGTGCTTGATTCAATATCCGGTGTTTGTGGCAATTTGAATTTCTATTTTTTATGAAATTCATGTAAAAAAACTCAATTGAAATAAAAAATAATCAATGGTTTATCCTCCCACATGTTCTCCATGTTTTTTTCTATATTTCCCTCTTTGTCTATGGTGCATCTCTCTAGAGACCATAAAAATAAAAAACGGTCCCCAAATTCTTTTTTCTACCTGTCCTATTTTTTTTTGTAAACAATGACTTCCCCTCGTCGACATCACATTTACATGACCAGATCCCAACATCGAATTTGGAAAGACATATATTCAAAAATTATTTCACATTTGTTCGTGATTCATATGAATTTTCTTTATGCTTAAATTCAAATTCTGGAATAGTACTTTCATCCCCATTTTTTTGTTTTTTTTCCTCCATCGGTACTTTTTTTATTCCCTGTTTCTTCTTTTTTGGAGGCATTTTCTGTGGCTTTCTTGCGAAAGAGAAACCCTTCCATTTCTAATATCAATAAAAAACAATTATAGGGAGATGCGCATAAATATCTCTTGTCATAATATATTCCAGAATAAATTTGTTTCACCAAATTAGGCAGAAAATAATATTTGTTTCTTACATGTCAATGACATGCCAACATTTGAGTGGTGGGTAGCAATGTTGCAGCTACCGTGTTTTGCCACCAAGTCCTCGCCTAGTTCATTATTATCCAAGGATACCGTCTCTAATGTTCTTGGTTGGCTAACTATATCCATGGACATAATTGCTCCCTGGTCTCATTGTGGATGATACATATGTTTAGAAACAATCCAATCGTCTTGACTTGGAAATTTGCATGTATACATTTTTTTATAACCTTTTTATAGTATTTAATGTCACTATCCTTGTTCATAATTTATATAATTTAACCAAGATCTTTGAAAATTAAATTATTACCTTATAGTTTTTTGAACCTTTCTTGTACATCTTGTACTTACTTTCCATCTTATACATCTTGTCCATCTTGTCCACTAGTTTGGTAGTTCTTTATGGATTCTCCATCACATTCAATGTCGTCATCGGATATTATAATATTGTTGAACGATATCTCAGTGTCCTCTTTATTTAAATCTTTAGTGGAAAAGGAATTTCAACAAGTTATTGAACATAAGCAACCGAAAAATGTAAAATACCATGAAATAAGACATCTAAAACATTAATACAAATACCTTACTTTGTATGGACGAAATAATGATAGAAACTCTTCATAAATAGCTTTTGTTGTATTGTCTCCACAATAGAAATGATTATTCTATCTGGCGATCTACTCAATGAACGAAGAACTCTACCTCTTGTGTACAACGAAAGAATTGTACCTTGATAAGAGGCCAATCTGGAAACCATGAGATCCCAGAAATCATGTGTCCTTTCTTTTGCAAAAACATGGCTTCTCAAAATATTAGTTGGAACCTTGGACAAAGATGAATCAATCATTGGTAGGTTCTCATCCTTCCAATACATATCCATTTGAAAAATAGACCAATTATCCTCTTCCAATCCAATTCTCTAATAATGTATAACAGAGAATCCTATAAATAAGTCCTTTGAGAAATCTCTATGAACTCCCTTGGTAGGATTATGCTTTATCGCTTTTTTTTATTTCTTGTAGAAATGAGTGAATACATTGGAAACCATATGTCCATGCACTAACACAATTGCACATATCAACAATAACAAGTTCGTAGATGATTGCAACACCAAAAAATGCAATGGATCTTAGTGCGTTGACCAAAAATGCAGGATAACAACATAGACAAATGAATTGTGAACTATCTTTGATGAATTCAATGGGCATACCCCATCTCCTCTTCACTGATATATAAGTTCAATATTTTCTCAGCATCCTTTGGTAATTTGGTACCATTATCCTCTTCTTCTTTCTTTCTCTTTTTTCCTTAGTAATTGAATCATAAAATACTACACCGTTTTTGGAAATGATTTGGAGCAATTTTATAGATTTTAATAGCATTATCGCCAGTGAGTCCCTATGGATGAAAAGGATGAACATCACAAACTTTGAAATATTCACAAATCAAATGCCTGGTTAACCTCTTGTCCTTGATCTTCTCGCAATATTGAAATAAAGTATTTGTGCAAAAAAAATTGTCAATTGATGTGCTCATCTAAACTGATCCTTTGGTTATATTGTCCACCACATCAGTCAATTCCTCTTCATCAACATCACGCAATGGTAAGAAAAAATTAGATCCATGATTCTTTATTTTATTTTTGAACAAAATTGACCTGATTAATGGTCTTGGGTGATCATGGCAAGGAACCACTTTTGTAAAGCTAAAATACAAACATCCATTTGTTCCACAAATCAATGAGATGTCAAAACAAGAGTCATCTTATCTTTAAGGCTATCCTTTGAGTGAACAATAAATATATCCATACATTCACCTTAGAAAACCTACAAACATATAAAATTAAAGATAATATTTAATTTAGTAATTCCAGAACACAAGAAGCAATTTGTGGACATTAATCGCAAAGAAGAAAAACTTTATACCTACCAAGCATCGCTGGAAGCATTTCCCTTTCTTGGGCGGGATGGCCTACCGCGAGATATCCATTTCTCCCTTTCTTTTACAATTTGAGAAATAAAGGGAGTGGCTGCAAATTCCTTGTTTGATTATTTTTTGTTGTTTGCATGATTTGTCGATAACGTTTGGAGGAACATCTTTATGTTGAAGACGATTTGTTTGATGACGATACCTTGAATGGGTCGCTTGATATTTATCAGTTTCAATAATTTTTTTCTATGCTGAAATAGTATGCTTCCCATCCAATATATAGAAATTTACGAAAGCAAAATCAATTTCCTCTTCATTTCTAGGAAGAGATCTTTCCCCGGTATCCTTATTGAAAGGAAATAGAACAACATATCTCAATTTTGTTCTAAAATTTGATACAAGGGATAAAACCATCCTTGCCACCGCATTGTCATCAACATTTCGATATTGTAGATCCAGAGGCGCAATAACACATATTGTTACATCAATAGAAAAAACTTTATGATTGAATAAAAAGTATTTGATATGTTATTTTTTAACTTTATTGGCTCACTTCAACTAACCCAGGTTCAACCTTCAATCCGACCAACAAACCTAAGGCACTGGCCCGACAGAGCATACCCCCATTTGCAACACTTGTGATGCAAGTGAAGTATCACACAAGATGCTTATATGGATTGCAAGAACTAGACTTCTGCAGTTACAAAATGGGATCTCTCCATGGCCGAATTTGACAAACTTCCAAAGGATGCAGATAGGGGAACAATCATCAACAGATAACAATACTATATAAAAGCATACATATCTAAATCACATCTACCACATTCTCAGTATTGTTATTCCATTTCATTGTAAGAATTATTAGTCGTGGAAAAATCACAATGCTTCGGACATAAAATAAACATACACCATTAACACAAAGGTTTTAACGTAGAAACCTGGACGAGAAAAAACCACAAAAGCGCTCCTCATATGGCATAAATCGCGTCTTGAATGCTTTTGGTTTGCGCACACAACCTGCAGACGTGTTCATCAAAACTCCATTACCCTATGTCCATGCACACATCTTGTGGATAAACATTGCATAACCTTCACGAGTCTTATTCATCATTCGCACTACAGCATACAAGATTACAAATAATCTTGAAACATATTCTCGACCAACTCTTACACAAAATATGCCCCAAAACAACTCACAACTACCATTCACTAAGATCCTCCTACTCAAGAATCCCCTTTACATTTTTATAAGCTCTAATGGCCGAGTTTACATTACATTCCCACTACACTTAAGTGGACAACTTTTCCAACTAACTCACCCCTTCTGTTTAATGTTTCCCCAAAAATTGGCCAAAATTATGGATTTGACCCATTCTTTATTTGCTCCGTCAAATCCTTGTTCACACTACGACCAGATTCCTCAAAACTTCTCGACCATACTTTACACACTTCCCTAGGGCCAACATGCCCCCAACACTCACTTGTGGCTCATCCCGAGCCACTTCAACTAAACACCTATATCACGTTCAACTTATTTTGAAAATCTTGGAATATTTTTATTACATCCTTTGCCCGTCGCTGAACATATTTCTTTACCTTGACAAATTTCTCCAAAATTTGGAACTGACAGGTTCCAAAGTTTCCACTTTTGTTTTCTCCAGATCATGTCACACCTACACATATACCAGATGAATGGTCCCCGTGACCTCCTCTGCTTTGGCCTTAATCTCTGTGACACAATCAGTTCTTCATTGTTGTTGTGTTCAAAGATTGGTGACTTGCTACTGTAAGGCTTTGAACTAAATAACCTTACTCATCTTCTCAACCAGAGGCAATGTTTTCAATGAATTCCTTAACCCGATCAGATTGGATTTGACTGTATGAAGTTTCTCTATTATATTCTGCAACTCATCATCATCCATCAAGGCTTCCTAAGCATGGGAAACCTGCACATATGCCTTAACACAAAGTGCCTCAACTTCCTAAATTTGTTGCACATTTTCACCCACTGCCTTTTGTCGATCTTCCAATACTTTAGGGGTGTACTAGGAGGCATCTTAAATTCTAGTTCTACAATTCACTGGCATAAGTTGATAGTCACTTCCCCTAGCCTAATGACCCGATCTTCTGGGAGCATGTCAGGTGTAACTCCCACCTTTGGAATTTCATGGCAAGAAAATGTGACATCTTGTTCAAGTCTCTGCCTATCCTGCTACCATTGTTGTGTCTGCTGCTCTATGTCCTCCAATTTAGTCTGAAGAGAAGATATGGTGGTATTTGAGCACTTCAACTATTCATAGATCGTATGTTCCCTTCTCTTAATCTCGTCTACTGCATCCCGTAGAATGTTATGTAGTAGAAACATGGGAAACACAGAGAGTCCGATGCCGACATAAATGATGTCCTGAATCATGTTATTGTCTTCAGGTGTAACCAAGTCAAGTGCTTTAGGTGACACTTGAACCTTTTGATGTTGTCGAGTCATAGGTACTTCAACTAGGTGATCCTCAAAAGGAACAGCTTCTTGCGACTATGACGGGTCTCGACGGACCATTATCCTTACTTCCTTAACCGTGACGTAGAGAGTCTGAAGTAAGTCAGTAATGCCCCCAACCAAGTTTGTATATTGAGCACACCATGAAAGGATTAAATAGAAATTATTGAGTTAAAAAAACCATGTATTATACATTTTTTGTTTTTTTGTTTTCATCTATTGTGCGGTTGTTCTCAATAAACAAAACGAGCCATTCTAGTTTTTAGTGCGCTATGAAAGGGTTAAATTCAAAAGAAAATCAAATTAAAAAACCAAGGAATTAGATCATTTTTTTATTTTTTATTTTCATTTCTGGTGCGGTAGTGTTCCATAACCCCACTAGGGTGTTCTAGTTTCTGATGCACTAGAATAGGGTTAAATAAAAAATACCAAATTGAAAAAAAACATCTTTAGTTGGGCTAGAGTTGAAGCCAATATTCTTTTGCCATTGTCCAAGGCAAGGAAGAGCAAGTCAGGTGTTTGAACTTGGGAATATGTAATTGAATGTCAACAATGTTAAAATTCAAACTAATAGATTTTGTGTACAAATCTTAAACCCTAAACACCCTAATCCCCAAGCTTTTTTCTGGTATTGTCCAGAGCAGGGGAACTTTGTATATACCTAAGTTCATAAGTGGTGTCGTATGATTCAAAAACTAGCCAGCCTCTTCCACCAAAGCTTGAAGAACCTCATTAATGTCCACCTAAGGAGGGAGATTGTATCCTCCATGTTTTCTTAGATGGTGAAATATTTTGGTTTTTATAGCCCTCTTTTTCCCTCTCTCTTAGCTTTTCCTTCTCCCTCTTGCATGCGCTATGTCTGCCCATTTTCCCTTTCAAATTTTGTGAAATCGGGATCTCCGTGAAATTCCCAAAGAAGTCGTTGATTCCAAGAGTAATAATAGATAAGAGGGAAAGAATTACATGGGATAAATGTTCAATTGTATGTAGGACTTGGGGTGCCCATCCTTCACTGCAATAGAAAACTAAATTTATCAGTTGATTCATCGCATTTGTCACACTAATATTGCCTTCCTTGTTCGTCATTCAACTGGAAAGGAGTTCGAATCATGAGAAATTCCATATCATAGAAATGGAAGCTATCATTAAATATTACAATCGTCATCAATGATTTTCTCACCATTGGGAGTTGGAATTTGGGAAAATCCAAATGCAAATGACGACCTAAAAAACGATGTGATGTGAAGATGTATACTAAATTCTTCATCCCATTTATTGTAAACACAATATTGTATGTAGTCCATGGTTCCAACCGGTACTCATTATCACATATATTTTAACTTTTTTGTTTTTATCAAGAGTGAATCGTGATCTCAAAGTTTGAGCTTTCTAAATATGGAATAATATCTAATTTGATCTTCCTAAATAAGGAAAAGAAAAATTACAATAATTTGAATATGATAAAATAAAAGGTATTTCTATTAAAATTCTTGTAGAGAGGATTTTATGGAAAGTTCCTTATTTTGGCCATAAAATAGGGGGTATTGATATTAAGATAGATGCAAATAAATTTTATAGGGTTGGGAAGTAAGTCTGTAATTATAGTTAACAAAAATAGTATTACTATTATAAAATAAAAAAATTCTTCGTTGTTTAAGATAAGAGAGGAGGAAGAGACCAAATATTATACTAGTAGGAGACACCATGGCTATGTTGTAGTTGTCTCCGTTTAAACCACAAGATCGTTAGGAGTGATGATAGAATCATTCTTAATCTTGAGATAAGCACAACTACAAAGATGAAGTTTACGAGAAAATTACTCTCTTATTGAAGTTCAAGTGTACCTCATATATGATGTTTGGATCTTCTCTATAATAAGTACTCCATACATACCTCATTTACATATCATACACTAAAGATAAAGATAATGGGAAATCCGTTTGTTTTGTAAGATTAAAAATATATTCTTTTCATTTCATGCATTAGATGAAGCTTTTGTCCAACATTATACCAAACTATTATTACAAAAAAATGAGAATTTTTTCCAATAGTAAATGTTCAACCACAAACAATTTATAAAAGAAAATTTCAAAGCGACCGATACATTAACATCAACCACATTGAAAATTAAAAATTACAATTATTCAATGTTTTTTTCTTATGCCCCAAGGGAACATCTATATGTAGCCCCAATGCAAGCCGTCTCAGAGGAGCGATTCGTGGCCTACAAAAGATATAACTTATTCACAACTCGTCACTAGGAGACAAACTACATATTGCATGCACAATAACAAATTTGGACACTTTCCTTTTCATAAATAACTCATGGTCATTGAAGTGTTCCTCGAATGAACAATTTACAGAAAATAAAGAGCACCTAGAACTATTTATGAACCCTGCAATGTTCCCATGAGTGCGTGGACAACCATCAATATATAATAGGTTCTTCCTGTAAAATATTCCATAAACATCAGGATTCATGCACATACAATACATGGAAATGCTATGTTTGTATTCAACAATAATCAAGTAATCTGATGGAAAATATATAGAACCGCAAATGGAATAAGTGTAATTAATTGATTGGGAGGAATGAGTACATGTGAAAAGATAAACAACTTAAGATTTGCAACATCTATATTAGACTTGACAATCATTTTTTTTTCTTTTTCCTTTTTTGACAAAAATGGGTATGTTTATATTAAAATTGGAATAGGAATAGCTGAAAGAAATACAACAATATAATTTATAGAGAAATCAGATCTTAAAGGCCTGCAGATTCTACTACCAATATGCTTGAGTGATCCCTTAGATAATTAGTTAATTGACTTTTAAAAGCTTGCTTCTTAAGGAGGTAAAGCTGAGGATAAAATAAGGTTTGCCGAAATCTCATTTTTGCTTAATACCATTGACTTATTAGCAACCTGATCTGCCAAATCATTTAGCTCATGGAGAATATGAAAGAACTCTAACCGACGAAAGGTCTTGGAGACAGAATTAATTCTTTTAATCAGTCTAGCCAACCTTAAATTTCGACTCTGACTTACTCTGTTCATCGCCTGGATTATTAAACGATAATCTCCCAAGACAATAGCTTCCTAAATTCCTTTTTCTTTCAGTTGCTTGATTCCTTGCCATAGCCCATAGGCTTCAACTATGTTGTTGGAGTCAGTTCCTATATTCCAGAAATCTTCCACTTATATTTTCCCCTCATGACAAATGATGACCCCTCCACCTCCCTCCATCCTTGGATTCCCCTTTGAGGCACCGTCGAAGAACAACTTGAACATATTCCTCTCTTTCATCTAGTTTCCAAATTGGGATTTATCAAGTCTTATTTCCCAAATTTCTAGCTTCTTCAAGGGCATATCTATGTTTTCAGCAAAAGAGCTAAAGGAATGCATCCAATTAATCTCATTGGTTGTGAGATTGGCTTTGTTTCTGGAAACCTACTTGATCTTTATAACCTCTCCCATGAGATCTTGTGTCTTGGATACAATTTTCCCTAGCAGCTGAGAATTGTTCTGGAAAATTCTTTGGCTACGTCTATCCAAATATGCCAGTAGACGAGCTTTGGTAGCTTCATCCAGCATTCTTTGATTCCTTTTTTTTACCAAATTACCTTTGTACGCCTTTTCCCAATTAGCGAAACAATTCTGAGCATTGTTGGGCAGCTCAATCTTGTCGAACCAAGGGACAGTGAGCTGATCCCACATGGCTCTAGAGTAAGGACAAATAAAGAATAGATGTAGGATGGTCTCAGTGCTTTCACAACACATTGTACATCTAAACGGGCCCTCGGTCCCTCTCCTTTCTAGATTTTCACTAGTAAGGATCCAACCATGCACCATCGTCCAGACGAAAATATCAATTTTAGGCAGCGTGGAAGCTTCCCACGAGTTTTTCCAAATCGTTGGGTTGATGGTTGCACTTGGGACCATCATGAACATTTTGTAACCTTGGGAAGAGGTGTACAGACCAATTCTGTAGCCCCATCCAAGACTGCCTTTTGTTTTTCTTGCCACCGACGCTGTACCGATCAGATAGTTAAGAATTTGTTTTTTGTCTCCATCAAGTTCCACTGGACACTCCAACAAAGTCCAACCGATCCACCGATATGGAGGTTCATTATCCCACTGAGCTATATCCCACATCATGCTAATTCCTTGCCTTTCAGTCCATCTTCTGAATGCATGGAGAGATGGAGGGAGTGAATTCCCCATTATTGAATCATGCCAAATATTAATCTATTTACCATTTCCAGGTATCTAGTGAAGGTCTTATTTGAACCTGGGAAACACCTTCTTGCACAGAGAAAAAATTAGAGTGCCATGCTTGTTCTCAGGAATGGAATCAAGACACCATAGTGTTAGAATAGTAGATTCAAGATAAACTAGTTAACCTATCTAAGCAACCAACAACATATCATAAAAGATAAGAATAGGAAAAGAAAAGGACAAGAGAACACCGATACATGTGGTTCACCCTAATGGGTTACATCTACAGGAAGGTAGTCTTCTATTATCTCCAGAATGTCTTCTCCAATCTTACAAGAGAGCAAAGCACAAATACCCCAAAAATATAGATGATGTAGAACAGTGTCACAATAGTACCACTACTACATCAAGAATACATTATATGTAGAGACTCACTTGACCCTATTATATACTAAGAGATGAGGAGGAATTACTCTCACATATTGCATGTGAGATAATATAATTCTCCAAAATAACATCTCTTAATACAATGCCATGGACAAATACTCTACGCAAGTAAATACACCACCATATAACTATGGGTTAAATTTATTACTCTTTTACATAAGATTGTAGACAACTTTCGACATAATACAAAGACATTATTACCTTCCAAGGAATATAATATATTCCAACACAGAGTCTCGGTCCCAAGAAATATTTTTTCCAAATCACCTGACTGCTCCAAGAGGGTTTTTTGTCTACCAGGTTCCATAGCAGCCTAGCACCCATTTCCAGGTTTTGGAACTTCATATCTCTAATCTGGAGACCTCCTTCTAGCCGGGACATTTTAATTTTCCTCCAGCTGATAAGAGCAAATTTTTTCCCCTCACTGTTTTTCCCTCCTTTCTAGAGGAAGTGTCTCAACATGCTTTCAATCTTTGCTAAAATTTTGGGAGGGGCCAACAAACTAGAACACTGATAGAGCGGATAGTTATTAAGGACAGCTTTTATCATTACCAATTTCCCAGCCATATTTAACCAAACTGCTCCCCAGGCAAGAATTTTATTTTTTATTTTTTCAATCAATGGATTCCAGTCCGAGCTCTTCGGATTATTTCTGAAAATAGGAACCCCCGGATACTTAAAGGAGTGCCAGTTAGTTACTCCTTCAATTTCTAGTATACAGGAGATTCCAGCATATCCCTCGGGTTGATATTCCAGCTGTAGATCGAGCTCTTTCTAAGGTTTAGTTTGCTCCCCAAAGCTTGGCAATATTGGTCTAATTCAATTTTGAATCTTCTGGATATGAGCTGACTTGCCCCTCCAAGCATAATTGTGTCGTCTGCAAACTGTGCATGGTTGATGTCCTTTGTTCCTCAAGCCATACTGATGTCGATTAAATCTCGATCCCTCCTTTATTGCTCGAGTTGGAGGCTGAGGACAAAGGCTTGGATTGCATAGAGAAGAGGCGAGAGCAGGCAACCTTGCCTCAATCCTCGTCTGGCTTGGAAAAAACATGCCGCTCTTTCATTAATAAGGGGGGCAATCCAAGGCTTACTGATACAATATTTGACCCAACTGATGAAGCTCGGATCAAAGCCATATCTTCCCATTGCATGGAGGAGAAAGGAGTGAGAAACTCTATCAAACGCGTTGGCTAAGTCAATCTTCACCACCATCCCTTTATCACCATTCTTCAGGATGGAATGAATGGCCTCTTGGACGAGGATTATATTATCCCAGATTCTCCTTCCTTTAATGAAGCCTCCTTAGTTCTCAGGGATGATATGGGGTAGGATATCTTTTAACCTCCTAGCCATTATTTTGGTCATTATCTTGTATCTCATATTACATAGAGAGATGGGACAAAATATTTCAAAGGATTATGCATCCTTCTCTTTGGGAATTAGTGCAAGAAATGTTGAATTTGTGCTTCCACCAATTGTGTCACATATCTGAGATTTTGTCACCATTTTAAATAAGTATTTCTTTACAATATTCCAACACTCTTTGATGAAGGTTGCATTGAACCCATGTGGGTCTGGCACCGTATCATCCTTCATATCATCCACGACTTCTTTCAACTCTTCCATGGTTATCCTTTTTATCATCCTGTCATTTTCCTTATTTTTAACAATTTTTGGAACTAAGTCCATGATCTCATTTTCAAATATGGGGCCAGCCTCTGCTGAGTATATTGCGCTGAAGTATCGAGTGGATTCAATTTTTATTTCTTCAAAATCATGAATAACATGATCCTAGGCATGTATTTCATGCACAACCTTATAATTTTTCCTCGACTTGGCCTGTTTATGGAAAAACCCAGTATTTCAATCCCCTGCTTGGAGCCAAAGACATCTGGTTTTCGGTCTCCCTAGTTCATCCTCCGGTATGCAGGCAGCATGGAGCTCTTGCTACAGTTTGACATCTTTTTTTTTATCTGCCTCAGTGATCTTGGTTGTTTCCATGGCGATCTGGTGGGCCTCAAGCTTCAACACGACTTTTTTTTTTAACTTGGTGTTTCTAAAGCTTTTGCCCATTTCTTGAGTGCCTTCTTAGCTCTACACAGCTTTTCTTCCCATATGTAGAATGAAGAGCCTGTAACCGGAGAATTACATGCTTCAGCAACAATCTTCATGAAGTCATTGTGTGAGAACCACAAAGGACTAAACCGGAAAGGTATAGGGCCGAGGTTCTGGTCTTTCCTCATCTCCAACATGACAAGTTTGTGATCTGAACCTCCAAACGCCTGGATTTTGGAAGAAGGGATCAATCCCAGGAGGAGAAAGGAGTCTTGCACCAAAAACCTATCCAGCATGGCAGCAATATGCCTTTGCCCCAATCTCTTGTTATTCCAGGTGTATTTCCCTTTGGCTGGAATGACATCTGATAGAACCCAATCCAGAATTATATCATCAACTTACTCCCTTATAGGATCTCTAACCACCGAACCTCCTCTTTTTTTAGCTTGGTTTAAGAAGATGTTTAGATCTCCAACTTGGATGACATTTCCCATCAGATTACTCCTTTCTTCTCGAAGTAGATTCCAAAAAAAAAAAATCAGCATAAGCAGTAGGCACATAAATGTTAAAGAGTCTTACCTGGATATTAGATTCTTTCTATAGCAGTGTAGTTAGAATCTAGTGAGGGTTATGCTTGATTTCAATTAGTTCATATTTCTAATCGTCCCAGAGCGTTCCTATTCCTCTGGAGGCTGCCCTTGAGCTGATTGCAGTTCTTCCTCCTTTATTCCATAAGTTTGCACTAACCTAGAGAAATGTATCCTTCTCCATCTTGGTTTCCTGGATCAGTAAGATGTCTGGTTGGGCTAGTATTATCAAATATTTCATAGCTTCTTCCTTGAATTTTCTTCCCAGGCCTCTGTAGTTCCAGGAGAGGACCTTCAATACTTACTTTCAGTGGATGAGGGCATCCCCTTCTGGAATTTCCCTTGATGCTGAGTGTTTCTAGTTTTCTGGAGAAGTTTTTCCAACGTTAATTGAGAGACTTGTAGTTTATCTTTGTAGGTGGCTTGATCTCACATTTCCCTGGTTGATTTTCTTCCTCTTTCCTTCTTCTTGCTTGGGGTATCCATGTCGATTTCCCCTTCCTCTTCTTCCTCTTCCTCGGTATTGGATTCCTCCCATGACTTTTCCTGGTTTACCCCTTCTTTTACCACCTCTGCTCCTGAATCTGATTGGACCAGAGAGGCATTGTATTTCTCAGATTGGTCTGATATGAAAACTTCTTTTCCTGGTTCCTTATTCTCCTCATTGTAGGATATCTCCCCTATAACACTAGGTACACTCTGGGTCTCGTTGGCCTTACCTTCTGAGGGGACTTTCCTATGTTCGTTTTCCCCCCATCTTTCCTTTGCACCTCTCCACTTTTTGCTTTTGTCTTGCTCCTCTTTGTTTTTTTCCATCCTTCCTCTTTTTCATGTTGGTCCTCTTGCTTTTGTGGGCAGTTATGATAGAAATTCCCATATTCATGGCACCCTCTGCACTTGAATGGGAGTTGTCCGTAGTCCATCTTTTGAAAATGGTACTAGTTTCCTACTATGAACTTGATTGCCTCTGGTAATCCGGATTCGAGATCCACCTCCACATAGATTCGAGAACATGCATATTGATCTTTTGGGCTTGCCATATCAATATACCTTCCCAATGTATTTCCAATTTCTTTGAGAGATTTTGGATTCCAGCAATAAATTGGAAGGTTTGGGATCCTAACCCAAACTGGGAAGGCCTTAGGAATATCTGCCTCGGGATCGAAATTTGATGTCCAATTGTTCAGGTAAAGGCCTTGTGGTCCCATGAAATAGGGTGCATTCTTGAAGATTAGTTCCTTGTCCTCCTTCGATTCAAAGTCAAATAGGAAATATCCTCTCCAAACTGAGTAAGATGCTACATTTTTCGAGATCAAGGGTCTCTATTTCCTCTAGACCCAGCTCTCAGTGGTTTTTGGAGATGGCCAGAGTCCAGTGAATTTCCTAATCAAAGCTCGTTCTGCCAATGAGAGAGCCACACGGATTGTCTCCTCCAACGATAGAGCAACAACCGGAAATTCCTCGATCCATTTAATGAACTTCGGGGGGGATCCCTTGGAGATATTCTTATTTTGCTCATATACTAGCTTCTCAAATACTTCCAAAAGAGGGCGAGAGGTCGTCCCGCCCTCCTCATTCCCCATAGGTCTGCGTCCTCCTTTCTGTCCCAGATATAGATCCCAGACAACCCAATGAGCCGATCCAAAAGGAACAAATCACATCTTACATGCACCGTTGCATGCACTCTGCTCTGAAAGTTTCAATGAGCATGTAGACCTTTGCATGCACTCATCTCATAGTAGGTGATCAATGAGGGAGGGATGTATGTATATGTTGCATGTACTCATCACATGATCAACAGAGATCGAGATCGATCTGCTCCTGTAAGGTTCGGAGACTGAGGGCTCAATCTTCCTTACCCTTTATGATCTCTCGTATTAGAATCTAAAAAAACCAGGCCCATTTCTTCTCAGCAAGCAATCTTGACCATAAATTTTAGCTCACATTTTTTTTCTTACAAAAAGGGTTATATTTGTATTAATATGGCTGAAGAAATTAGGCATATTCTTACCCAAAAAAATCCATCCAATAGTCTGAGAACTTATTCTGGAAACAACATAATTACAGTCTTCTAAAGACGTAATTCAGAACAAAAAAAAATCCTTAGGCTACTATAGATCTTGACAAAACTATATAAGAGTAAAGTGCAAAAAAACTAGAACTAGAATCATTAATTGAGTCTTTCTCATCATGACTTGAGTCATATGTATCCACTGAGTTGTTGTTCTTATCTCCAAGACAACTTCCCTTAATAATATGAGTAGCTTCAAGATAATCGTCTAATTCCACATCATGAGTGCTTTGATTTTCTTCAGGGGAATCCATAGAGCAAAGCAAACTGTCTTCAAGAGAGTCATCAGAAGTGGCTTCATTTTCTTCACTAGATTTTTTCTCTACGTTTAACGTAGAATCAACAAAATTCTTATCAGCAGAGTTCATGATAGAGTCATCATAATTGTTGCCATCAAAATTCTCCTCAAACCTAGAGTTCTTTTCATTCAAAATTTCCTCATGCTTTGAAACAAAATTTGCAATTTTGTTTATCTGATCTTTACACTTAAGAACATCCCTGTCAAATCCCTCCAGACAAACATCTAGTCCCGAGGTAAAATTAGTGAAACTATGAGAAACCTGTACAAACCCTTCAAGCCGATATTTCATTCCTTCGATATGGGAGGATATGTATTGAATAGTTGAGATAATACCCTCCATCTAAGATCAAATTTCTCTTAACTAAGCTCNAAAACCTTCAAGCCGATATTTCATTCCTTCGATATGGGAGGATATGTATTGAATAGTTGAGATAATACCCTCCATCTAAGATCAAATTTCTCTTAACTAAGCTCGAAATTTGAGTATATTGGCCTGCAAAGAAATAACTCTGCCAGAGAGCTCATTAAGTCTCTTAGTAACATCCACACGTGAATCCCTTGAACATTGCACTGAAGGGATGAAGAGTCTATGATAATCCAAAGCCACACAGAGCTTAACAAGCTGAAAGACAAACTGAGCCACAACAAAACTTGAACCGGAGTCCACACAAGTTTTGGGAGAACTTAAGGAAAACTCATATAAGATATAGTGACTATAAACATACCCAATTTTCAACAACCGAACCAAGGGTGAGAAGGAAAATTAAAATAGGTCCTACATAGAGCTTGCCTCACAATCAAAGGGTGATTTCCAACCCCAAAAAACTCTTCCCCAAAATCCAGTTTGTTCTTGACAATAAAGAGAATGAATAGAACCGAAATCTCAAGATGGAAGATGAAAAGAGAATATGCCAAACTTTCACCACTTCCTCTAGAGGAAAAAGCCCTATTTCCTTCAACAAATTCAAAGTGAAAAAAGAGTCTGGTACTCAACCAAAAAATAGAAATTTCAAGAGAGGCCAAGAGATGGATTAAATACCTAACCTAATTGATGCCAACATCCCAAACTCTCCAAAGAAGAGCAAGCAAAGCAAGGATTCTATCATCGCTCTCCCACACACTAGAAACAACTATTCAATTCAAAGGGATCCACTATCCCATGATAGAGGAGGTGGCTAAAGTCTCAACATAAATCTCCAACATACCAGGATCAAAATTCACAAAATGGCACCACTCTCTCTCGCTACATAAAATATGAAGTCGAGAATGAGAAGAATAGCTCATAAAAACATCAAAATCACAATAATCATTACTGCCAACTGCCTGGAGCAAGCAAACCCAATGAACATTAATACCAAACACCACTTCCATACACCAATTGTACACCAACCAAATATCCTTGAAATCAATAATAAAGAATTTTTGGAAGACCGGCCTACAAATGATTAGGAGGAATTTCAATAAAAAAACTTTTAAGGGAGATAACATAAATTTTGAAACCCATTCTCTTTAATATTCCCCTTGTCCATGCTATATTATTGGCCAAAGCATTCACTTGAGCAGTATTTATCTTCAAACATTAAATAATTGTTGGGAGGAGATCAAAGAGAGAAAACCAATTATTCTTATATGGATTCGATTTGCAATAGAGTCCTTTAGTTTTGTCATGCTCCTTAACTAGGTTATAATTATAACAGAATCTTTTGATGAAAGTGAGCGAGCTAATGCCCTTTGCAATAGCATATCACAATCCAAAGCAAAGAGCATATCACTGCGCTATGTTATTTGAAGGTATTCCAAGGCCAAATGCACATGAAACAACTTCTTTTTCTCCAGGGTTAAAAATGACCCCCCCCCCCCCCCCCCGACTTGCCTCTCGTTACAATCATAAAACTATTACCACAAAAGGAGAGACCAAGTGCCATACAAAGTGTGGCTGTAACAAGTTTGATATTTACTCTGCAAATTCATGGGAAGAGAAAATTCATCGCTACCATCCAACAATTGGATCGACCTTGGTGTGTACTTGGACATTTTCACTCTCAATTCATGCAACTTTGTGGATCTCCTAGCAGAGATGTTTTGTGTGGCATTGATATCATACTTTGGATCACTAGAACTTTTAGTTCTCTGAATAGAAGCAAAGGGGTTGGTCAACTAGGAGGAAATATAGTTGTTTTGGCTTCCAATTTTTCAAAAAATGAGCATAGGGAAGTGTTCATACATGTCTTTTATATATCACCTATTGGATTTTTTACCGCGGTAATGGGTATTAGACCATTAACGTCTGGTATTCAATCATTAGTATAATGGGTGAGTGTGACACACCGAGGGTTCTCCTTCAACCCTTGACATTTTGAACAACCACATACTATTGGGGTGTTAAAAGAGATCTGTCTCATGACAAATTACCATCAATACCTAGGATTGTAGCTGAAATATGACATGATACAATTGGAAGAGTAAAGTGACTGCCCATTTTCATTTACTGACTACTTACAATATCTTGCTCCTGATAAGATCTTACAACATTTTGCAACTGGTGGAATATTTTGTGCATTCGAACTCAATCTTGAATCGTGATCCTGCAAAATAGAATACATTGTTATTTAGATTCATGTGGATAAATAACATAAATTCAATAAAATATAAAATATTAGATAATATAAATATAAATATAATATTAGATAATATAAATATAAATATAATATAAAATATTAGATAATATAAATATAAATAAAATATGAACTTACTGGAGATAGATAGGGAAAACTCGCTGAACTTTGAACAATATGGAATGAGCTGGAGTTTGAAGAATTGACCATTTGATATATAATATTTTATCCCTACATTTGAGCCAAATCAACAATCACTACAAGTCTACAATCCTAAAATAAAATTTGAGAACCATATTACAATCTAACTTCCAATATAGTTTTAACACCATTTTTTAAGAATATCGTGAGTTTAAGCAACATATGTATACTACAAAGTATTGTAATTGGTGTGGTTGAATCCTAAAAGAACATTTGAGATGAATATATCATTTTAAGTTGAAACAAAAATTCACAGGGATTTTTTAATTAAATTGGTGCACCATAATAATACAGTCACACATGTGCATCCTGAGTAACTTGGCGCATCGATAGAACTAAACTATGTATGCACTGTGTTGGAATATCCACAAAAGAAAATATCGGCTATATTTGAAAGCAATTAGTTATCTATGCAATTTTCAATATTGTTGAGCTCGGTACTTTTGTGTCTTAGTATATAAAGATGCATCGGTGCAACGGTATTTTTAATAGGCACCACAGTATGATATATTTTTAATTTTATTATTGTATGCCAATATGGTGCATTATAAAAATTGTAGTGCCCCGGTGCGTTCATATCTTTCCAATGCACCGCTAATCTGGAAATTTTTTTAGAAATATATTATTACGATGTGTTTCCAGTTATGACACACTGATGCACATCTGTAAATAACACATCGATGTCCGGAAAAAAAAAAAAAAATCATTCGAATTATTTCTCCATAAACTTAAAAAAAAGGAGAGGGAATTTCAATTTCAAAAACTAATTATATAAGGTGTTTAAAAAAATAATAATAACTATTTCATTATTTTGACGAAATTTCGAGGGTAGAGTTTTGGAAGAGAGACTTACAAGGGAGGAGTTTGGAGCAACCATATTATTTTGAAGATCGAAATTCGTAAGTAATGGTGAATAAAAAAAAATCTTGCACAGTGGAAATTTTAAGTATGTAAATTATTTCTATTGATCACAATTCATGATTTGTTTATTTTCCTATTTGTAATTTAAATAAATTAAAAAAAAATCATAGTTACCTTCAATGTAGCCCTTGCTTTCTTGTTGCTTTCTTTCATTTTATGTGGCTACAAGTATTTTTTTTTAAACTAAAACAATTGTTTTTTTGTATTAAAAAACTTGTTTGGGCCTTCACCCAATTTACATCTATTCCAAGATATACAATTCCTTGTTTCCAAAACTACTCATTTCCTAGGTTAGTACTTTTAACATCACCCATCAATTATCTCTTATGGAATTTGATGCATCAAACTAGGTCCTTCATTCAAACTTAGCATTCTTGTAGGTAGTTGGCAACCTTGATTAGCTTTAAAGTCTCCCTTCTTATTCAATTCTCTAAGAATGTGATGAGAGGTAACACAGACAAAGTCTAACAAGATGAAATGCAGCCTTTTCATAGTCACGTTCAAGCATAGATTGTTGAACTTTTTATCAGAATTTAAAGCTTTTATTAGAATTTCTAAATCTCCAAATATTTGGAGGTCATTATGTCCAGCTTCCTTCGGGAGTTGACAGGATTTTAAAAGAGAAAACATTTATGCTTGATTATTCATGCTTTATCCTAAACCTCAGCTGAAACTAGTTTCTAACCTTCCTCCCAGGTGGTATATCATTACCCCTACCTCGGATTTCCTCGGATTTCCTTTTGATGCTCCATTGAAGAAGACTGAAACTTTATTTTGTCTTTGCCACCATTCTGAAAATTCTTTTTCCGGAAGTCTCACAAGCCATTTTGGTTTGGTAAAAGGCCTGCCAGAACCCATCTTAATTTTAGCCGGCTGCAACAATCCAAGCCAATTATGCTCAACTGTGAATTTAATGGGATCAATTTTAAATTTATTTCCAACAACTTCCAATAGCATAGCCTTTGCTTTTGCTACTACAATTTCTGGTTTCGTGGGCTTGCTGTTGAAAATCAATTCATTTCTTGCTAACCATACTTTCCACCATACAAATTTTGGAATGGCTTGCCAAATTTTCCTCCATTCAAGGTTGTTTGAGAGATTTCCTGGGTACCTTGACATCCAACTTGCAAATAGGTTGACAATTTCTATACTCGAAGGTGCTAGAACCGGTAATCCACTTAATATATGTGCCCAGGCCTTCTGAGTAAAATCGCAGTAAACAAACATGTGTTATGAAGTCTCTGCACCTTGATTACAAAGGAAACATCTGAACGGTCCTAAAAATCCTCTTCTTGACAGTTTTTCACCTGCTAGAGCTTTTTTATGCATTAAAATCCACGTAAAAAAATTAACTTTTGGAATACTCGGATAATTCCAGATGGATTTCCAAAAGAGTCATTTTGCATTGGGGTCGCATTTGATAGTAATGTCGTAAAACCTTGAGTTGTTGTATACTTACCTATTTTTCCCCATCCCCACGAGTACTTGATTCATGAATGGACTGAACCCAACCCTCTCAATTTAATCAACAACAAAAATTTTGAGCGTTGAGCCATACTGGCAATTCTAGGAAGTTCCATGCTACCCAATTTCTTGTTTTGTCCCAAATTGAAATATCATCAAGCCTTAATAATCCTTTGTTGAAAATCCGGAGTTTGATCTCAGTGATGGATATTTCATCTTTTAATGGAGCATGGCCTTTATATTATCATCCCACAGTAGAATTTTTCTTCCAATCCCTGGAATGCGATATTGTTGTTGTTGAAAGAATTATAATTCTCTTCTACATAAATTCCAAGTTATAGAACCTTTGGGAATATTTGTTACATGTAGATTTCTTAGAGTTCCTCCATAAAGATTATTTTTCCATAATATTTGACTAACCGAGTGTTTTCGATTAGAGAAGAGCTGCCACAGACGTTTTCCTCCCATAGCAAGATTAGCCAAGCCTGGATCTCTAATTTGTAAGCCACCTTCTAAAACAGGTCTTTTAACAATATCCCACTTAACCAAATGCATTCTATTATGATTTCCTTTTCTGCCTCTCGAGAGGAAATCATGAATCAACTTGGAAATCTGATCCATAATTGCTTTTGGAGCAAGAAGAAGAGAAGATTGATATATTGGAAGAGCTGATAGTATTGACTTAATCATTATAAGCTTCCCCACCTTCATGATCCATTGACCACCCCACGAGGCAATTTTTGCTTTTATCTTACTAATTATTTCCAGCCAAAGAGAAGGTTTGTTTTGGCCCAAGGTTAATGGAAGACTTGTATATTTAATCTTATCCCATGTTTCATATGGAGAAAATTCTATAATGTGTGATATGTTCACAATTGTTGAGTGATCGGTGTTCCAACCATACACTGCACTCTTTCTATTGTTGATAAGAGCCCTCGAAATAAGACAAACATTTTGCAGAATTTCTTTAAAGGCTCTTGCCATCCTGAGCGAAGCCCCTCCCAAGAGCAGTGAGTCATCTGCAAAGAGAGCATGATTGATAGAGTCTACCCCTCTTGCAGACTTGATGCCCGAAATAATCCCATAGTCTTTTCCTGTAGATAACTTTCTACTCAATGTATCAGCTATCAAAATATACAGGAACGACAAAAGCGGGCAGCCCTGTCGAAGACCCCTAGTTGCTTGAAATAAGTTTGATGGTCTACCATTTACTAATGGTTCTATCCAAGGTTTACGCGTACAAGCTTTTATCAAATTTACAAATGCAGAGCTGAATCCAAACAAACGAAGAACTTTTTAAAGAAATGATAGCTTTACCCTATCAAAAGCATTTTCCATGCCTTTCTCCTGTCTTTGAAAGATGGAATGCATGGCTTACTGAGCTTGAATCACATTATCCATAATGTGTCTTCCTTTTACAAACCCACCTTGAAGAGGGGAGATCAACTTCCCTAACAAAGGCTTGAGCCGATTAGCTAAGAGTTTAGAAAAGTTTTTGTAAGAGGCATTACAAAGTGAAATTGGCCTGAATCAATCAAAACAAATTGGATTGACTTCTTTAGGAATTAATGTAAGGAAGGCGGAGTTGGTGCATCCACCAACTTTTGATTTTAGCTGAAAGGATTTGACCATCCTGAGAACATATGTTTTGATTACTAGCCAACAAACTCTATAAAAATGAAAAGAGAACCTCTCTGGACCTGGGGCTTTATCCAGTTCCATAGACCATATAACATCAATGATCTCTTCCTTTGTAAAAGGCTTCATAAGCTCTCCATTTTTCTCCTCACTAACCAAACAACGGATATTGGACAAAATTTTTGAGGTTAAATAATTTTCAATTACACAATCCTCTGTAAACAAACACTGAAAATGTGTTTCAGTCACCGGCTTTTTTTGAGAATTGCCTTTAAAAGTTTCAATGGTCAAGGAGGATATTTATGAAATGTGATTAAGGGAGAGTTTGGTTCTATACTGTCTGTGGAAAAATGAGGCATTACGATCTCTCAATTTCAACCATATGCTGCAAGACTTCAATCTCCAGTATTCTTCTTCCTTCCTAAAAGCTCGAAAAGAGTTAAACTGTGATTGTTGCTCTTTTTCCAACATAGTAGATGTAATTTCTTTTTCTTCCATTTCCATTTGAATCTCCTCCATTTTTTCCAGAGCCTCTTTTATGTCATTGATTGGAGATTTAAGAGAGTGTTTGACCCAATCCCTTTAGAGCTAATTTACTATTTTTTATTTTTTTCTCCCAAACATAACTCGACGATCCTGTGATTGGGATACTCCACGACTTAGCAATTGTATTCATAAAACCTTCACGGTCTATCCAGAGTGGACTAAATCGAAAGGGAATGGGGTTGATATCTTCTTCATCATCAAGCTATAGCAATATTGGCTTATGATCCGAAGAAAGTTTCGGCAGAATGCTAGAGGAGATGTTTTTTCTCCAACATAAAAGAACTCTGAACCAAAAAACGATCTAATCTTGCTGAGATGTTTGTTGCTCCTGCTCGATTGTTTGTCCAAGTATATTTGCCTTTCTTTGGCTTAAAATCTAGCATATCCCATAATTGAATGAAATTCTCCACCAATTTATGCATTGGGTCCCTCCTACATACTCCTCCTTTTTTTCTTTGGGATCCAATGTAATATTCAGATCTCCAACCACAATAATATTTGAGGGTGCATATGCAACAACAAAATCTACAAGAGAATTCCAACATGATTTTTTCTCTGGAAAAATTTACAGGCACATAAAGATTAAAAATAGCTAGAGAGGTCTTACTTGGAATATGTCGGAGCTCAGTAAATATCCAGTGTTGTGTTTCAAATGAGTTTACCATTGAAAACATTTCCTCTGTCCACAGGGTTGCAAGTCCACCAGATGTACCCCGTGCACTCATTGCCTTCCCTGTATTATTTTTACAATTCTTGTTGCTTAAGGAGAGAAGAGTTTCCTCTTCTATTTTTGTCTCTTAGAGCAGTAGAACATCGGGTGAAGCCATTTTTATAAGATCTTTTACAACTTTAGCTTTTGAAGGATTTCCCAGCCCCCTACAATTCCAAGAGACAATGTGCATTATTTATTAGTGACAGAAGGTAGAGGGCCTCCTTTTATAGTTCTATACTGAGTATTCCTGCAAATTGACATCTCTATTGTAGCTTGATTGCCTTGCATATTCAAACGTTCGACTTCTTCTTCCTGAACCTTCTTAAGAGATTTACGCCCTTTTTTGGAAGACCTCTCAAGGGATTCTTCTTCAAATGAGGCAGAGTTATCAATAGGTTTCTTTTTTTCCATTTCTGCATATGTGGGGGAGGAACCACTAGCAGGAGAACCAAGATCCTATTCAGTTGAATCTTTATTTTCTTCCCTTATCAGATCTTGAGATTGTTGTACTTCACCCTCTTCAAGCACTGGGAGCGCTCATTCTTCTAGGTTGCTCAACACTTCAAAATTGTTTTGTGATGTTATTTCCTTCATAGCTATCCCATTTTCATTATGCTTCTGCCCGGTGGGATTACTACCCGACCCCATTTCTCCTCTTTTTCCCTTTGATCTGATGACCTGCTTTGCTGTACTTATTTTTTGAACTTGTGTCCATTGATCTCCCTTATGTTTGACAACTTCTTCCTCCGCTTTCTTCTTACATGATCTAGCAAAATGCCCATAGCCATGGAAGTGCCTGCACTTGAAGGGAAATTGCTCATAATCAAGCTCCTGCACATGCGACCAATCTGCTACTGTCAATTTAATTGCTTCAGGATGCCCTACCTCCAAATCAACTTTGACACATATTATGGCACAAGAATAGTGTTCTCTTCTTTCAACCCTATCTATATACTTCCCCAATTTGTTCCCTATAGCTTTTAAAGACTCTGGATTCTAGCAGTGTAGAGGAAGAGGTGATAGCCTAACCTAGACAAGAACAACTAAAGGAACATCTTGACTCGTATCAAAGTTTGATGTCCACTTGTTTAGGTACAACCCAGATGACTATGAATGCCTTCCGAGATAAGGGGCTTCCAATTCCTCTGAACCCACCCATTGATTTCCTTGGGGGATGGCCAGAGACCAGTAAACTAGCCAACAAGACCCTGATCTACAATATTCATGGTTGTCCGGCAAGGATGTTCTGCAGGTAAATCAATCGAAGGAATGTTGTCTAATTTCTTAACAATTTTCTGTTGATTCGAACTGAGCTTCCTCTTGCTACTTTCTGGTACCAATCTACTGAAAGCAGTGAGTTCAGGGGGAAGGGAAGAGCCCCCTCCTATGACCACGGAAAACACTCAGATCACTGCTAATATTGAAAGCATACAACTATTCCTGTTGAAAATCTCGTGGATGAGTCGAGCTTCACCGCAGCTTAGGTCAAAGATCAAAATCTTATTGCAACGAAAACACGAGCCTCCCCCAAACCAAGACCGTGGCTACAAAATTTTACATTAGGGTTTAAATCCCTTAATTGTTTCACAATTAGGATTTTTCTTTTTAGGCATTTAATATTTATTGGGTTTGTAGTTTTATATATAAGGTGTTGGGTGCTTCTTGGGTCAAACCCGAAATCCTGTCGGTTCTTTTTTTTAAACGCATTCGTAGTTTTCAATGTGGTCGAGTTGTTTAAATTCATCGGTGCATATATAGTAATAGTGCATAGGAAATGTCAAACCTGACATTTTTTAATTCATTTCTTAACAAAAGTTTATGCATTTTTCTGTGTGTTCGAGTTGTTTTAATGCATTGGTGCATTAATAGTAAAAGTGCACTATTTTGATTACTAGTGCTTTATAATAAATAAATCGCACCAACACATGCATATATGAAATTTTTTATTTTGTTATGGTTAACGGGGTGTTCAAGTATGACGCACCGATGCGTTTAAGTATACGAAGCACTGATGCATTTGTATACTGAAAAAATAAAATAAAATGGTAAACTACTTTTTTATTTTGAAGATGTGTATTTTGTTTGTACAATATACATAATAGCTTCTTTATTTAATGGTTTGGGTTGTTTATTGATAGAAAATGCATGATAAGAGTTCAATAAAAAACAATTATATTCGACATGATGGGAGCACATCCAAAATTGCGAAGATGTCGAGTTCTTTGTAATTTATGTGTTAAATTAATATGTTTGAATTATTTGTAAATTTAACTAATATGTATTGATTAATATGTTACATTTGCAACCTAGCCCCAAGATTTAGCTCAATCGGTCGAGTACTCGTAGTTAGGCCTCCCAGCATGTGAGGTCGCGGGATCCATTCTCATCGACTCTCTTGGGGTTAGGCACGCAGCGGCCGCGGGTGTGAGGCCCCTTTGGGTGGGTCCGCCAAAAATTATTCCGTGGATGTAGCCCGTCGGTCAAGCCGGCGGGTGAACCACATTGAAAAAAAAAATGTTACATTTGCAACCAAAAAATGAGGAAGCTCGATAATATTCTTTGCAATCTAAGTGCAAAAGAGTGTAAAACCTCCATGGAAAAGGTGTTGAGGGATGAATCAAGTGAATAAAAAAGAAATCAATATGAATGTTTTCTTGAATTTTGAGTAATGTTGTACTTTAGAATATTTGCTAATATGTTTCAAACAATCTAATTCACATATGTTGAATGTTATGCAGGGATTGACATCAACATAAGGGAATATCATCATAAGAAAAAGCAAATTATGGAATATGTAAATGATGATGAATTGGTCTTTAACTCATCTAGAATGGTGTTGGAGGTTAATGAAAGGGGGTAAAACTTTTATAAAACTATGAGAAATATAATGGAAATAATGTATAGACGTACTTTCCACTTACAACATGAAAATCAATCCAACAATTCCAACAATCAAGTTATATCTAACCAGTAGGAGGCATTTCGAGAGCAATGGTCAATGAGACATGTCATACTTGCAATAGAAAAAATATACAACAACAAAAAAGAATCATTCAAAAAGTAATATTCCTATACATGTTTTTACAAAATATGTACCTACTACTACAAAGCATTCCTTTATCAATATTCAATTTGTTATATTTATTTTTCGTATCAGTATGAAAATAGTTTAATGTCATTTTACATTTTTGGGAAGATTATGAAAATCCCAAAGGATGAACGGGGTGATATTTGAAATATGTCAGTAGGGATGTCCAAAAAACAATACAAGGAGATGGTCAAGGAAATAGACATAATTACATCACAGGAGGAGCCATCTCAACATCAACGTGCTTCAAATGTATGAAATCATTGAATTTTTCTGTTATGTACATCTAATTAATTAATTTAGCATTAAATATTAATTTTCAATTGCTTTGTTGCAGAAAAAAAAACAACATGGAACTCATTCAACACATAAGACATAATGACAAGGAAAAAAGGGTTTGATAGCAAAGTTTGGGAGTAGTTGCGATTTCCTTATAACAACTCCATATTTCATATTGGTTGTGATCTTTATATATATATATATATATTTCACCAACCATCATTGGATGTCTTCAAACAGGTGTTAACATACAAAGAAGAGCCATTAGAAGAATTGATTGGAATTGTGTTAAGTAAGGGTTATGAGATCCAAATTTGAGCTCAATGGTTTACCAGCGGTCTGACAGTAGCCAGCGTGGCCATTGAAGCCACCTCATCGACCTTCTGATCCGATCTATCTCTAGATTTCTTTGTCAGGATCGTGGATCCGACCTTACTGGAGGTGGAGAGAAGCGTGAGGCTTCAATGGTGGCTAAGGTGGGCGGAGAGCCGCCCCCTGGCCCTTTATCAGAGGTTTTCGAGAAACTAGCCTCAGCTCAAAGCAAGAAGTCTACTAAGGGAGCTCCACCTAAATTCGTCAAACGAATCGAAGACGTTCTGGAAGTTGCTTTACCACCAGAGGACACTATACGGGTTGCTCTCTCGCTAGAAGATCAGGCGCTGAGAGGGAAATTCACCGGACTCTGGCCCTCACCTAAGACCAACCGAGAACTGGGTTCAAAGGAACTGGAGACCGCTTATCTTGAAAAATGTAGCCTCCTACTCAGTCGGACGAGGCTACTTCTTGTTCGATTTTGAATCCAAGGAAGACAAGGAGATAATCTTCTGAAATGGACCCTACTTCATGGGGCTGCAAGGCCTCTACCTAAATGGCTCGACTCTGGACTTTGATCTCGAGGATGATACCCCCAAAGCAGCCTCAGTATGAGTTAGGCTCCCAAACCTACCAATGCACTGCTGGAATCCAAAATCCCCACAAACAATTGGGAACACCCTAGGGAAGTACATCGACATGGCTAGCCCAAAAGATCAATACGCATGTGCCTACATCTGTGTGGAGGTGGATCTTGAAGCTGGGTTACCGGAAGCTATAAAACTAACAGTGGGGAAATTGTTTCACTTCCAAAAACTCGACTACGAACAACTTCCTTTTAAATGCAGAGGATTCCATGAATACGGGAACTTCATTCACAATTTCCCTAAAAAGATTGAGATCCAGCAAGACAAGGAGGAAGGATGGCATACGGTGAAGAGGACCAAGACTAAAACCAAAAGTGGAGAAGTGCATAGGAAGGAAGGGGGGGAATGCGTCAAGTGAAACCCTCTTGGAAGGAATACTAGATTCGCAAAAAGCCAATGAGACAAGGGATGAAATTAATGGTACTGAAGAGAAATCCAGTTATGAAGAGATCAAGGAAACGAAAAAAGAAATAGATCTATCAGAGCATTCTGAGAAAGACTCTGACTCCATGATCCAGGCTGATGCAGGAATAGAAGCGGTAAAAGATGGAGAAAACCAGGGGAAGTCAAAGGAGGAATTTGACACCGAAGAAGAGGATGAGGAAGAAGGGCAAATTGAAATGAACACCCCAAAAAAGAAAAAAACAAGAGGAAGGAGATCGACAAAAGAAGTGAGGGAGCAAGATACCTACAAGGACAAATTGCAAGGATCCTAGTTAACTCTGGAAAAACTTCTGAAAAATACCAGAAACACCAGGCATCAAGGGCAATTCCAGAAATGGATTCCCACATCCTCCAAAAGTAAGTAATGAAGGTCCTCTCCTGGAACTGCAGAGGTCTAGGCAGCAAAGTTAAGGAAGAAGCTATGAAAGATCTAATCTCTTTAGCCCAGCCAGACATCTTTTTGATCCAGGAGACCAAGATGGAGAAAGAGGCATTTCTCCAGGTTAGTGCAAAATTCTGGAAAAAAGGAGGAGGATCCGCAATCAGTTCAAGGGGAGCCTCCGGAGGCATTGGAACGTTGTGGGATGAGCAGAAATGCGAAGTGGCTAATATCAAGCAAAGTCCTCACTGGTTACTCACTTCACTACTGCAGAAAGAAACTAATACCCTAGTAAGACTTTTTAATATTTACGCTCCTGCTTCTTATGCTGAAAAAAAAAGCATGTTGGAATCTCCTTCGAGACGAAAGGAGTAATTTGCAGGGCAACATCATTCTTGTCGGAGATCTTAATATCATTCTAAATCAAGATGAAAAAAGAGGGGGATATTTGGTCAGAGATCCCTTAAGGGAACAGCTTGATGAGATAATTATGGAATGGGACCTATCTGATGTCATACCGGCTAAAGGAAAATATACCCGGAGCAATAAGAGGCTAGGACCAGGGCATATAGTAGCCAGGTTGGATCGTTTTTTGGTCCAAGACAAATTCCTCCTGCTGGGTCTGAACTCTACTTAAAAAATTTTGCCTTTTGGGGGATCAGATCACAAACCAATTTTGTTAGAGATGAGGAATGATTGGAATCTCATCTCGATCCCCTTTAGATTCAGCCCGTTGTGGGACTCTCACAAAGATTTCTTGGGGATTGTGGCGGATGCATGGTATCCCCCAGTCTCCGGATCTGCCTTTTATGTATGGGAAGAAAAATTAAGAAGATTGAAGAAGACTCTCAAGGCCTGGGCCAAAACACTTGACACTCCAAACAAAAAGAAAGCTCATGCAGCGTTAAAGCTGGAATCTCACCAAACATATCGAAGAAGAGGACTTTAAAACATAAATAAACCTGCAAAGTGATCTCTATGCTGCCTGTAAACAAGAAGTTGAATGGTGGAGATAGAAGGCAAGGTGTTGGTGGCTCAAGGATGGAGATCGAAACTCTGGCTATTTTCACAAACAAGTTGAGGCAAGAAAGAACTATAAAATAGTGAATGAGATTCATGCTCAAAATCAAGTTATTCATGACTTCGAGCTCATCAAAGTAGAAGCCACCAAACATTTTAGCGATATCTTCTCAGCTGAGCCTATCACCAACGATGAAAATGAGATCGTGGAGTTAATCCCTCAAATTGTCAAAAGAAAAGACAATGAAAGGTTGAATCAAATGGTCACGTTGGAGGAGATTAAAGAGGCTATGGATGCAATGGAAGATGACAAGGCTCCTGGCCTCGATGGGTACAATGTAAATTTCATCAAAGCATGCTGGGGAATTATTCAAAAAGATTTATATAAAATGGTTATCAAGTCTCAGAGGTGTGATAAAATTGGTGGTAGCACCAATTTGGCATTTTTAGCACTCATTCCCAAAGAGAAGGATGCTAATTCCTTTGACAAGTTCTGACCCATTTGATTATGCAATATTGGTTATAATATAATCACTAAGAATAAAAAACATTCTGCCATATATTATTCTTGAAAATCAAGGTAGCTTCATCAAAGGCAGGAAAATCTGGGACAATATCATCTTGGTCCAGGAGGAAATCCATTCAAGCCTGAAGAATGGTGAAAAGGGAATGGTGGTGAAAATTGATCTAGCCAATGCCTTTGATAGAGTCTACCATTCCTTTCTCTTTCAAGTCATGCTGAGATTTGGTTTTGATCCAAGCTTCATTAGATGGGTCAAAGCTTGCATCAGTAAGCCCTGTATTGCCCCGCTAATCAATGGAAGGGTAGCAGGATTTTTTCAAGCTTCGCATGGTTTGAGGCAAGGATGCCCACTTTCTCCTTTGCTTTATGCAATCCAAGCTTCGGTTCTTAGTTTCCAGCTTGAGCAAGCTAGGCGGGATCAAGAACTCTCGGGCATTAGGATGGCTTGAGGAACGAAAGATATCAACTACACGCAGTTTGCCGACGATACTATCTTGCTCGGGGGAGCCAGCCAGATCATAGCAAGAAGAATCAAGAATGAATTGGACCGATACTGCCAAGCCTCGGGAAGTAAGCTTAACCTCAAGAAGAGCAGGATCTATATCTGGAATACTAATCCAAGGGAGATGTTTGGTATATCCCGTATTCTGGACATTGAAGCAGTTACTAGCTGGGACTCCTTCAAGCATCTAGGGGTCCCAATCTTCAAATCTAAACCCAAAAGCTCGGACTAGAATCCCATCATTGAAAAAATCAAAAAGAAAATCCTTGGATGGGGAGCATCTTGGCTAAATCTGGCTGGGAAGTTGGTCCTGATAAAAGCAGTCCTGAACAGCTACCCTCTCTATCAATGCTCCCTGCTACTAGCTCCTTCCAAAACGCTTGCAACAATTGGAGGACTGTTGAGATCCTTCCTATGGGAAGGAGGGAAAAATGGTGGAAGGAAAAAATTTGCATTGATCAATTGGAAGAAAATTAAACTGCCGAGGATGGAAGGAGGCCTGCAGATCAAAGATTTAAAAAACCAAAATCTGGCGATGGGTGCCAAATTGTTTTGGAAAATGGTTGATTCCAAGCCCAGCTGGAGTAGTAAGGTGATCAAGGCTAAGTATTTCTCTAGTCCACGCCTTCAGTGTCTTAACAGGGAAACTGAGAACAAACATGCCTCTCCCATCTATTCCCTTTGCAGGAAGACGCTGGCCAAGTTCATCGAGGAGCTCTTCTGGAGTCTTGGCAATGGTAAGCATATTAACATTTGGCAGGATTCAATCCTAGGGAAGCTCCCACCCTTCCTCCCAAGAATTAAGTGCTAGATGGACACGCTGGAGATCAAAACGTTGTGGGATATTTCTGCGTGGGAAATAGAACCTCCAAATTGTTAAAATGGATGGCAGCTACCCAATTGCCCTGCTGAAATCGAGGACGATAAATTACAGCTCCTTCATCACTTAACTGGCAATGCACCAATGGCCAAGGGAAGAAGAGACCGACGAGATTGAGGAAGCTGTTCTAGAAGCTATTCGACGGCTGAAGGTTACAAAAAAATTGCAGCAGTCCCATGTAATCTGGCAATATGGAAACGGTTGTGGGATTACAAATCTTCCCCAAAATTGATTTATTTATTTGGATGTTGGTGCATGGTAGAATTCTCACAGGTGAGAATCTGGAGAAGAAACGAATCGTGGGACCTTTCCTGGTGCCCTTTGTGTGCTACAACCAGCGAGAACATACAACATACCTTCTTCGAATGTCCCTTTGCCAAGTGCGTGTGGAAACAAATGCTGGAGCCGTGGGGGGATGGGATTCAACTTCCTGGAAACATTCAGGAGTGCTTCACCAATTGGGAGAAGATGTATAATGGAGATCTGAATCAAAAAAAGGATTTAGAGAGTGCTGGATGAAGCTCCCAAAAGTTATTTGTTGGTGCATATGGATTGAACAAAATCATAGAATTTTCCAGGATAAAGCCCTTCCAACTTGGAAAATAGCAGTTAAGGCACATGCTTTAATAAGTGATATTGTTAGTGCCATGGTGATCCCCAAAAACAAGTCCAAATTAACTGATAATGAAAGGAATTGGATGCAAAGCCTCAACCCTTCTGCCGAAGCTAATTTGGCAATAAAAATGCTGGAAAATTGAGAAATAAGACTAGATAAGTCTCAATTTGAGAACTGGCTGAAAGAAAGGAAGACATTTAAATTATTTTTTGATGGAACTTCAAAGGGGAATCCAGGGATGGCGGGAGGGGGAGGGGTCGTCATTTGCCCATAAGGGAAAACTGAAACATAGTATTATTGGAATATTGGGCAAGACTTCAATAATATTGTCGAAGCTTATGGGATATGGCAAGGACTCAAGTAGCTGAAGGATAAAGGAGTGGGTGAGGTCATTGTCTTTGGAGACTCCCGTTTAATAATCCAAGCAATGAATGGTGCAAGTCATTTCAGGAATTTAAGGTTAGACAGACTGATTAAGAGAATTAAATTCATTTCTAAGTCATTTGGACACATAGAATTTTTTCATATCCTTCGTGAGCTAAATGCTATGGCGGATCAGGCTGCTAATAAATCTATGGTCGTAGGTAGAAATGAACTCTATGTAAATCAACTCTTGAGATTTGATTTCCCGCCTTAACATGGTTATGGCTTAGATGGAGTGTTTGTCGAGCTTGGATGAAGTGGATTATGTTCAGGGTTGCATTAACTTGCATTGTAATTTTTTCAGTTGATTCTAATATATAACATACCCGCTTTTGTCAAAAAAAAGAAGGGTTATGAGTATATGTTGGTGTATACAAAATTAAGTGTGGAATTTGTCAGTATCTATTTTGTTTTACTTCTTTCATTTCATAAGTAATACAATAACAAAAATCCTTCACATTAAATCTATGATTTGTTATGGGGTATAAAACTTGCAGGAAACAAAGTATGGGGTGGAGCCAATAGAAGAGTTGTTGAGATAAGGCACACGATTTGCTTTTGAAATAATGTGTATTAGGACCCAATTCTTTATATGGTGTGTCACTTTTCAATCTACACTCATGTATAGTATCTACTTTAATTTTTATTATTCCCAACAATGTAAATACACTCATTACAATTTATTTTTATGTTTGTAGATGGAAGTTGAAGAAGAGGAAAACAATCGAGGCAATAAACAAAACATTCGATCAAATAACCCAAGTCATGCAAGTGGCTCAAACACTGACAATAGTTCTAGTAAAGAACGATGATCCATGTATTTTGGATGTTAATGCAAGTTGTATATTTTGAAATAATTGTATGTGAAAATTAGACGTTTTGTATAATGCACTAGACATAGTGTCACAATTGAAAGACAACGAGTTAACAATAAGTGTAACAATTACATGCATGTTGACATTTTGATAATTGTGGACTTTATGTTGTCCCATTTTGTATGACAAGTGACCTCTTATTGATAAATAATAAAATAAAGTTTTTTGTTTTATTGCATTTTCCAAGGTCTTTATGAAATGTTACATCGCCAATTAAATATATGGATGATTAAATATTACAATAGATGTTGAAATTTATGATATAACAAATTAATACAAACATCATATCCAACACACAATAATTAAAATTCAAATGAATACTACTAGAAAAAAATATTTCAATTTTTGATGAATAATGAAATAAACAAAATAAAAAAAAAATATAGATATTCCAATGCAATGTCAGTAGTCATTGTTCACAAAACATAAAACAATCTCCAACGTCGTTGATTGTTTCAATCCCACCAGTGCATTTGAGACAATGTAGCACTAGTGCACTCAAAACAACAAAGATACGATACAATAGACTACTCGTTACATGCCTTGGTGCTTTTCTTATTGTTACGCACCGATGCTTTATTGTATATTAACTGCATCATTAAATTATAAAATATAGCGGCAACCAATGTCTCATTCAACTTTCCCGATGCATTTTTCTTCACTTATCTCACTGGTTCTTTGTAGTTGTTAGTAAGCATCAATGCTTTTTAATAGTTTGTAAGCAATGGGGTGTTTAGTAGTTCGTAAGCACCAATGCTATTTTTGATATAATACACAGATGCATATATTGTTATAAAGCACCGGTTTGGTTTGAAATTTTGGTGTACACCAGTGCTATTTGTATTATTAAGCACCAGTGTATATATTTCTTTCAAATTTTTGTGCACACTAATGCACATGTTCCTTTTAAAAGCATTAGTGCATTTTACATTTGTTAGCACCGATGCATTTGTTTGAATAAAGCACACTAATAAAAAAAACCTCCACTAAAGCCTCTAGCTGCCAAGTTTTTTTAGCTATAATAAATCTATGTAAAAACCTCAGCTAAAAATTCCGATACCATTGGCATAGGTTGTAGCGGAGTTTTTTTTTAATAATTTTAGCCAATCTTGTAACACTAAAAACCTTCACTATGACCTCTGATACATGCTCTTTTACTTGTAGTGAACTGAAACATTTGAAGGATGAAGATAAAAAGCACTAAAAATTTCTTATTCCCCATTCACTAGAGGGGTCAAAGAAACCATACCTTATTTTGATGTATTGGTGTTCGAGCTTGTAGACTTAGTTTCTACTTGAACCACTTCTATGTGATGGTCCTCAATAGCAATGGAGTCGTCAACCAATTCTATCGATTTTAAAGGAACCCTTACCCCTTGCTTTTTAATACAACATTGTTGTGGACCCTTAAGAGTTCTATAGATTTTTGGGCATGAGGCTATGAGATGGCCAATCGCATGACAAATAACTATGAGATTTTGATACATGCAGATCTAGTAACAAAATTAAACTTCATTAAATTCACAGAGAATGCATAAAATTGACAAGAAGATATGTCAGAGTCATCAGAGAAAAAGAGCTCTAATGTATTAATTATCATTCATCTTGTCAATGCGAGGGGAAGTTTTCAGTAGTTGAGTTTTTGTGAGTAAACCTGAGTCCCCACTCATTTTTCATCTCTATAGGCATACCTTCGATGGGTTGAAGTTCCACAAAAACATCGACAAATTCTCCTATCCTCCTTTCCCTCCTAGCCCTCTTCACAAGCAATGAATCTTCCTATAACATTGCCAATATTTTCTAGTATTTTATGGGTTCGTGGTTCCCATGGGAGTCCAAGAAGTAGTACCCAAACTTTTTGAATGTTATGTGGCTCATACCTTGGATTAAAACCTAAGATCCGTTTTCTCAGGCATAGTCTTGATTGCCCCCAAGACCAGTCCTTTGCCAATACTTGTGAAACATCCGCTTGATCTCAATGAGAAACTAATCCATCCTCATGCTAGTAAGTGGTAAACTAAAACATACCCTAACACTAGGTTCGAGTAAGTCTCCAACCATTACTTTAAGGAAAGGCAACAAACCTGTTTCCCCATGAACCTACCTACCATTGCATTCACCCTTAAACCTTTCACTTCCTCCATTTTTACATTTAGATTGACCACCATCTTTATTTTTTCTTTTCTACCTACGATACAAATTTTCTTGCTAGCCTTCACAAAGTTATTCCCTTTTTCCTTTAAGGTATCAACCACTCTTTCCCCCTGCTATGCTTGGTTTTCAAGTTGAATTCCACACTCTACATTTTCTCCAAAAGTTCTTTACCTTCACCAACCTAACCTTGCGGTTGTTCTGCTTTCAAAATGCCTTTTTTTGTGGATTAGGAACTAAAGAAACAAAACTTTCAAGATGGAAATGCATGGAGATAGACTCCTTGCCTTGAAAAACCTCCTCGTCTATGACACCACAGCCCAAAGGACTTGAAATTGTCCTTGCACCCTACACCATAAAAGTGGGGATCCTCTATAGGACAAACTTAATTCGTTTTGAGATTTCCACCTGTCGTTGTTGATGAGTGATAATCCTCTAATACTTTTGCATGACTAGATGTCAACTATGACTATCTTTTCAATGATGAATCCAATAATTCTTCTTGCATGCAAAATACGTTTAACAAACTTAAAAACCCCTCTCCATAGTTTTAAAGTCTCTGAACTCTTCAATCTCCATGGTCCTACATAACAAGGACCTTGAGCCTTATGTTCCCTCCATGCAGTAACCTATTAGCTACCTCCCAAACCAAATTTAATAACTTAATTAAATGCAAAAAAATAAATAAAATCAACTTATAAAAAGTTATATATATTTTTGTATTCTTATTATTATTATATTGATGGCGTAAGGAGCAAAAATATTATAAAGGTTATTAATTTTTTTTTCTCAAGTTTTTTAATATTTTGAATTTTTTTAACATAAAGAACGTAACTTTATTTAATGTTTATGTCCAATGCAACTTTACAATTTAATTATTGTATTCATTTTTTTTCTCAATATCATTAACTTTTTGAAAGGGGATATTTAATGTGTATGTCCATGGATTCAACATCTGCTTATATATGTGCACCCCAAACCTAACAGTAAAAATTTGAAATCAACAATTCTAACCAAAGCCAATACAGAGAGCTTGAAAGCAAAGCAGTTAGTGGTGTGGAGGTTGCAATTTAATCGTGCTAAACAGAATTCAAGAATTTGCACTGGCATGGGTGTTAATTTTATCCAGCGGCAGAGAGGGATTTGGAAAGTTTGAATTGTAAAGAGAGGAGATGGGATTGGAGCAGGCATTGCAGGATGGCGATCTACTCAGACAAGTGAATGCTCTGATTGTTGCCCATCTGAGGGACAACAACTTGACACAGGCAACTCTGATTCATTCCTCCTGCATTTATATATTTGTATTATTTTGTACCACAACTTAATACTCTATTAAGAGACCAAGTGAAATAGGATAAACTCATTTTCTTAAATTTTACTCCTGGTACTTTCGTTTTGGCATTGCATCCATCCAAGGTTTGTTTTTATTGCAAATTATCGAATGCAGGCTGCCACTGCAGTGGCCACTGCGACGATGACGCCGCTAAACGTGGAAGTGGCGCAGAACAAGCTCTTGGATCTTGTCTGCAAGGTCTGCAATGATAATGAATAAATGGAAATATTGTTGTTTGTGGGGTCAATCTACTTTATTTGATTCAATGAACGAATGTAAAATTTGTTGTTTGTTGGGGTAATCTATCTAATTTGATCGAATGAATGAATATAGGGGCTGTCAGTTGAGAGAGAAGAGGCAGCAAGGGGAGTTAGTTCAACAGCGCCCACAGTTGCAGTAGATGCTAGTGCTGGTGGCGGTGGCGGCGCAGCAGCAGCGATGATGATATCAGTGGGCTATGGATCACCTATACCCACCCTTCCCGTTAATTCTCTTGATTTCAGGTTTTTTATTTAATAGACAACCCCTCTGAATTGCTGCAGCATATTTTATTTAATGTTGAATATGAAAAGTGAAATTGGGATCGAAGGAACCATTAATGTAGATTAGAGTAGGATTAGACATAAGCACTTTACTGCTTAGTATAAATTATGTATTCTTTTTCTTTAATAAGGGAAAGGACCATGGGGTTAGTCGAACATCTGCTTGAGTTATTGATGAATTGGAAGCATGTATAAGTCCCTAAATCAGACATGTGGCTACATTTCCTTTAGCTGAGAAGGAAGGGTCATATAATAATTCTTGAATCACTTGACCAAGGGTATGGCACAACTGCATCACTCCCGAATCTGAAATTAAACATGGATTGGAGAGTTTGATGTTCTTTATGTTGTTGGAATATTTCTTGGAATATTTGCAGTTACACTACTGCTGTTTAGCATTTTTATTAAAAAATAGCTCGAGCAATTGTCTTTTGTTTATTAAATCGTGTACAGTAAAATGAGGTTTCTCCGTGGTTTTATTCTGCACAGTGTCAAGACATCCACCTGATAAAAAACCAGCCGAAAGGTGAATCTGAAATGATATTTAGATCTGAAGAAGACATATTTTCACAGGGGTTCAAAATTTAAATATATTATCTGTTGGTATAACTTCTAGCCAAATTTGAGGTTTATTTCTGAGAGGCGCAAAGGGTGGATTTTAATTGATCCCACCCCACCCGAACTATCCCCACAGGCATAAATATAAGTAGAATTAGTGAAATATAATCCAGTGATGAAAGGTGTCACATCTTATTTAACAACATTGATCCTTTGAATAAGATAACAATTCATTCACTTTAATAGCATTAGTGTTATTGACTAGCAATTGCCCCAAAAGGTGCGAAGGAACGTCGAAAAGAAAAAAATAACCAATTAATTTGCACCTTGTTGTAAAGAGTTCTGTCACCAACGTAAGTACATGTGTGCTTCATGATTTGATGATGTTAAATGATTGTGTGTGTGCGTGTGTGTATGACAACTAATGCTATGATCTATTTCCTTTCACTTGGTTATTTGGTAGTTGGCTAAATATTGTATTCACACAAGTGTCAATTTATGGATGGTGCAACTCTTTCATACCCAATTGTCAGTGTACAGATAATGCTACTCCATTCCACAACTTAAAAAGGATAAAACCTTATCATTGAACCAAAAAAATCTGAATAGTTTGCATATAACAACAACAACATATGATATACAAATAACGGATTATATACATATGACCAAAAACAACATATCAGTCCCACACAAGCCATTTGTTATAATGAACATGTCTCATTAAGTACTCAACACTGAGCTGTACAATCTTCATGTATGCCGAGTTTTATCATATGTAAAAACTATGACCTAAAATTCAAACTAAATGGAGTTTAATTCACATGAATCTTCAACAAACATGTCTGTAATTGACAAAAATCACAAATAGAACCCTGCATCCAGCCATAGAAGGCCACATATGTTCTGTGTAACATAATGAGTTTTCAGTGCTGTCATATGAGGTGTTGATTATTAAACAAGTTCTCTGTGTTGATCATCAGGTCAATTTTGAAGGGAAATCTAGTACGTTTGCTTGCCATGTATTTAGTTGCAGTTGGGAAATAAAATAAATATTCCCTTTGCTCAAAGATCCATAACGAATAAATCCCAATAAAGTAAAGGAGTCATTATATGCTCAAAGCGCTGCTGAAAAAATGATTTATCCAGGCCATAACTTAAAATTTTACTTGATAGTTGTAACATGTTCGAGGTAGCTCTTTACCACTATATAACCATCGACAAATGATATTCAACACTTGTGGCAAAAGAAAAAATCGCACCTTCCTACATAGTCAAAATTATGAGTCTCCCTTTGTTTTTTAACTATGTTGCCAGGGTACCCGTACCCGGGGGTAGAGTACATGTATCCGTACCGGGTACTTGGGTACTCGTAGGGTACGTCTCCTGCCGTACCCTGCTGTACCCTGTATTGGGTCCACGTACCCAAGACTCTGTTATAAAAAAAGGAGTACTTATAGGCGAAATGGTACGTTGTACCCCGTGTTTAGGTACTTCGTACCCCATGTTTGGGTACTCCAGGGGGATGGCTGACTCAATAAAATGCAATCCATTGGGGAAAATGTAATGACCCCCCACCAAATCTGAACTAATTTTTTGCTAACTACGTATGGAGCCCGATTCAGGGCTTATGCCAAACACCAACACTGTTCAAATTCCACTAAATATTGTCCAAATCTAGTAGATTGATTTTACATTGATTTACAATGAATGTTTTTATGGTTTTGTGTTCAGCACTCATGGAACATAATTTGACTACCAAATGTGCACATAAAAAATAGACATATGTATTTAATATTGAGAAATACACTCACATCAACACAGGAATATATTTGGCAATTTTCAATTTTTTATTGCCTGTAACAGCAGTACAAATAGGTGTTTAAAATAAGATTTCAAGTGTACTTTCATGTTTGAGTTTGATTCTCTGTTATAGCTTCCTGGTACAATGATTTATCAAATTTTATGTAACTTCCAGTCTTCTAATTGATATCTATTGAGTCTATGATTTATCAAATTTTCAATCTGAATGTTCACTGTTCAAATAATCAGTGATTTTATTTATTTATTTTAACATAAACGATTGAGGAACTTTTTATAAAAAAATGAATAAGTAAATATTACAATAGACTGGACACAGACTGCTCCCAGAGGAAGACCAAGTCCATGCCTCCTTGTGCTTCCTTTTCCATTCTATTTTTTTCATCACCATTACCTATTCTATGAGTGCCGAAACTCCTTATAAACCGCCCAAGCAAGAGGATACAAAAGCAGAACATTCAAAGGATGAGAAGGAAAGGTTCACTATAAAGGGATCCAGTTTCTCTCATAATCCTGCTGATCACATAACATGTTTCCGCAATCTAGATCCACTCCCTTATTGGCCATACTATTTGCTTGTTTATTATTTTCTCTCAATACATGAAGGAAGTTGATGGCTTTATAATCATTTACCATGCAATTGAAAAGATGGCGAGTCTTGGTGACTGGATTCTTTCGATTCCTTACTAGTTTCCTTGCTTCTCCAATAACCATGCACGAGTCCCCAAACACCACTAGTTCCTCAATGCCATCTTTCCTTGCCAGCTCCAGTCCATTTATTAAAGCTAACCATTCCGCCCCATTGTTAGTCTTCCTGCCAATTCCCTAAGCGTACTCTTTCAACTTGATTTATTCAAAATTGAAATAGACTCCCCTTGCTCCTACCATCCCCGGATTGCCTTTCGAGGCACCGTCAAAGAATAAAGAGCTGCAGCCCAAATTCTTCCACCAACATTTGAACTCTTCCAAATTCATTCTTATTTGCCAAGATTGCAAAATTGATTTTTTTTGCGTTGAGTCCATGGTAGATGTGGCGGGAGAACTAGCAATTCGGAGGCCCAATCTCTTTCTTCTACTGTTAATGATTCCTTGCTGATGCTGTGCATTCCCCTCATGCTTGAAACTTCCACCCAAAGCGTTTTTGCAGCTGCCGCAACATTGCTTGGACTGCTTTTTTCGCCCTCGAAGATCTCCTTGTTTCTTGCTGTCCAAATCTTCCAGCAGATATATCTTGGAAGAGCTTCCCAAGCCCCTCACAAAGTCCGGTTTGTTGAGGAGTGATCCTTGGTAGTAGTCCTTTCAGTAAGCAAAAAGATCATCCCAATTTGTTGGCAATGCCAATTCGAATTGTAGATCTTTGTAAGCTTGGTGCCACACCTCCCTGGAGAATTTGCATTCTAAAAAAAGATGTTCTAGAGATTCCTTAGACCTTTACAGAGAATACATCTCAGTGGGCCTTCCATTCCTCTTTTTCTTAGATTGTTTGCTGTTAGAGTTTTACGGTGGGCGAGTATCCAGAAGAACACTTTGATTTTGGGCAGACCATCCTTGTTCCAGATCTTCTTCCATTTCCTGTCATTGTTGTTGCCGCTGTAATCCACATCCACTGCTCTGTAACCTGCCTTCACCGAATAACTCCCTGTTCTGCCCCAACAACGTTCATCGTTCAGCGTGCGATGGACTGGTGTTGGCAACACCGTGATGAGAGCATTGTAATCAGTGTTGAGTTGGCCGATCTCCAGATCGAGCCACCCAGCCCACCTCTTATTACTCACCCAGTCAGAGAGATCGTACAACGTATGGATATTCATACCTTCCAATCTCTGCATTAAGTGTGGGAACTCCTGCACTAAGACGGGTGAAACTGATGCATAGTAATCAGTCCAAATTTTGATAGCCTTGCTGTTACCTGGAGTCCATTTCAACTTCTCTGTTAGTATATGTGCAACATTTTTACACAGCTCCCATATCGGCGAGCCTTTCATGTCCATGCTTATGTTGTCCAAACATCTCTTTCTGGTGCCTGTCATATATATTTTTTGGATTATTTCCTTCCACCACGCTTCTTTTCCAGTTACAATTCTCCAGAGAATTTTAGCTCCAAGAGTAAGTTCATTTTGCTTGGGTCTCGTATTCCAACTTCTCCATAGATTTTTGGTTTGCAAACAGTCTCCCAATTCACCAAATGAAATTTTTTAAGGCTGTCTGATTTGCCTCCTTGCTACATAAGTCTTCTAATTTCTTTTGCAAAGTCTTTCATAATTTTTTTTGAAGCAAGAGAGATCGAGCAAGAGTAAATGGGATAGGCAGAAAGGATGGAATTGATAAGGGTGAGCTTTCCAGCCGGATTAAGCCACCTTGTCCCCCATGAGTTGATTTTGTTCTTGGTCTGATCTATCATCCCTTGCCAGTCAGCAACCCTTTTTTTCCCTTTGAAAATTGGGATCCCAAGGTAATTGAAGGAATTCCAAGTTGCTTTTCCTTCGAAACCAAGGGTCCTTGCTATCTTTGCCAGCGCTCCTGGGGGGCAATTCCAACCATAAACTTTGGACTTAGTTGAATTTATTTTGCCATCAGTTGCTTTGAGGAAAGTGGTCAGGACTGTATTGAATCTCCGTGCAATTGTGATAGATGCTCCTCCTAGCAGAATGGTGTCATTAGCAAACTGCGCATGGTTGGCAACTTTCACTCCTCTGGCTATCTTCAAGCCTTTAAGATCTCCAGACTCCTGCAAAAGCTGTAGCTTTCTGCTCATAGCTTCAGCCACCAAGAGGTAGAGAAATGGGGACTTCAGACAGCCTTGTCAGAGCCCCCCTGGTTGCCTGAAAGAATTTGGAGGGTCTACCATTTACTAATGGTGCGATGCACGACCTGCTTATACAAGCTTTTACCCATCTTACAAAATTTGGAAAATCCAAACTTAGACATGACTTCAAAGAGAAAAAAGTGATTTACCCTATCAAATGCATTTGCCATGTCCAGTTTAATGGCCATACCTTGTTGCTTCCTTTCCACGCATTAGTGTATTGATTCCTTAACGATGATGATATTGTCCAGAATCTGGCGCCCTGCTACGAAACCTCCTTGCAAATTTGAGATGAGACGACCCATGATGCTTTTCATTCTCGAGGCCAAAAGTTTTGACATGATTTTATAACAAGTGTTGCATAATGAGATTGGTCTGAATCTATCAAGCTTTAAAGGATTCTTCTCTTTTGGTATCAAAGCCAGAAAGGATGAGTTAGTCGCCCCACCAATCTTGTCTTTTTTGCTTGTCCAGTTTAACATTTTTTTCAGATATTCTTTTATTATATCTCAGGTTGCTCTGTAAAAATTAATTGTGAAACCATCCGGCCCCGGTGCTTTATCAGCATGGAGTGACCAGATTGCATTTCTCATCTCGTATTCCATCTTGACTCTTATCAAAGTCAAGATGGAATATGAGATGTAACAACATTACAAATAGGTGTTTGAAATAAGATTTCAAGTGTACTTTCATGTCTGAGTTTGATTCTCTGTTATAGCTGCCTGTTACAATGGTTTATCAAATTTTATTTAACTTCCAATCTTCTAATTGATATCTATTGAGTCTATGATTTATCAAATTTTATATTTCAAATTTTCAATCTGAATGTTCACTGTTCAAATAATCAGTGATTTTATTTATTTATTTTAACATAAACGATTGAGGAACTTTTTATAAAAAAATGAATAAGTAAATATTACAATAGACTGGACATAGACTGCTCCCAGAGGAAGACCAAGTCAATGCCTCCTTGTGCTTCCTTTTCCATTCTATTTTTTTCATCACCATTACCTATTCTATGAGTGCCGAAACTCCTTATAAACCGCCCAAGCAGGAGGATACAAAAGTAGAACATTCAAAGGATGAGAAGGAAAGGTTCACTATAAAGGGATCCAGTTTCTCTCATAATCCTGCTGATCACATAACATGTTTCCGCAATCTAGATCCACTCCCTTATTGGCCATACTATCTACTTGTTTATTATTTTCTCTCAATACATGAGGGAAGTTGATGGCTTTATAATCATTTACCATGCAATTGAAAAGATGGCAAGTCTTGGTGACTAGATTCTTTCGATTCCTTACTAGTTTCCTTGCTTCTCCAATAACCATGCACGAGTCTCCGAACACCACCAGTTCCTCAATGCCATCTTTCCTTGCCAGCTCTAGTCCTTTTATTAAAGCTAACCATTCCGCCCCATTGTTAGTCTTCCTGCCGATTCCCTAAGTGTACTCTTTCAACTTGATTTCTTCGAAATTGAAATAGACTCCCCTTGCTCCTGCCATCCCCGGATTGTTTTTCGAGGCACCGTCAAAGAATAAAGAGCTGCAGCCCAAATTTTTCCACCAACATTTGAACTCTTCCGAATTCATTCTTATTTTCCAAGATTGCAAAATTGATTTTTTTTTGGGTTGAGTCCATGGCAGATGTGGCGGGAGAACTAGCAATTCGGAGGCCCAATCTCTTTCTTCTACTGTTAATGATTCCTTGCTGATGCTGTGCATTCCCCTCATGCTTGAAACTTCCACCCAAAGTGCTTTTGCAGCTGCTGCAACTTTGCTCGGACTGCTTTTTCCCCCCTCGAAGATCTCCTTGTTTCTTGCTGTCCAAATCTTCCAGCAGATATATCTTGGAAGAGCTTCCCAAGCCCTCACAAAGTCCGGTTTGTTGAGGAGTGATCCTTGGTAGTAGTCCTTCCAGCAAGCAAAAAGATCATCCCAATTTGTTGGCAATGCCAATTCGAATTGCAGATCCTTGTAAGCTTGGTGCCACACCTCCCTGGAGAATTTGCATTCTAAAAAAAGTTGTTCTAGAGATTCCTTAGACCTTTACAGAGAATACATCTCAGTGGGCCTTCCATTCCTCTTTTTCTTAGATTGTTTGCTATTAGAGTTTTACGGTGGGCGAGTATCCAGAAGAACACGTTGATTTTGGGCAGACCATCCTCTTTCCAGATCTTCTTCCATTTCCTGTCATTGCTGTTGCCGCTGTAATCCACATCCACTGCTCTGTAACCTGCCTTCACCGAATAACTCCCTGTTTTGCCCCAACAACGTTCATCCTTCAGCGCGCGATGGACTGGTGTTGGCAACACCGTGATGAGAGCATTGTAATCAGCGTTGAGTTGGCCGATCTCCAGATTGAGCCACCCAGACCACCTCCTATTACTTGCCCAGTCAGAGAGATCGTATAGCGTATGGACATTCATACCTTCCAATCTTTGCATTAAGTGTGGGAACTCCTGCACTAAAACGACGGGTGAAACTAATGCACAGTAATAAGTCCAAATTTTGATAGCCTTGCTGTTACCTGGAGTCCATTTCAACTTCTCTGTTAGTATATGTGCAACATTTTTACATAGCTCCCATATCGGCGAGCCTTTCCTGTCCATGCTTATGTTGTCCAAACATCTCTTTTTGGTGCCTGTCATATATATTTTTTGGATTATTTCTTTCCACCACGCTCCTTTTCCAGTTACAATTCTCCAGAGAATTTTAGCTCCAAGAGTAAGTTCATTTTGCTTGGGTCTCGTATTCCAACTCCTCCATAGATTTTTGGTTTGCAAACAGTCTCCCAATTCACCAATTGAAATTTTTTAAGGCTGCCTGATTTGCCTCCTTGCCACATAAATCTTCTGATTTCTCTTGCAAAGTCTTTCATAATTTTTTTTGAAGCAAGAGAGATCGAGCAAGAGTAAATGGGATAGGCAGAAAGGATGGAATTGATAAGGGTGAGCTTTCCAGCCGGATTAAGCCACCTTGTCCCCCATGAGTTGATTTTGTTCTTGGTCTGATCTATCATCCCTTGCCAGTCAGCAACCCTTTTTTTCCCTTTGAAAATTGGGATCCCAAGGTAATTGAAGGAATTCCAAGTTGTTTTTCCTTCGAAACCAAGGGTCCTTGCTATCTTTGCCAGCGCTCCTGGGGGGCAATTCCAGCCATAAACTTTGGACTTAGTTGAATTTATTTTGCCATCAGTTGCTTTGAGGAAAGTGGTTAGGACTGTATTGAATCTCCATGCAATTGTGATAGATGCTCCTCGTAGCAGAATGGTGTCATCAGCAAACTGCGCATGGTTGGCAACTTTCACTCCTCTGGCTATCTTCAAGCCTTTAAGATCTCCAGACTCCTGCAAAAGCTGTAGCTTTCTGCTCATAGCTTCAGCCACCAAGAGGTAGAGAAGTGGGGATATCAGACAGCCTTGTCAGAGCCCCCTGGTTGCCTGAAAGAATTTGGAGGGTCTACCATTTACTAATGGTGCGATCCACGACCTGCTTATACAAGCTTTTACCCATCGTACAAATCTTTTGGAAAATCCAAACTTAGACATGACTTCAAAGAGAAAAAAGTGATTTACCCTATCAAATGCATTTGCCATGTCCAGTTTAATGGCCATACCTTGTTGCTTCCTTTCCATGCTGGAGTGTATTGATTCCTGAACGATGATGATGTTGTTCAGAATCTGGCGCCCTGCTACGAAACCTCTGTAAGTCTGAGATGAGACGACCCATGATGCTTTTCATTCTCGAGGCCAAAAGTTTTGACATGATTTTATAATAAGTGTTGCATAATGAGATTGGTCTGAATCTATCAAGCGTTAAAGGATTCTTCTCTTTTGGTATCAAAGCCAGGAAGGATGAGTTAGTTGCCCCACCAATCTTGTCGTTTTTGCTTGCCCAGTTTAGCATTTTTTTCAGATCTTCTTTTATTATATCTTAGGTTGCTCTGTAAAAATTAATTGTGAAACCATTCGGCCGCGGTGCTTTATTAGCATGGAGTGACCAGATTGCATTTCTTATCTCGTATTCCATGATGGGTTTTGCCAGCTCCGTGTTCTTTGCATCTTTTATGAGCAATGGTATACCATGGAGTAAATCCATTTGTGCTTCCGGATCAGTCTCGTCCGTATCTGTATAAAGCTCTTGATAATGACTGTAGGCGTGATCCTTAAGATCTTCCTGCCCTGTTATCTTGTTTCCATGATTATCCTTCAGCTCCTTGACGACATTGTAACTTTGCTGAACCTTGGTTTGCTTGTGAAAGTACTCAGTATTGCTGTCTCCACCCTTCAACCATCGCTGCCTGGATTTAATTCTCCATACCACTTCTATCAGTCTTGTAGCCTTTAGAATTCTGATGTTTAGCTCTTTCTCCTGCTTCAGATGCTTTGGAGACACCTCTTCTACTTCCATTCTGTATTGCATAGCTGCTAATTCCTTTTGTAGATTGATTTTTTGTTGTTTGGTTCCTCAAAGTCTTCCTTCACCCATTTCTTTAAGGCAACTCTCGCTGTTGTAAGTTTTGACTCCCAAATGTAACTGGGGGATCCGAAGTGTTGGAGGTTCCACTCCCTTTGGATTAACTCCATAATTTTAACATCATGCAGCCAGATCGGGTTGAATCTGAATGGGATGGGCCCAAGATTGACTGGCGGGGATAAAATCAGAGCTAATGGTTTGTGGTCTGACACTGCTGAAGGAGAGCAAGAGAGATAGGGAGGAGATCTTTCTGCAAGAAGGTGGAGCTTACCAGAAATCTGTCCAGCCTTGTCACTACGTGCCCTATTCCAGTTCTTCTATTGCTCCAAGTGTACTTTCCGTTCCTCAGTGGGATGTCCAACAGATCCAGATCTGCCATCAAGTCCTCCAGCTTCTCACCGAAAGGGTCCTTGACCTTTGTTCCTCCTCGCTTCTCACACTGTCACCTAGTGGTATTGAAGTCCCTGGCGATGATGAGATCTTTCACACGCATCTCCTCCTTGAAATTGTTGAGATCTTCCCAGAATGTTGTCTTGTCCCTATAGTGTGTTGGCCCGTATACATTACAGATGTATAATGGGATTAGGTCCTCCTTTTCTTGAATTTCTGTCAAAAGCCAATGATGGCTTTCCTTGATTGATTTGACCAAGAATTTACCTGAGAAAATGGTGGCTATTCCCCCAGATGCTCCTTTGGAACTTATAGCTTTGCCTTTGCTGTTTTTCTAGACATGAAAGTGCCACAGCCTCCACGTCTGGCATTTTTGTCTCTTGGAGTAGCAGTATGTCTGGCTTCTCAGATTTGATTATCTCCTTTATTGCTTCTACTTTGCTTAAGCCTCCCAGACCCCTGCAGTTCCAAGAGACGGTTTTCAACATTTCTTAACTGATTGAGATCCTACTCGGGATCTACCGTCTGTTCTTGCCCCTCCTATATTTTTAGTGTTCTGGAGGAGCTTCGTTTCCTCAATACTTCTCTGCCTCCCTAGCTCCATCTCTCTGTCTGCTTCTTGCTCTCTTAGTTATCTTTGCGACTTCCTTCCTCTTGTGGTTGGCTGCAAAGCCACTTTGTGCGTTTCTTGTGATCCTTGTGAAGGCGACTGCTCTGGGGAGTATCCTTGCGGCGTGACTCTTCTATTTTTTACCATCTCTGCCTAGGTTCCCCCTGGTGTTGTAGACCCTTCCTAAGCCTTTTCGCTTCTTTCATTTTTGGGAGACATAGGAGGGATACTCGTGGTTGCATGGGCTTCTTCTTCTTCTATTTCAACAGTTATTATTTCCAAAGTGGGTATTTCACCTTCTTCCATAAGCAATGCCTCAAATTGGTTATTGGTCAGGACTTTTTCTGCTTCTTTGGGCTTTTCCTTGCTGGTCTTTTGTTGCACCTCGTTTGCCACTGGAGGAGTTTTTCTTCCCCTTTTTGATTGCTGCCAGCCTTCCTATTGGTTTTTTCCCAAGATTTCTTGAACCACCTTTGGACAATTTTTAACAAAGTGTCCATACTCATGGCACTTCTTGCACTTGAACGGTAGTTGCTCGTAATCTACCTCTTGCATGTGTTCCCATCCGTCCATGAATAAGTTTACTGCTTTGGGCAGGCCTTTCTCCAAATCTACTTCAATGTAGATCCTTGCACAAGAAAACAAAGAGCCCTTTGGTTCCGCTTTGTCAATGTAATTACTGAGAGAGTTCCCTATTGCTTGTAGCATTTCATCATTCTAGCAGTGCAGGGGCAAGTGTGGGAGGCAAACCCAAATCGGGACTGTAGATGGCACGTCCTTTTTTGGATCGAATGATAGGCTCCATCGGTTTAGATATAAACCACGAGGACCCATGAAATAGGGACCACTCCTAAAGATAAGATCTCTGTCAGCTTTGCTTTCAAATAAGAAGGAGAAGAAGCTCTTTCCGCAGAAGCAGTGTTGCAGCCCCCTAGATATCAAGGGCATCCAGTTCTTATTTATCTAGACCTCCATAGTCTTTGGCGAAGGCCAGATTCCCATGAATTGACCTATCAGACCTTTCTCAGTCAAAGCTAGGGCTTTTAGTCTTGAAGATGCTGACGTGATCTGGATCCTAGGAGAGGTTGCTCGCTTCACGAAGTTCACATCACTGGATTCGGGGACGAGCATAGGTGGGGGAGAAGTGGTAGCCACTAAATTCTTGAAAGCTTCATCTAAGAGTCTTCGATGCTTCTCTGGGCTCAGATCCGGGGGTGGATCCATTTTTTTCAATTCCCTAGCAGATTCCAAAGCTGATTCAGCTGACCATGCTATGGATCTGATCACAAAGTTCAGGCTGCGTGAGTCAGCAGAGGCTGCACCACACGCAAGTAGATTTGCTTCTGAGCAACAACGCTCAGACCAGCACGCACGATCTGCATGTTGGATCAGGTTCGACTGGGCTGCGATCGACCTTCAGTTCTCATTTGATCCATCAAAGATTGGTTATTTTTAATAATCAACGAATTTATAATTATGAATCATGATTCATAATTTATGAAGAAATCTATATGCATGTATGATGTGACTATGACATATATATATATATACACACACACACAGTACCCCTGGCGTACCCAAGTACCCTTTTTCAAAAACTGGTGTCCCCGTACTCGTACTCGTCCTTGTCCCCATACCCGTACCCAGGTTTCCTGGCAACTTAGTTTTTTAATAATCTAAAAACTTACAAGCCACTTATGAATTAGAAACAAAATAAAAGACTAATCTAGAACTTAATGTCTAATCACTATTTCAACACTCCCTTTTAGTGATTAGACCATACATAAGGCATTACGAAACCTATTTAGTATTAAACTTAAAACCATGCAATGGTTGGGTGAGTATATCTATTATCAACTACCTGATCTTTAGTAGAAGTTTACAATAAGTTTACTTCATTATTCTACACTTTGTCCCAAAAGTAGTGATGTCTTTTCTCGATGTGTTTTTTATTTTATTTTCCGAAACACAGGATTATATGCCATCTTAATGAAACATACCCTTTCACAAAATATTATCGTCAGATTGTCCTGGATAATGCCCAACTAAAGTGGAAGAATCCTTAAAAAACGATTCCTGACATGTCGAAGCAACTGCACTCTATTTAGCCTCTATAGAAGACAAGGCTACACTTTGCTTCCCTTTACTGCTCATTGTAGACCTCCTGAACCTAAGGATACATAGTAATCAGATGTACTCTTTGGGTAGCAAGACACCCAACCCAATTTGAATCGACAAATCCAACCAACCTGGAATTTGTGTCATGTAAATACTGTAAAAAATATGATGCAGTGCCCTTAAGGCTTAATGCACCTCAAAACTCTTTTTGTAGCTTTCCAATGAATCTCTCTTGGAGAATTCATAAACTGACTTAAAAACCCCACTGTAGAATATATTGGCTCCCATTAAGTTTTCTGTATAGTGTACAAACTGTCAAGTCATATTTGTCATCATATACAAGTCTGGAGTTAGTTTCCATCCAAACGTTGGCTCTCTGTGGCCTTAAGAAGGCTCCTAGAGTTTGGAAAATGCAGATTGACTCCTATTTTGCAAACAAAGGTATAAGGAAAACGAAACTACCTACACCCTCTTAAGCCTCCAATTACGTCACACAATTGAAAAAGGACCTTTGTACCTTGAATGTGCTGAGGTAGCAGAATCCAACAAGAGTTGGTTGTCAAGCATAGACTTCATAAAATTGGTATGATAGGTGTTGTTTGTGTTCTATGGCAAGGATGAAATAATGACCATGTTATCTGGAGATGTCGAGCTGCCAAGGTGTTAAGGGGTTTCAAGCCCAGTATCACTTTTTCTTCACTCTCTTGCTTTGCGGAAAAGTTCCCTTGTGGAAGAGTCTTGGATGATTAGGGATAGTTGCAGACCCTTGTGGCACTTAGTATGGTTGGTTGCTATTGGATTTGGAATTTTTTAAGTAGGAGTTAGCTTTATCTTTGGCTTTTATAGGGCAGGAATTTTTGAGTACCATGTTGTTCATGTGATGTAACTACTTATGATGTGTTAAAGATAATGCAGCCGCGAGACCCATTCTTAGGGAGGATGGCACCCTAGTAAGTTAACTAGGGTTCCTGGTCAGTTAACTGGGCAGAGTAAGTCCCTAGAAGGTACCCTAGGGCCCTCAACAGTCTCCTGGGGTTCTTGGTCTGGGACCAAGCAGGTTGATGCCATGGCAAAGTCCCTAACATATGGCTAGGGCCCCTATATATCTCTAGCGTATTTTGGTCTAGGACTAGACAGTTTCTTGGTCATGACTCACGAGGACCAAGCAGATCCTGTAGGTCGAGATAGAGACTTCTTGGTCTGGGACCAGGCAGATTCTTGGTTTGGGACCAAGCAATTCCTACAGGTACATACTTGGTCAGTTAACTAGGTCGATCTTGGTCAGTTAACCAAGATGATATGTATGATGCCCTCCTCTCCTTAATGGTTAAACTCGGTTGTTTCTCAAGGGACTGGCCACCCTTTGATGATGTCACTAGCACTTGACCTTTAGGAGTAGTCAAAAGGACCAGAGGATCACATCATCTAGTTTGGACCTTCCTTATATGGTGATTATAAAAACTTCCAGTTATTGTATGGAACACTTATGGACTATATACCTTGAGAGAGAAGATAAAAGTTTGACACCTTGATCTTGTGGGTGAAAAAGGGTTGTTTCCCCACCTTGTTGGTAAATCTTGGTCTTGTGAGTGAAGGGATTGTCCTCCCACTTTGTTGTGACCTTTCTTGTTGACTTGTGGTCTTGTGTGAACCTCTTGTTGGTGCTAGTGCTAGCGCCCCCTCTTCATTGTGGTACCTTGACCCTTTTTGTTATGATGACTTAACTTTATTGTTTATCTTGTATATATGATGTCTTGACCATTGGTACCCCAAACATAGAATAACACTAGTTTATTTAGTCTTGTTATCACGAATCTTGTAGTTGCCCCATGGATTGATCATATTCTAGACAACAAAGGGGACATGCAACCAAAGTCGTGACTTACGAATATCCCAACCCCCAGATGATGGATGGTTGTCACGCCGATTGAGATATCCTTCGCTTTATGCCACTGAAGCCCAAGTGACAAAGGGGGAGACCTAGACCTATCCTAAAAGGAAAGACCTAAAGCTAATCACAAGATCAAACCCAAACAGAGAATACGTAAGGTGAAAGCTTGAAACCCTAGATTTAAGGAGTAAGCCACGATTTAAGGAATGCTTGAGTAGAGTTGGTTACGGGTGTTGGAAATGTTTATACAAGCCAAATGAAACAGTGACTTATGGAATTAAGAATCAGATCTAGGATTAGCGTGTTTATTCGTTTGATCAAACCTGGAACCTTGGGGGATTTAGATAGAAATATGGAAATGTCCAAGGTAGGTTTAAATCAAAGAATTAGGGCTCACAACACACTTGCTCGGATGAAAGATTTGACAGTGTGAAAAAATCCGAGCAAAAACCGGAAACAGAGAACACTCAAGAAAAAGGATGACAAGGTAGGATGGGCACTTTCTCCCACGGATCAATGTTGCTTTAAGGTGGGAAAATGGAGTCCAATGCTGACGCCTAGGAGGGAGAGGGGGTTTTTGATGAGGGCCAGCAAAACCTAGATCGCCAATTTTGCAGATTCCCAGTGCAAAATGTTCCGGTGATTTTTCCTACTTTCTACAAGTGATGTTCTAAGTGATGTGGGTGATGTGCAATGCATGAAAATTGAAACATAGAGAAATAAGCTGAGAAACGTACCTGAAACTCGTAGATGTCCTCCTGGATGATGAAGAGTGCTTCTTCGCAGATCAAGCGAGAGATTCAGGCAAGATCTTGGTGAAATTATGCTTTGCTCGGTGACCCTAGCGCCCCCTTCCACCTACCACACCAAGGAAATCAATTAGCAATGACAGATAAACGGGATTTGCAAATAAAGAAGATACAGGAATGAGAAATCATAAAGAAATAACCACTCCCTGATAAACCAAACTAAAAGACGTCCATAGGGTGAGTCTCCCCACCAATGCACCTCTTTCAATTCGCCTCCTTCACCTGCAAAACGAACTGGGTACATAAAAGATACAAGAACTATGCCGGATTTATCTCAATGCAGGAGATAAGCAATATCAATCATCATCACATTCGTCTATCTACAAAGTCACAAGCGTTGAATCCCCGATTAATCTCTTTATTAAGAGTTCCAATGCCAGAGGTCATGCTTTACAAGGGGGGGGTCTCGTCTTTATATAGCTTTTGAGAGACATAAACCCTAACTTACTTTTGCATGCGACGGTTGAGATTATAACACATCAACGATGAAGATCAACTTTACATGGATCAATTTGACTAGATCAAAGGTGGGGGGGGCGCATTTTTTGCCAAATGACACCTTTTCTTAGTCCAAAAATAGGATAACATAAGATATAATCATGATAATACATCAAAGGGGGTCACTAGGGGCTTAATTCACCCAAGGTCCAATTACAACCTCAAATCATAAGATATAACAATGTAATACATCAAGTGGCCAAGTTGAGGGGCGCCCCTTGGGGGACATCTTCACTGGCTAAGCCAAAATAAATAATCTCGGACCAAATGCTGACTGAAACTGATGAAGAAGTGTCCAGAGAGCCATAATACATCAATTGGATAAATTTCCTGCCATTTCCTTGACTTCCCTAGCCAAATCGATTTTCCTAGTGATTTCCTAGTTTACCTTTGAAAATCATAAAAGTCATCATATCTTCCTTTAGGCTGAGAATTGGGGCAAACTGACTGCACTGGAGTATCTGGAGACACAGAAGAATGGTACAAGTGACTACTCATACCCCCTGGAACACTGTGGTGCTCTAGAAGAACCAAAATCACTACAACAATAATATAATCTGGCCAATAATAAAGTGATAATAATCACTGATCATGCAATATGAGCCAAACTCTGAAAACTGGATGTAATATCCTCTTCTAATTAAGCACCAAAACACCCGCTAACCTACTTAATTCCCATAGGTTCGAGCGGGTACTGCATAAGAGGGAATTGACTGAGGACATTTGATACTTAGAACAGCTTGGGACACTCATTTAGTATTAAAGTCATTGGTTTGATAAAGGAAGCCTTATTTCTTTAGGCTTAAAGTCAACATAAAATTAGAATTGCATGCATGCAAAAGTGAAGTGTAAACCCTAAAAGTGACATGCAAACCCTAAAAGCGCATGATAATCTATTTAAGAAGGGTTATTGGACTAAAGGAGCTATCTATCTATTATTATTATTGTTGATTTGGACTTTGAGCAGCAGCAACAGTTGGGGTTGAAGACAGAGTCTTCAGCTAATGAGGGTTCGGCATTGCAACTATCTGCCCTAGTCTCTTTCAAGGAAGGCCATACAAGTCTACCATCAACATTTGTCTTATTCATCCATATCCATCGATTCAGCATCCACTGGAAGATTATTTGCAGGTTCATGTGCGCAGCTGGGGAATAGCTGGAAAACCCCAGAAGTATTCATCGGGTCTCTAAATCCCAGTTTATCTTCCGCATATCAGCTTCATCCTCTTCAGTAGGGTCACTCCGCTGCCTTGAGTGATTATCTGTCCTCAGTTTGCTCATTTGGAGCAGTTATCAGCAGATCCGGGATGTTGGGGGCGTGAGCACCAAACAGGTGTATCATTTCGTTTGGGGTCTTTGAGAGGTCAAATCCTCTGCATGCTCTGGCCATTCTCTTCGGGAAGGGGAGACCATCAGTCCTGCAAAGTCTCACCCGCATCTGACACCTCCTTCACTAAAAACGTCACCTTTAGCTGGGGAAGGACCTCCTTGTAGCTGGGCGTCAACTAGAGGAAGGGAGCACCATTACCTCACCTGTCCAGCACTATATGCATGCATCTTTTCTCTGGAGTATTATCAACTTGTTTATCAGTGGCAAGTGTACCATTTCTTTCTGAACCCTCCACCCTATAAATTCTCCAGTTTTGCTATATTTTAGGGCCTTTGATACGACACCTTGCATGCACATTAAAATTCAGTATTTTGTACCCACTTGAGTGTACTAGCAAACCCTATAATAGTAAAGCAGTAGAATATCAGTATTTGGGATATTACAATGGTACTAGAGCAGTTCCTTGCCAGCTGTGGGCTTGAACATGAGAAGCAAATGAATACAGAAGACACTTTTGTAACCTATAGAAGAAGGAAGAGTAGGTACACTGAGGAATAGGAATTTGAGGATATCCAGTTAGAAGATACCAACTCAGACAAAGTAGCCCCGCAGGGTAGGATTTAGCTAGCAAATTGATTCAGAGTTGGAAGGTGCAGGGCAACTGTGTTACTTATCTCCCTCGCTTTTAGGTGTAGTAGTTGTGTGAGAAGATTTTTTTTGGAGGGATTCGTGGGATGCCAATACTCGCTCTTGAAAGGTTTGGTGATCCTTAGCTCATGAGTTTTCCCCTTCTTTTGCTAATCATCCCTCGATTATGGAGATTGTGGGTCTTATTCTATGGGAATATTTCTTTGAGATGAACATAGATATTTTGAGACCCTTTTAGTATGATTGGGAGTGGAGTTTTGGGTGCCCCTTGGTTTAGTGCGATTTTCATAAATTGTACTCCATTATTCACCAACTTCATGAGCTTGGTCCAGCTCTGAATGGGAGGTGAGTGTCTTTTGATTTTGAGAGCTGATGGATTTAGAGATTGCATAAGTTGTGATCGGTGCATGTGTCTTAAATGCTCCATGTGTTTGCATGGTTGGTGATTTTATTAGGGCCTTACCACCAAGGCTTGGCTGTCTAAGAGTGGCCTTTCTAATGGTCTTTGACTTTCGTGCCTTAGGGTGGAGATGGTGAAGCATTTATTATGGGATTTCCCTTTTCCCAGTTCTTGTTGGCATGCGCAATCAGAATAGGCAACTAGCTTTAGAGGAAATTACATTGGTGTGTGGTTCTGTTGCGAGATTCCACATCCTTTGTTCAGGCTTCTCTTAGTGGAATATGGCATTGCTTATGGATTTCAGCCTTGTTCATTCTCTGAAATCTGTGGTTCAATAATGCTTTTGACAAGGAGGTTGGATTTTTGCTTGCCTTTTGTCATCTGTGGAGAGCGGAAGTTCATATGTAGTTGTTGGCAAAAAGGATTTTGTTGATTAAAGAAGCCAAGGTGTCAGGTGCTGGTGGTTATTTGGATTTGATTGCTGTTCTTGTTTCTTTAAGAAAGAGGATGCAAATTTCATTGTATATACCCTTCCACCTTTTTTTCTCTTTTGATGTACATGTTTTCTGTAAATATAAGAAGTTTAAAAAAAAAGACAGTGTTCAGTTACCCCCCTCATTGAGTGTGTGCATCCATGCAGGCCTGGCATCATTTTGTTTCTTTGATTTTAGTTCTGATTATTGACAAATGGGTAAAACTTTGCCTTGTAGCTCATGAAACCTTTTTGTGGCATTTAGTGGAGTGCAGGATACAAAGGGCACATCCAAAACCTTCCCCAAGCATGAGACGAGACATGTTTCAGAGCATAAGGTATTGGCTTAAATTCAGATTTTATGGAGTGCATGAATGACAAATATAAAGTTTAAACTCTAGTTGGATTTTCTTAATTCAGTGCTATAAATGAAATGTTGAATGTGATGGTGGTATCTTTTCAATAATTTATGATTATTATTTTTTTGTAAGTACCCACAGGGGATTTGAACTCGTGACCTTCCATTTACAACTTCTTATCTCAATTTCTCATTGCCAATTGCTCTAACTCCCGAGGGCCAATGATTTATGATTATTTATGTATATGGTAAACAGATTTTAAAATCATACCGGTTATTGTTTTTTAACTATAGAATTTGTTGATGTCAGATCCTAATTTTGTGATCTTGCATCTCGTATAGGTGGCTCACTACTTGTTCTCATGGACATTTTTAACTCGATAATTATACTCGTGGTCTTTTTAAAAATTGAATTGCTATAGTATTATTTAAGATGGATGAATGGATATCAAGCAAATTCCGTATGCAGGGATATACATGTGAGGGATTGAGGAGTTGAATAGTTAGTGTTGCAAATTTTAATAATTAACCATGAGAATCATTGAATTTTTTTTTTATGATATTTTCAATAGTTAACTTTTTGAAGATATTTGCTCTGTACTTGAGAATTATTTTAGGAGCATTGATCTGTAAAAGCTTGACGCTTATATCCTGCAGAAGGCATATATTCTAACAAGTAAAGCTATTCTACTGCCATAGTAACAAGCTATCATAGGTGTTGGAAGGCTTTGGAAGTCATATGAGCTTTAATATGGATTTCGATTTACTGTGCAAATTCAGTAGGCACATCCCCACCATTTTCAGTAATAGCTACATTCCCTAGGCTACATACATTGTTCCCCTCAATACTCTCATCTCTTTTGTATTTAGTATTGATTGTATCATCTTATTTGTACAAACAAAGAAGCAATGAAATCTATGTTGCATCAAGTTTTGGGGATGGGGGCATGAGGACAATGCACTATATATTAAAAAAATATAAAAAATATTATGAACTGGTTTTTCCCAAGGAAAACCTTGTGAGAAAACCCAAGGGATGCTTCCCCACATTCTTGGATGGCATCCCTAGTAAACTTATCTGTGTAGACTAGTGCGCCTCACCCAAGGGATTTGAACTAGGCACCTGCTGGCATGGAACTAGCTAAATGCTCGACAGCATTGACAACGACCAGTTGAGCTAACCCTTTGGGCTGAAAATAGTAGGAACTAATATGTTATGTGTCAAAAGAATAAAAAATGTTGAATACACTAAGTATATGAAGGGAAATTCAAGTGAAGATGGCTTATCATAATCAATCATGATATTGAACAATTCCATGTGAACCATATAGCAACACCCTTCATGATTGCATAAAATGATAAAGGCTTCATGATTGCATGAAATAATCAAAGACAAATATTGATATATTGCTTTATATTTGGTAAAAGATAAATACATAGTCCTGTTAGCCCTCAAAATACATGGACATTTCGAGATTTTCAGAGGCATGCTTGCAGCCCTATTTGAGGAAGAAATAATTATTCTAACAGCAAAGAGAATAAAATACACTGTCTGAAGTGACCATGGAATCACGAGGCTAAAATTGGTTTTCAGTTGAAAGGCCTTTTTCTTATGCAAAAGTATAAGACATCTGAGTTGGCAATAGATAGGATGAAATTTGGAAGAAAATATGGTGATTATTGATGCCTTGACACAACAGAAGGGTACACCTGTAGCATGACTTGGAGACCTGTAGCAGCAGATTAGAGAAGAAACATTGTCCTCTGATTTTTTAACCAACACAACCAAAGGTATGTCTTCAGACCTAATGCAGTAAATGATCCAGCTAAGTTTTCATACAAAATGAAGTCAGTTTTATGCATGAACTTTCTTAGGGAAAATTTATAATGATCTACAGAAAATTTATAATGATCTACAGCCAGGACATGGGAGAGTTGCTTGGAACACCAATATGAGGTTTGCCAGTCAGGAACATTTGAGCTTATGCTGGGGCCATTCAATCCATCCTTTAACTTTGGTCTGGAATATTGCAATAACTCAAAGCTTATAAGAGGGTGAAGAGTCCTTTTGAAGAAGATACAGTTATTGGAATTACACAGCTACATTGGTCTTGGTTTTGAATATCATTCTAGGAGAAATATGGAGTCTGGAGAATGACCATTGGAGAATGATGCTGAATTGCATGATATGGGGAAATGGGTACAAGTTTCCTAAACAAAAATGAGCTGGAAATGTGAGGTCTAAAAAATTTGGAAACAAGGAAATGCGATATTACAAAATATAATAATAATAATAAATAATAAATAATATAATGTGCTATTATATAAATAGCACATTGTATTGAAACTTTGAAGAAAGCATTATGAATAAATGAGCAAGAACATTTAAATGAGAAACATAAATGACAAGCGATGTTCTACCATCACTTATATTTGAATCCTCATCATTAGTATCACCCTCTACTTCCTCATCCTTCCTTGATCCTCTAGGGACACCAGTCAACACCATCCAATTTTGTTGAAACTGCCTAATCCAAGCCTTAAAATATGGTCGATAAAGCTTAACATGCCTAATCACTGATTTTGGCTTAAATGAAGGGTACATTTTTTGAAAGGCCATAATAAAGGAGTTCTGCAATCAATGCCACCAATATTTGGGTACATAAAGGGCTTGGCCTTCTTGATTAAATGCTAATCAGATACAATCCAATGAAAATGCTGCAATCTTGCCAATCCTGAAATCCTGAAAATCGTTAAGTCTGCTGAATTTGAATGCAATATGAAATTGTACTTTCTCCATATGAAGTCTGATGAAGTTGGAACCACTCTTTAACATCCTGAAACAATTAATGGTAATGTTACCATTAATTGCCAACATTTTTGGTCAACCCTAGTAAAAAACCAAGTAAAATATCAGGGAAACTGTTTTGGAAACATGTTGTACTGACAATGGTACATTCTGGAAATGCGTTTTAGGCAATCAAAAAAATATTTCCCACAAATGGAATGCATGTGTATGGCCTGAAATGCATTTCCGGGCTGTATCACACACGTTTCCATGTTTCCATACAAAAAAGGTACGGGGTATGGATATATTGAACTACATTGAGGACAAGCGCATATGAGGATTCTTCCTGGATTTGAAATACTCCATGAAAATGCCTCTATTGGAAGATGATTGCCCGAAGATGAGTCTCTACACAGTGTTACCCTCCAGATACTCTGCAGTGTACTATACCAGATTGCCACAGAGGAGGGGTCCTTTTTTCTCCATAAAGGCCAAGTTTGGGCTTTGTTTGCCGACTAATTGGCACCTCGGGTCACGTGGCAGAAATTTTCAAGCCACTGGGTGCGACCTTGGCGGCAAGCAAGAGTCAAGTGCTGTCACTTGATCTCGACTCCTCCGTGTAGGCTCTCTCCTAGCGAAGCTAAGGGGGGTGGGCCCTAGTAAAATAAACTATGGTGTTTAATCTATGACAATATAACAATTAGTCTAGGACATAAGATAAAATAAAACCTTGAAACAAAGATAACTGCAAATAATTTAAATGACTAGCATAAATAACATTCCACACAACACAATGATTAACTTAAGCATAAAATAAGCAAGATTGCCAAATAGACCAGTGCCAATGGAGTGCTTGTGTAAAGGGTTGCTAGTGAAATCTCGAGAAGTATTGCAGTTGTCTCGGTTGGTCAGTTTTAAAATAATTAAATGAGTAATTAGGGAGTGGGTCAATTCTTGGTAAATTTTATTATGAATGTGGTAATGATCTTTATTATTACGGGGAGATGGTATTCTTGATATACCTGGAGGTACGTGGAATATGTCCGGATTTACCAAAGAGTGGCTCTCACAGTGACGTGGGCTAGATGGAGTCGCAGGGCTGTGTTCAACACTACACCAAACGAGGATGTAGCCTAACGGTACCCTGCGGTCACTTTCTAGTGGTTCCCGCTTCACTTGAAGAATTTCCCCACAACTTGGTAAAATCGCACGAAGTGCTAGGTTTTCACTTGTAGGGATTAATTGATGTGTTTTACTAATTACTAGTCACTTCAGTCCCTTTCTAATGGTCCCACTGATCCAGCGAAAGGCCTGCAGTGGTCACAAAAGCATACGGGGAATGAAGTCTTGGATATTTTGAGTTTTTTAAGATCTGAGTATGAGTTTTTTAAATCTCAATGGCGATACTCTCGTTATTGAGAACACAACCGGATTGATTAATTTTACCTGAAAAAATTAAAGAAAACTAAAAAAAGGGGAAACGGTGCAAATCCCCCCTGGAGGATGGGGTGTGGGCACTTGGATGCCCACTTGCTTCTCTCTTTTACAATGATTTTAAAAGTAAGAAATACTTGTGCTCCTTTATAGAATAGGAAACACAAGTTTTTACAATTTAGGGCCTTAAAGACATGGCCAATGAGAGAAGTATAAGAAGAGGGATCTCTGGTTTGACTTGGATCTTCAAAATTCCGCCGGAGTTCCTCTTTGTCAGATCAATCTCTGCTGCAAAACAACAAACAAACTTTGATCAAATATGCTAGATAATCAAATTAAAACATAAAAAATTGATCAAAACATTCAAGTACTTCAAAGATGGAAAAATTCTAGATATTAAACTAGTACTTGCTTGTGATTAAATCTTGTAAAATGTCACTTTAATAATCAGATTTGAATCTTTAAATTTGCATATGTAAATCAGAAAGGTAAGATATTCCAATACTTCAGTGAGATTTAAATATGCAAAATAAAAACTAGTAACTAAAATTCTGAAGTTTTTTATGTGACGGAAGAAGGAAAAGAAAGATGCCCTAAAGCTTTGAAGCTTGGGCAATGGAGTCCTCAAGTAGAGAGTGGAGGGATTTAGATCTTCTTAAACAAATAGCAGAGGTACGGTGGAATCAAACAAGAACCATCAGTCGTCCAGTCGTCCACGCTAGATATCCCTGCACAACTTGAACAATACTACACCAAAGCGTTATATACGGGAGTATTTAAGCAAAAGACTATATAGTATGCATACAAACAAGTAAAACATACAAATCTAAGATCTACTCACATAAACAACTCAAGAAACAAATAAGAAACTACTTATTTATCCTTCCAAAAACCGGTTAGAACAACTAAGAATGAAGCAAGAAACTGATATAGTTCATATAACATAAGAAATGTTGAATTTTCAGCATTAGCATAAACTTTAAAAATTTGCAGATAAACATAAATAGATCAGCAGTGCAGTAAAAACACATTCATCACATCAGCACACATGGACACAATATTTTTTCACTGGGGAAACCTTCAAAGGACAAAAACCCCAAAAGCATTAATAGCTCATCTCGTAAATGAGATGGCTTAAGAAATTCTTCAAAAAGTTCCTCAAATCCAGATCTGGATTTTGACCACAGTAACTGTAAAATTCATCAGTAAAAATTAGACTGATAATTTTACCCACAATTTCCAGAATTACAGAAAATTACCAATTTAGGGCTTTCTCAAAAAAACCGAGATTTTCTCTCTCCTGCCCGAAAATATCAGTCTGCTGAAAACTGCCTGAAAATGTCAGACTGCTGAAAACTGCCTGAAAATATTAGACTGTCTGAAAACTGCCCAAAAATATCAGCCTGCTGAAAACTGCCCGAAAATATCAGACTGTTTGAAAACTGCCCAAAAATATCAGACTGCTGAAAACTGCTTGAAAATATCAGACTGTCTGAAAATATCAGACTGCTGAAAATTGCCCGAAAATATCAGACTACTGAAAACTGCCTGAAAATGTCAGACTACTGAAAACTGCCTGAAAATATCAGACTGTCTGAAAATATCAAACTGCTGAAAATTGCCCGAAAATATCAGACTGCTGAAAACTGCTTGAAAATGTCAGACTGCTGAAAACTGCCTGAAAATGTCAGACTGCTGAAAACTGCCTGAAAATATTAGACTGTCTGAAAACTGCCCAAAAATATCAGCCTGCTGAAAACTGCCTGAAAATATCAGACTGTCTGAAAACTGCCCAAAAAATGGAATGCTGAAGATAGCTGTGCAAAAAAGCTGAAGATGGACTTTGCTGATAAAACCCTAGCTGAGGGTTTGAACATAAGATAGTCTTATTCTCCTGTGAGAGCAAAAGTGTGTGTAATGAATGAGAAGGCTTGATTTTCTTTTATAGCCTTTGTTCACCTCTAAGTGGACAAGATTAGGAAAAATAAAAATAATAATATTTTTATTCTTTCCCTAATTTCACTTTCACTTTAACCAAAATGTACTTTTATTTTTTCCTTTGACTTTTATAAGAAGTCCTTTTTTGATTAAGAAAAATAAAAATAATAATATTTTTATTCTTTCCCTAATTTCACTTTCACTTTTACCAAAAAGGTACTTTTATTTTTTCTTTTGACTTTTATAAGAAGTCTTTTTTTAATTAAGAAAAATAAAATAATAATATTTTTATTCTTTTCCTAATTTCACTTTCACTTTTACCAAAAATGTACTTTTATTTTTTTCCTTTGACTTTTATAAGAAATCCTTTAATTTTGTTTTCCACCTGTGGTCCTTTTAGGTGGACAAGATTAGGAAAGATAAGAATAATAATATTTTTATTCTTTTCCTAATTTCACTTTCACTATTACCAAAAAGGTACTTTTATTTTTTTTCTTTGACTTTTGACTTTGGCCTTTTACCAAGTGCCCCTGTGGTCATTACCTGTGGTACTTTTTTATTTCAAAAGTACATCATCATAAACCAATAGAGCTATTAATGCTTTTATCTCACACTCTGTGTGACACCTAGATCTGGTACTAGGGTAACTTAACCAAGGGTAGCTAATCCTTGGAGAAGCACACCAAGCCCATAGATCAAGGGTCAAAGTGCCACACACATGCCCAGACCCAGTTTAGCGATTACAGTGTCTTCATTCTCCCAGAGAATGGCTACTCAGAACTAAGCTGAGTCTACCAGTCCCAGACTGGTCTACATCGTGGTCCCGGACCAGATATCTACTCAACACAAGGTTGAGTCTACCCAGGGCAGATCTGGGTTTATATCATGGTCCCAGACCAGATATCTACCATTCAACAGAATGGTCACTCAACACTGGGTTGAGTCTTCGCCGTGGTCCCAGACCAGGTGGTCCCATTCTCTGAAGAGAAGGGCTCTCGATGCTGCTCAGAAAATCAACACTCCCTCTCAGCGTTAGAGGCATTCTCTGCCATACCAAGCTTGTCACGAAAGTACACGAACTTTGATGCTGTTAGGGGCTTGGTCAAGATATCTACAATTTGTTCATCTGTACGAATGTACTGCAACTTCAGAGCACCTCTCAGCACTAGGTCTCTGATGAAATGATACCTCATTTCAATGTGTTTTGATCTGTCATGAAACACTGGATTCTCTGAAAGCTTTATGCAACTTTGATTATCGCAATGGATGATCGTTGAGTCAAGCTTTCCCTCGAACAGATCAGATAACAACTTTCTGAGCCAAACTGCTTCCTTACAGGCATCGCTTGCAGCAATATACTCTGCCTCAGCTGTACTTTGAGCTATGGAACCCTGCTTCCTGCTGGACCAAGAGATCATTGCTGATCCCATACTGAAGCAATAACCAGAGGTACTTTTTCGGTCGACTGCACTGCCAACCCAATCTGAATCTGAATATCCAGATAACAATACTTCACTGCTGGAAGTATACTTGAGCCCATAAGTGATAGTCCCTCGCACATATTTGAGTACATGTTTGGCGGCTACCAAGTGTATGTGCTTCGGATCTGACATGAACTGACTCAGTGCATTCACTGTGTAGTAGATGTCTGGTCTCGTATGCACGAGATACATCAGGGAATCAATGAGCTGTCTATATAGAGTAGAGTCCACATTCTGTGAACTAGAGGCTGAGTCCTGCAACTTTGTCAAGTTGGTAGTCATTGGTATGCTCATGGACTTGTAGTCTTGCATCCCAAATCTTTTCAAGATATCCATTGCATACTTTCCTTGTGTCAGGAAGATCTCACTTGGCTTTTGCCAGACTTCTAAGCCAAGGAAGTAATGCATCATTCCGAGATCTTTCATCTCGAATTCAGAGGTAAGCTCCTTTTTACACTGGTCTGTCAACTGTTCATCACCTGTAAGAAACAAGTCATCTACATATAGAACAAGTATCAAGACATTATTATGAACAACTTTAAAGTACAAGTTAGAATCAGCTGTACTTTTGGAGAACCCCAAGCTATGGAGAAATCCATCCATCCTGACATACCAGACTCTCGGAGCCTGTTTTAGTCTATACAAGGCTTTCTTCAGTTTACATACATGGGTCTTCTTCCCATGAGTAACAAAGCCTTCAGGTTGTTCAATATAAACCTCTTCCTCAATCTTACCATTGAGAAAGGCTGTCTTTACATCCATCTGATGTAACTTCCATCCGAATACTGCAGCAAGTGAGATGATGGTTCTGATGGTAGTGTACCTGGCAACAGGTGCAAATGTCTTGTCATAGTCAATGCCTTCTTTCTGAGTGAAGCCACGAGCTACGAATTTGGCTTTATACTTCTCCACACTGCCATCTGTAGCATGCTTGATCTTATAAAGCCATCTGGAAGTCACTACTGACTTTCCTGTAGGTCTGGGAACAACTTTCCAAACATCATTCTTCATGATTGACTTATACTCTTCAATCATGGCATCAACCCATACCTGTTTACTTGCTTCTTCTTCGTACGATGAAGGTTCTGAACTGATAAGCTGACTCATAAGACTGGAGTACTTCTGTTGTCTTATGCTTTCTTTGAAAGTTCCTGGAGGAGCTTTATGCTTCTTGGCTTCTTGTACCGTTTCTCGGTACCAAGCAGGTCTCCTTTTGGAAGGAGGAACTTCAAGTAGTTCTTCTAGTGGACTTTCAATGTTCTCAAGAACATCTGGAGTTTGATCATCAAACTCTTCCTCCCTCTGAATTTTTGAATTTGGAAACTCAAGTGGAGGAACTGCATCTTCCGGTGAAAGCTCTAGTGTTTTACGAAACACTGCTTCCTCATGGAAGATCACATCTCTGCTGACCTCAATGTACCTCTGTCCAGGTATATATACTCGATAAGCCTTCGAGCAATCACTGTACCCAACAAATAAGCCTTTCTTATCGGAAGGCTCTAGCTTGGCCCTCCTTTCCTTTGGCACATGAACATACACAAGAGTGCCAAATATCCTCATGTGATCAACTGCAGGTTTCTTCTTGGTGAAGACTTCTTCTGGAGTCTTCTCACCTAAGATAGCATGAGGGCTTCTGTTTTGGATGTACACTGCAGTTCCGGTAGCTTCAGCCCATAAAGACAAAGGAAGATCTAGATCAATGATCATGGCTTTAGCAGCCTCACAGATCATTCTATTCTTCCTTTCTGCAACCCCATTCTGCTGGGGGTTGTAAGGCACTGTCAACTCTTTCTTGATTCCTGCTTCTCGACAAAAATCATCAAACTCATTAGATTCATACTCACCTCTGTTATCTGATCTCAAGATACGGATGTGCCTGCCAGTCTGATTTTCAATCAGTGTCTTGAACTCTTTGAACTTGTCAAAGGTTTCACTCTTGGCCTTGAGGAAGTAAATCCAAGACTTCCGAGAGTAGTCATCAATAAACAAGACATAATATAAACACCCACTCAAGGAGGGTGAAGACATGGGCCCACAAATGTCAGAATGAATCAAATCCCACAAATGTCAGAATGAATCAAATCCAAAATGCCTTTAGATCTACTCTTGCTTCTGGGAAAGGATATCTTAGTGTTCTTACCTAGAGCACATCCTTTGCAAATTCCTTCATGCTTTGGAGAAACTTCTGGCATACCTGTGACCATCTTCTGCAATCCTAGGAGAGCTGTGTAATGAAGGTGTCCAAACCTTCTATGCCAAAGTTCACAAGGATCAACTGTGTGATGTACCAAAGCATGAGTGGAAACTTTGGAGGCCTTGTAGAGGTCTCCCTCTCGAACCCCAATCTGAACTGCTGAGTCTAGATCTGTGTCTTTTGCCCATAAAAAGACCTTTTTGTCCATAAAGAGGACTCTGTGGCCCTTGTCTTCTAAACCAACAATAGATAAAAGATTATTCTTTAACCCAGGAACATAAAGAATATCATCAATATGAAGAACCATACCTGAGTCAAGTTGAAGTGAAGTTGAGCCAACTCCTTCAATCTTGTAAGTGGAGTCATCTCCAAGTTCTACCTGAGTGGTGAACTTCTTCTTTCTGTAATTGGTAAGGGTACCACGGTTACCTGTCATGTGCATGGAGGCACCACTGTCCACCAACCAAGAGGTGGAGCAAGCTGAGAAAGAACCAGTTAGAGTAGAAATCAAATAGTACTCTCTTCTAGGCTCATTCGTTTTATTAGCCTTGGTTTTCTTCTTCTTCTTTGGTTCTTCATCTTCTTCTTCCTCTGCTTCTGCAGTAGATGCTTGAAACCTTCTCTTGGGTTTCTTCTTGTTCTGCCTACAGTCTCTAGCATAATGTCCAAACTTGTGACAAGTATAACATTCAATCTTGGACATGTCAGAAAACTTACCCTGAGGTTTCTTACCCTTCTTTTGCTGAGGGAAAGGATTCTTGAACTTCTTGGTCTTTGCTGCAAGTGCAAGGTTATCTTGCTTGATTACCTTGTCAGTGTTCCTTGCTTCTTTTTGTATGCAATCATGCCAAAGCCTTTCAAAGGTTGGCTAATTTTCTCGTCCACAGAGGGATGCCATCAAGGTTTCCCAAGAGCTTGGGAGACCATCAACCACTGTTTGTACAAGATCATCATCATCAACAGTAACACCAATAGCAAGGAGTTGATCTCTTACCTGTTTGATCTTGGTGAAGAAGGAACCAACACTTTCATCTTTGTTCAGCTTCAAAGTTCGTAGCCTCTTCTTTAAGACTCTCTTTTGACTGGGAGCCTTCTTTTCATAGAGGTTTACCAATGTATCATAGCATTCTTCAAGGATGTGATGTTAGGCATTAATTCTTCTTTGATAGAATCATAAATAACTCTTCTAGCCTTACCTTGCTTCCTCTTGTAGACAAGCCTACCAGCATTTGTAGTTGGCTCTTCTGTGACATTAAGAACAATGTCATCCAAGTCATTCTCATCAAGAATGGCTGTCAACCTGGCCTTCCAGGAATTGAAGTTTGCTGAACCAGAGAGCTTCTCTTCCGGTTTGAAACTAACGGTAGCCATCTCTGTCACTTATCCAAATGTTAGATCTGCAGATCTTATTCCAAGATCTAGTGAGAAACAACAGCAGTATCCCTTTACTGTGTTTTCACATGCTAAGCTCTAATACCATGTTGAATTTTCAGCATTAGCATAAACTTTAAAAATTTGCAGATAAACATAAATAGATCAGCAGTGCAGTAAAAACACATTCATCACATCAGCACACATGGACACAATATTTTTTCACTGGGGAAACCTTCAAAGGACAAAAACCCCAAAAGCATTAATAACTCATCTCGTAAATGAGATGGCTTAAGAAATTCTTCAAAAAGTTCCTCAAATCCAGATTTGGATTTTGACCACAGTAACTGTAAAATTCATCAGTAAAAATTAGACTGATAATTTTACCCACAATTTCTAGAATTACAGAAAATTACCAATTTAGGGCTTTCTCAGAAAAACTGAGATTTTCTCTCTTCTGCCCGAAAATATCAGACTGCTGAAAACTGCCTGAAAATATTAGACTGTCTGAAAATTGTCCAAAAATATCAGCCTGCTGAAAATTGCCTGAAAATATCAGACTGTTTGAAAACTGCCCAAAAATATAAGACTGCTGAAAACTGCTTGAAAATATCAGACTGCTGAAAACTGCTTGAAAATATCGGATTGCTGAAAACTGTTTGAAAATATCAGACTGTCTGAAAATATTAGACTGCTGAAAATTGCCCGAAAATATCAGACTGCTGAAAACTGCCTGAAAATTTCAGACTACTAAAAACTGCCTGAAAATATCAGACTGTCTGAAAACTGCCCAAAAATATCACCCTGCTGAAAACTGCCTGAAAATATCAGACTGTTTGAAAATTGCCCAAAAAATGGAATGCTGAAGATAGCTGTGCAAAAATGTTGAAGATGGACTTTGCTGATAAAACCCTAGCTGAGGGTTTGAACATAAGATAGTCTTCTTCTCCTGTGAGAGCAAAAGTGTGTAACAAATGAGAAGGCTTGATCTTCTTTTATAACCTTTGTTCACCTCTAAGTGGACAAGATTAAGAAAAATAAAAATAATAATATTTTTATTCTTTCCCTAATTTCACTTTCACTTTTACCAAAAATGTACTTTTATGTTTTCCTTTGACTTTTATAAGAAGTCCTTTTTTAATTAAGAAAAATAAAAATAATAATATTTTTATTCTTTTCCTAATTTCACTTTCACTTTTACCAAAAAGGTACTTTTATTTTTTTTCCTTTGACTTTTATAAGAAGTCCTTTAATTTTGTTTTCCACCGATGGTCCTTTTAGGTGGACAAGATTAGGAAAGATAAAAATAATAATATTTTTATTCTTTTCCTAATTTCACTTTCACTATTACCAAAAATGTACTTTTATTTTTTTTCTTTGACATGTGGTACTTTTTTATTTCAAAAGTACATCATCATAAACCAAGAGAGTTATTAATGCTTTTATCTCACACATTGTGTGACACCTAGATCTGGTACTAGGGTAACTTAACCAAGGGTAGCTAATCCTTGGAGAAGCACACCAAGCCCGTAGATCAAGGGTCAAAGTGCCACACACATGCTCGGACCCAGTCTAGGGCTTACAGTGTCTTCATTCTCCCAGAGAATGGCTACTCAGAACTAAGCTGAGTCTACCAGTCCCAGGCTGGTCTACATCGTGGTCCCGGACCAGATGTCTACTCAACACAAGGTTGAGTCTACCGAGGGCAGATCTGGGTTTATATCATGGTCCTAGGCCACATATCTACCATTCAACAAAATGGTCACTCAACACTGGGTTGAGTCTTCACCGTGGTCCCGGACCAGGTGGTCCCATTCTTTGAAGAGAAGGGCTCTCTATGCTGCTCAGAAAATCAACAAGAAATCACCACACACTGATGCTCAACACAAGTATGCCTCCAAAGCCTTCACTTTTATTCCATAATAACAAAATTACACAATACAGGAGCATAGCTTCAATGCCCAAATCATCCGTAAAAAATGAAGAGAGTTTTCCTGCTTAAATAGAAATCTGGCAAAGATAGGGGGGATGCATCTCCTCAAGGATGCGTTAGCTCTCAGTGAGTTGGCAAGTGGTGGATGAGGGTTGGAAAAGGCAAGGGGAAGTGTCAACATCACTCCCTTGAGAAAGGACTTGCCCAAACCCATGTTTTTTTCCAAAGCAAAGAAGATCCTCCAACTTGGCCTGCGTCCCCACATGGAGAAATGCGCCCCTCTTGAGAGAGGAAAGTTCCAACTCATGAGATTTCACAGAAATAGCAACATCCTACTTTTCTTCCTTGGCCGGGTACTTGCCAAAATGATTTGCCAAGTCACCCAACTCTTTTTTGGCAATTATCTTTTATTTTTTTAATTGCCGAATTTTTTAATATTTCATTTTTTCTTGGTTTTTTTGGTTTTTTGGTTTTTTCAAGTGCTTTAAAGATAGAAAAATTCTAGGTATTAAACTAATACTTGCTTGTGATTAGATTTTGTAAAATGTGTTTTTAATAATCAGATTTGAATCTTTAAATTTGCATATGTAAATCAGAAAGTTAAGATATTCCAATACTTCAGTGAGATTTAAATATGCAAAATAAAAACTAGTAACTAAAAATTTGAAGTTTTTTATGTGACGGAAGAAGGAAAAGAAAGATGCCCCAAAGCTTTGAAGCTTGGGCAATGGAGTCTTGAAGTGGAGAGCGGAGGGATTTAGATCTTCTTAAACAAATCGCAGAGGTATGGTGGAATCAAACAAGAACCAACACTCCTCCACGCTAGATATCCTTGCACAGCTTGAACAATACTACACCAAAGCGTTATGTCCGGGAGTATTTAAGCAAAAGACTAGATAGTATGCATACAAACAAGTAAAACATACAAATCTAATATCTACTCACATAAACAACTCAAGTAACAAATAAGAAACTACTTATTTATCCTTCAGAAAACTGGTTAGAACAACTAAGAATGAAGCAAGAAACTGACACAGTTACACCTCATATAACATAAGAAATCACCACACACTGATGCCCGACACAAGTATGCCTCCAAAGCCTTCACTTTTATTCCACAATAACAAGATTACACAATACAGGAGTATAGGTTCAATGCCCAAATCATCCGTCAAGAATGAAGAGAGGTTGCCTGCTTAAATAGAAATATGGTAAAGAGAAGGGGGGCGCATCTCCTCAAGGATGCGCTAGCTCCCTGTGAGTTGGCAAGTGGTGGATGAGGGTTGGAAAAGGCAATGTGAAGTGGCAACATCACTCCCTTGAGAAAGGACTTGCCCAAACCCATGTTTTTTCCCAAAGCAATGAAAATCCTCCAACTTGGCTTGCATCCCCACATGGAGAAATGCACCCCTCTTGAGAGAGGAAAGTTCCAACTCATGAGATTTCATTGAAATGGCAACATCCGGCTTGTCTCCCTTTCTCGGGTACTTGCCAAGTCACCCAACTCTTTTTTGGCAATTATCTTTTATTTTTTAATTGCCGCATTTTTTAGTATTTCATTTTTTCTTGGTCTTTTGGGTTTTTCGAGTAATTATTAATTTTGGGGTTGAATAATTACTCGAAAACTTAGGAAAGTGGGTCTAGGGGTTAAGTGAGTGCTCTAAGTTAGAAAATGAGCACCCCCATGGCAAAAACAACCTCTGAGCCACACTTTTATAACTTTTTACACTTTTACAATTAACTTATTAAAAATAAGCCTGTAAAAACGGAAATTTTATTTATTTTTTTATTTTTGGAAATTAAAAAAAACCTATGGGGGACTTAGGACATGTTAATAATGTCTCAAAATAATGATTAGCATGGTAATATACATCAACGCATAGATTTTAATAACCTCCAAAGGCTTAAAATTAATAAGGCGATTATGCCAGCTTTGGAGGTTTGGGTGAAAAACTCGAAAATTATTTACTGCTTAAAACTATAAATAATTAACAAGGAAAAATCACCCTGGAATAATGCATTAATAAAGAAGTCCTAAGAAGCCAAACCTTTTACATAAAGTCATCATGCTAACTCATTTTATTACAATTCCCCATGGGGTATGTGTAAAAATTCTGGGTTTTACTGCTTGCTGGTTTAAATGAACATTTTTGTGTTTTTCACTTTCAGTTGGTTTTGCATTGACTGAAAGTTACTTAAGAAAAATATACTGAACAATTTTAAACACACAGTAAACACTAACAGGTTGGAAAATACATTTGGACAGCCACACCATAAATTTGACTCAGAGATTTTTGGCCAAATAAGCCCCGGAAAAACCCCCACGGGGAAAACCAGTCAGAGAGAGGAGAGATATTTTATTTTCTTCAGCAAAAGTATCAGACAGAAATACAGTACAAATTCAACTTATCTCCAAAACCATCTCGCTGCCTCGATTTCTGTGTATGAACAGCAGCCTGCTGTTCTCGATTTCTGTGCCTGAACAGACCCAAAAAAAAAACTCAGTCAAGACCGTACTGTACGGCCTGCTTTAAATGCAGTCGTACGACCTTAAAACTCGTGCCAGAAATTAATGCTGCTGCCTTGGGAAACGTGCTGTACTATTCCTCGATTTCTATGCTGAAGATTTACCTCGAAAGCTGTGCAGTCCGTACCTTGAAAACCGTGCAGTCCGTACACCTCGATTTCTGTGCATTAAATGCTGTTCGTACAGTGCATTAAATGCAGTCCGTACTCCTCGATTTCTGTGCAGCTGTACCAGCAATAAATGCAGGTCGTACACCTCGATTTCTGTGCATAAAATGCTCCTCGATTTTTGTGCAATATCTCTTCTAGAAAATCGTGCCAATGCCCTAGCTCGACCTCCTTCTCCTCAGCTCGCTCCTCCTTCTCATGGAAAATGAAAAAGTTAATGTCTCTTTGCCTCCCTCATGCTTTTTGTTTAACCCTAAGTGGGCATCTTAATCCAACGGTGGAAAAAGATCCAATCCAATGGATGAGATCCAGTGAGAGTAAAAATCCCTTTTATTTAATTCTCATAAATAAAATTACTCACCCACTTAAATTTATCAAAAAGTGACTTTATGTTTCTAAAGTCTCATTAAGTGACATTTAATGTGAGGGTCACCTTTTTCCCTCTACTAAGTGACTTAGGCAAAATAAAAGTCACCTAGGGAACATTTGCCTAGGTACAAAAACTAACAGTATGAACATGTTAAAAAAAATTATTAAAAAGGGCCTAGGAAGGCCTACAAGGACTTCTGAACTTTGAATTTTGAACAAGTGATTGTTTATCTTTGGTGGCTCGTTTAGAAATCCAACTTAGTGCAACTTTGTTGGTAACATCTGGCTCCTATTGCGGGTCGCGTGCTTGATTTGGTCTTTAGGCAAGGAGAGCATGCAAGAACCATAGAATCTCTAGTTTCAATAATCTGTAAAAACATGTCAATTTGACAAGCCAACCTTAGTAGCACAAAATCTTGTAAAATCCAACGAACCATTAAGTTGCTTTATTAGAAAGTAAATGGAAAAACGAAACTTTAACTAAAGAAAAAGATTACTATTCCTAAGTACAAATAATAAATGCAAAAAGTAAATGCTCACTTTAAGGAGCTTATTTTCATACTCTAAGCATAACATAGTCAAAACGTTAAGTGAAATGATAAATCCAATGCAACCACCTTAACATTTTATAAAAATTTAAATTTTTTCCTTTGTCTTTGGTTACCAGCCAAAGCAAGGACATATTTGTTAGAAAGTGCAAACGTGCATGGATATTCAGGATGGGCGGAGCTGGATGGGAGATCATAAGAATATAACACTTCATCAAATTGCTTCCCAAACTGGCATGAGCTTCTTCTATCCAAAAGCTTATATAGGGCTAATGTACACATCTGCATGATGAAGCAGGTTAACAACTCCATAACATATATCAAAAGGGCTTGTTGGATGATAACTCTCTATGTAAGCCCCATGCTGCTTCAAATCATAAGGAACCTCTAAATAAGAAAATGTAGGCTCAGGCTGACCCTCCATCGGTTGTATCAAACTTGACTCTTCGATGCACTGCCTCTCAAAGTCCCTATTGTTAATACTTCTCTCAGATTTGGGATGATATGGTTGTGAATGATCGTAAGAAAACTTTGAATGCTCATCTTGCATACCAAGACCTCCCCAAGTTTCTAAGTGAACACTCCCTTCTGTGGACATGTCATAGATGAGATTTTCAATAAAACCTCCAAAAGATTCTGAATAAGCACTCTCTTCTCTGGAGATATTGTAAAGGAGATTTCCAATATAGTCATCATCCCCATCCATGTCCGGTGTGGGGGAGTCCTCATCCATGGCATCATGCTTCTGACTATCCATGTCTTCCTTATATTCATAACAATCTTCTTCAAAAGATTTGGTTTCAAAAATATTACAAGGTAGTAAACTTTCCAAACCTTCGTCAACATGTGGAGAACAAGGGCTAGTGTCTTTACACACCATACAGATCTTATCATAAGATTCTTTATAGGCTTCTGTAATGGTTTCTTCTTGAGGTAAATCTTGAGAAAAACTGTGATCATTATCAATGAAATATTCATGGGAACACTCCAAATTTTCAATGGTTTCTATTATGGTATCATGAAGAGGAACCTTTATGAACATATTCAATGGGATCACTTGGGATGTGTTGCTCAATGGGTCCCTCTAGCTTTGCCAACTCTTCGTTATTTTCTGTTAAAGTGATATGAGGATGGTTTTCAACAATGTCTCCAAATAAGGGTTCTTCAAGAAACTCTTGAACGTGATTGTCATGGATGTTCCCCTTTTGAGAATCTTATTGTGCATTGAGAGAGACCTCATATTCTTTAATAAGCCGATTAATCTCTTCCTTTCTTAAATAACTTAGAGAGACTTCCACACATTCGACGTTGTCTATGACAACATGAGGAAGTTCTTCGATGGGAGATCATGGATTTCCTCTTCACTTAAATGTTCAAGAAGTGATTCCAAGTCTTCAATACTTTGTATCATGGCAAAAGGTCCATCATATGTTTCCATGTGATACTCTGTCCTAGTTGTCCCAGATAGGTAGAAGGTAAAGATCTTTTCAAGGAAATTTTTCAAACCATTCATACTACCCCTACCATCATGCCACTGCTCTAAAAACATCCAAAGAGACCTTGGAAAGGAGGTTATACATTTATTAGGAAGGTCCTGATAGTACCAACAACAAGCATCTCCCTGAAAAGTAATAGCAAACATTTCCATCATATTTTCCTCATAAAGAATATTGGAGTCAGCCAACAATTGAAGGAAAGACTTGATATGCTAGATGGCCGGATCACCATAATTTCCATAAAAGACTGGAAGCCATTTATATACATCCCCCACATTATGACCAAAGTTAGGAAAACCCGGGATGTTTGAGAAATCGATAGGATGAAAAAGTCCAGCTATTTGGGCACCACACTGCTCCCTTAATTCATCCATATTATAAATTAATAGTATGCATTTGATATAACCATTGAACCTTGTACTAAACAGGTGGACCTGTCAAATGATGATCTTTAAAAGTTTTACTATGTCGCATGGGCTCATCTACACACAAAAAAACTTCACAAGTCTATGCGATGACAGGGTTTTATCCCTTCAATGGAGTCGCCACGTGAGAAGAAAAAATATGCGTTTAAAACTTTCTCACAAAAATTTTAGTTTTGCTTTTCTTTTGTAAATTATGAAAAAGAAAAAAGGTTAGTGGAGTCGCTAGATGAAAAATTAAAAACTAATCTAAAAAAATATCAAACAAAGGAAAAAGAAAAAAGAGAAAACAAAAGTTGTACTCCGGGAATAGAAAGATTTATCCCCAGCAACGACGCCAAATTGTTGCTGCCTAATTCTCACCTCAGGTCACGTGGCAGAAATCTTCAAGCCACTGGGTGCGACCTTGGAGGCAAGCAAGAGTCAAGTGCTGTCACTTGATCTTGACTCCTCCATGTAGGCTCTCTCCTAGCGAAGCCAAGGGGGGTGGTCCCTGTTATCACCAGCCTTGTAGTTGCCTATGTGAGGTGGATCCAAGATGGATGGTAGAGGGACAAGCAACTAAGGAGGTGGAACCAAGACTGCCTAGACTCCCAAATGGATGGTTGTCACGCCAATCAAGGCAACCTTCACTTTATGTGTCTTAGCCCAAGACAACAAAGGGGGAGACCCAGATCTACTCCCGACAGGAGAGATCAAACCTAGACACCATATCAGATCAAATGGACTTTGAGGTACGTATGGTGTAAGGTAATAGAAACCCTAGATCTATGGATGATGTCACGAGGTGAGCCAAGGCTTTGGATTAGTGCTTAAGAAGTATGAGGTTCGATCCAAAGTGGGACACAGGTGACCTATGAAGTAAATACTAGATCTAGGGTTGAGGTACTAGCAACAAGTGAGGATATCCGCTGCCTTGGGAAACGTGACCAATGCAGGGATGTCAAGGACGAGATTGAGGCTATCTAGTACCGATGGATAGACTTGATGAAAGATATGACAAAATCAAAGCACCCGAGTCATTAGGGAAACATCAGATTACAAGGAAAAGAGGCCAAAGAGGGGGTAGTGCTAGAGTTGGAGATCAGTGCCTGTTGGACCTGGGATAATGGAGTCAATATCTGCCTAGCGTTGGAGTGGACCCCCCTGGGAAATGCCCTGATCTATTGATCCATAAAATTATTTGGCCGAAAAATTCAGTATACAGGGGAAACTAGCAGTAAGGTAGCTAGTGCTAGGGTTTGGAGAGGCAGATGCCTTGAAGGTGATGATCCCTGCTATCCCGATCAATTTGAGAAGACCTGTGTGATTTCTAAGCCCAACGTTTTGCTCCAAGTGACCAATGCGCCCTCTCTCCCGCACAAGCAAACGTCAACAATATCAGATTTGCCGTATCATGAAAGAAAAGCAAGATCCAGAGAAAAGTAACAAGATGCAATCATAGATCACAATGAAACTAATGAAAACCCCCTGATACAAGACGAAGCCAATCCAAGCGAGTTGAGGATCCCCTACAAAAACGCCCGAGATGAAGTCGCCCTTATGTAGACAAGACAATGATCCCAAAAAAATATAGATCTCACACAAATTTCCCGAATGCTAGGAAGCAAAAGACTTTCCAATCACCATCTAAGAACACCAGATGCAAAGGAGATCCAAAAAATATCCACAAGAAAGTTTTTCTATTAATCACATCCAAGAGCCAAAGACCCCTTACAAATGAGAAGCTCTCTCCTTTAAATAGGAACGAGAGAACCAAAATGCTAACCACTTTCAAAACGAGTGGCTAAGATTAAAAGATATAAATGTTCTAATCAATGGTTGAGATGAGCTCAACATACAATACATGGATCAATATAACCATAAAGTACCAAAGTGGACTAGATCACCCATAAAGAGGGTACCCCACTCAACAAGAAATAAATGAAGCACATGGTGGGTCCATGGAGTGTTAACTAACTCCCTCTGGGTGCTCCATGGCACAATAAAATAAAATAATATTTTAATTTTTTGACTTTGTGCCTGCTTGAGGAAATCATGAGCATCCTAAAAGTTCCAGAAAATAATATAAAAATGCCCCAAAAAATAGGTGTGGGCCCAATCAGGTGCTGCATCTGCTGGAGAAGGTGCGGAGGACATCACTCTCATCATCATGATTCATCCCATGTCATTTCCTTGCCTCAGTAGCCCAAATCAATTTCTTCAATAGCCATTTAATCATTTTTTAATCTGCCTCGAGAAATGTGAACCTGCCAAAACAACCTCCTAGGGTGCCTGCGTTGTCCAACTGAGCCCACCAGGCTCTTTGGGATGGCAGTACTATGGCACAATCAAGTGGCTGCACCCCTTATGCGCCATACAACGCCCTAGGAGATCCCATAAAAACATCTCCCTGCTCAGACACATCATGCTGTGAAGCAAAATTGCATCAGAAGGGTAAATTGAGCCTGATCATCTCTGCAAGTGCCCGGAACTGAAAATAAGCTATCTCACTAGACTCAGAGAGTCCAAATCCATCTAGGGTGCATACTCATACCCTTTCCAGGTCTCTTTCTGATCATCAACAATATCCAATAGACAATATAATCACATAATGTGTGAGGCCCTATAATACCGCATAGTACCTATGAAGGACTTTTTTTAGTAGAAAAGTATATATGGATGCCCCTACATCCCCTGTAATAAATTCTTTCCTAGCTTCGACATAAACTTGCTTCTCCTTTTAAGGATAAAAAGCTGGTGCTTTTGGTTGTGCCTTCTTAATACAAATCTATCTTTGCTTCTGTAAATGACCAAATACCAATAATATAACTCAGACTATCATCCATTTGCTGCAAGTGGGACATCAATACATAATACAAATACATCCAAGTTCATATATTTATTACCGCCAGATCATGCCACTAAATGCTAGTATATGTCACAAAGATGAGTATAAGAGCAATGATAACCATAACACAGTATAATAAATGCTGATTCATAACCATGCAAATAATCCATCTGAACCATCATCTGTCCAATGAGAAAACACTAACACCAATCTGGGCATCACTAACTGCTCTGCAAATGACTAAATGGCTACATCAGTCCTCGAATCTGAGTGTCCCGAGACTCAGTCTTGACATGGGAGAGCATAATAGTCCACTAACAAAAGAATGATTCGTCAAACTGCTCATCTCAGCATCTCATGTGTAGGAGATCTGGAAGAAAAATGTATTGTATCTGAAAAATAGAATATGGTAGCCAGGATACTATATATGTGATAACAGTCCCTAGTAAAATAAACTATGGTGTTTATTCTATGACAATATAACAATTAGTCTAGGAGATGAGATAAAATAAAACCTTGAAACAAAGACAATTGCAAATAATTTAAATGACTAGCATAAATAACATTCCACACAAGACAATGATTAACTTAAGCATAAAATAAGCAAGATTGCTGTTATCACTCACCTTGTAGTTGCTTGTGTGAGGTGGATCTAGGATGGATGGTAGAGGGGCAAGCAACTAAGGGGTGGAACCACGACTGCCTAGACTCCCAAATGGATGGTTGTCACGCCAATCAAGGCAGCTTTCACTTTATGTTATCCTAGTCTAAGACAACAATGGGGGAGACCCGGATCTGCTCCCGACAGGAGAGATCAGACCTAGACACCAGAATAGATCAAATGGGGCTTTAAGGTATGTAAGGTGCAAGGTAAATGGAAACCCTAGCTCTAGGGTTTATGTACTAGCAACTGATGGAGATGACCACTGTCTTGGGAAACATAACTGTGACAGGGTAAGCAAGGACAGAGTTGGGACTGTCTAGTACCAAGGAGACAAACTCAGTGAAAGATAGGTAACTTGATTTGTAAATGAATGTTGGCAAAGGGAATGGGAGTGAGGTCAAGTTAGGGCTAGCGCTAGCTAGGGGATCAGTGCCTTATGTGCATTGGGCAATGGAGTCAGCATCAACCCAACGTTTCAGTGAACCCACTTGGGATATACCTTGATCTATGAACCCAGAAAGGAGCTAGCTCGAAAAAGTCAGGTTACAGGAAAACCAGCTCAATGGAAGGCTAGCGCTAGGGCTTGGAGAAGTAGATCTGCAGTTCTAGGGTCACCTGGAGGCCAACAACTCAGCGTTGAAGGAGAAATGAGGTCAGGGTAACCTGATCTACAAACCCAAATCAGAAAATCAGCAGAAAAATCAGATCTGGAAAAGTCAAAATCTGATGAGGGGGCTAGGGGGGTTGAAAACCATTTTTTCAGATCTAGGGCAAACCGGAAAGAACTAGCTCAGTGTTGGGGGTGTTCTGGAGTGCTTAAGCCTTGATCTATCAGCCTATCTTGTTAGATTTCAGAAAAAGTGAAATCCGGAAAAGTCCAGTTTTCAGTGAGGGCGCTAGGGCTGTTTCAGTGAAAAACTCAGATCTAGGTCAAACTGCTAAGAATTTGGACAGCGTTGGGGTTGATTTGGACTGTGTGGGACTCGATCTATCCGGCTGTGAAGTCAGAATTCAGAAAAAATCAAAACCCTAGCAGGTCAAATTTTCAGTGGGGGGGTTTTGCAGTTTTCTGGCTAAAAATCAGATCTAGGTCAAACCAGCAGGAGTTTGACTAGCGTTGCAGCAGATTTAGTGAAGGAGAGGTTCGATCTATGAAACCCAGAAATGGTTTGGCCAAAGATCGGACTATTCCCAGATTTAGTGCTTTTTAGGGTTTTTAGTATTTAGGAGTTTTTCAGAAAATTTGAAGTAAAGCAAGGTAATGGGATAAGATATGAAGAGAAGAGACTCACCTGTTAGATCTTACCTGAAAATGCTTGTAGAAGTCTTTAACAATGATGATCTTTGCTATCCCGATCAATTCTGGAAGATCCCAATGATTTCTATGAATGATGTAAGCCACAAGCCACCAATGCCCCCCCTATCCTGCATGAGCAAACGTCAACAATATCAGATTTGCCAATACGAGATAAAGAAACCAAATGCTACAAGAAAGTAAAACGAAGTAATCATAGATCACATTGAAACTAATGAAAACCCCTTGATCCAAGATGAAGAAAACTAAGCGAGTTGAGGTCCCCCTGCAAAAACGCTCCAGCCAAAACTCCCTCCTGTAAGTAAAACGAAGTAATCATAGATCACATTGAAACTAATGAAAACCCCTTGATCCAAGACGAAGAAAACAAAGCGAGTTGAGGTACCCCTGCAAAAACGCTCCAGCCAAAACTCCCTCCTGTAGGCAAAACAATGATAGCAAAAAATATAGATCTCACAAGAATTTCCACAATGCTAGGAAGCTGAAGATTATCCAATCACCATTTGAGAACATCAGATGCAAAGCAGATCTAGAAAATATCCACAAAAAAGTCTTTCTATTATTCAGATCCAAGAGCCAAAGACCCCTTACAAATGAGAAGCTCTCTCCTTTAAATAGAAATGAGAGAACCTCAATCATAACCGAATCCTAATCACTTTCAAAACGAGTGACTAAAATTAAAAGATGAAATGTTCTAATCAATGGTTGAGATGAGCTCAACATACAACACATGGATCAATATAACCATAATTTACCAAAGTGGACTAAACCACCCATAAAAAGGGTAACTCACTCAACAAGAAATAAATGAAGCACATGTTGAGTCCAAGGAGTGTTTGACTAACTCCCTCTAGGTGTCCCCATGGCACAATAAAACAATATAATAATTTAATTCTTTGACTTTGTGCCTCCTTGAGGAAATTGTGAGCCTCCCAAGAGCTCCTGAAAATAATATAAAAATGCCCAGAAATGGGTGTGGGCCCCATCAGGTGCTGCAACTGCTGGAGAAGGTGTGGAGGACATCACTCTCATCATTATGACTCATCCCATGTCATTTCCTTGCCTCAGTAGTCCAAATCGATTTCTTCAATAGCCATTTAATCATATTTTAATTTGCCTCGAGAAATGTAAACCTGCCAAAACAGCCTCCTAGGATGCTTGCGTTGCCAAACTGAGCCCACTAGGCTCTCTGGGATGGGGGTACTATGGTACAAACAAGTGGTTACACACCTATGTTCCATACAATGCCCTAGGAGATCCAACTAAAACATCTCCCTGCTCAGACATATCAACCTGTGAAGAAAAACTGCATCAGAAAGGCAGAATGAGCCTAATCATATCTGCAAGTGCCCGGAACTAAAAATAAACTGTCTCATTAGACTCAGAGAGTCCAAATCCATCTGAGGAGTATACTCATACCCCTCACAGGTCTCTATCTGATCATCAACCATATCCAATAAACAATATAACCATTTGTAAATGATCAGACACCAATAATAACTCAGACTATCATCCATCTGCTGCAAGTGTTAAAAGGCTAAGACATGCTTTACAACTCATTCAAGCAACATTCACAACAAGTAGCATTCATTTCACTGGTGGTACATCAACCAATACATATATAAGGCTTTATTTATTATTATTCAGACTTAAACTTTCAAGACTATACTCACTTCATAGTTGTAGCCAATTTGCTAGTGAAGGGTGAAGGATGAAATTGGCAAGGCTAAGGCAAAGGATGACTTCCTACTTAACATCATGACACTTTGGATAATGGAAAGGGAATACTCACTATAACTAATGTCGGACAAACAACAATACAAGGAATGGCAGTGCCTCACAAATGGGTGAGTTGTTTAGAGAGTGCTTATTCAACTTAGGCATCATGACTATATCAAGATTGATCCAAGTTCATTAGGACCATAAATTTTATTCCATGGCCTTTTTGGCCTATATGACCCTTTGGGACTTCACCAGTGCTTAAAAGCACAGCTAATCGCAGCTTTCATCCGTGACATATTTATTTTTATAAGGTTAGCAATATTTAGATATAGCATATTTTTAACCATTGCTTTTTGGATCTTTTCTTATACTCTTCAAGGAGTATTTTAGCATTTCATTGCTCTTGCCCTCTTTACATATGTTAAGAAACACAGTTTTATCATTTTCATTTTTCATGGGCGCATATTCAATATTTCCAATACATGTAGTACATGAGCTTTCAGTTTTAGCCAACAACATCTTGAGTGACTAGGGGGAGTTCTGCACAATGCCAAACATCGGGACGACCGACCAGAATGATTTAGGCATACAATCCAACTTACCAAAGGCAAGTTTTGTCACCAACTCAGAGCCGAGACACAATATAAACATGCATGGAGGTTTGTCCAACAAAAGTTTTAGCGGGGAAAAAGGTCCTCCATGCCATAAGTCAAGAAGTCAGTCGGGTTGAAAACTAAACTGGAAGGTAATGGATGGGTGGAGACAATGAATGATGGAGCCAACACTAGCAAGCCAAAAACAATGGTGGGATTGACTACCTCTATTCTGCCCAAGGAGGGTTAAAACCAATGAGTATAGATCAAGAACTTCCAAGTCTAAGTAGGGACATCAATACATAGTACAAAATACATTCAAGTCCATATAATTATGACCGCCAGATCATGATACCACAAGTTACTACATGTCACAAAAATCAGTATAAGAGCAATAATAGCCATAACACAATATAAAAAGTTGAGTCATAATCATGCAATATAATCCATCTGAGACACCATCTGTCCAATGAGAAAGAACTGATATGAAACTGGGCATCAATGACTGCTCTGTAATGACATAAATGGCTACATCGGTCCTCAAATATGAGTGTCCTGAGACTCAGTCTTGACATGGGAGAGAACAATAGTCCACTAATATAAACATGATCCATAAAAATTGCTCATCTCAGCATCTCATATGTAAGAGATCTGGCTGAAAAATGTACTGTCTGAAAAATAGAATATGGTAGCTTGACTACTACATATGTGATAACAATTGCCAAATAGACCTGTGCCAATGGAGTGCTTTTGTAAAGGGTTGCTAGTGAAATCTCGAGAATTATTGCAGTTGTCTCGGTTGGTCAGTTTTAAAATTATTAAATGAGTAATTAGGGAGTGGGTCAATTCTTGGTAAATTTTATTATGAATGTGGTAATGATCTTTATTATTATGGGGAGATGGTATTCCAGATATACCTGGAGGTACGTGGAATATGTCCGGATTTACCAAGGAGTGGCTCTCACAGTGACATGTGGACTAGATGGAGTCGCAGGGATGTGTTCAACACTACACCAAACAAGGATGTAGCCTAACGGTACCCTGCGGTCACTTTTTAGTGGTTTCTGCTTCACTTGCAGAATTTCTCCACAACTTGGTAAAATCGTACGAAGTGTTGTATTTTCACTTGTAGGGATTAATTGATGTGTTTTACTAATTACTAGTCACTTCAGTCCCTTTCTGACTCTCATTGATTCAGCCAATGGCCTGCAGTGGTCACAAGAGCATACAGGGAATGAAGTCTTGGATATTTAAAGTTTTTTAAGAACTAAGTATGATTTTTTTGAATCTCAATGCCGATACTCTCGTTACCAAGAACACAGCCAGATTGATTAATTTTATTGAATAAACTTAAAAGAAACTGAAAATATTAAAGAAAACTAAAAAAAGATAAAAAAGTGAAACGGTGCGAATCCCCCCTGGGGGAATGGGGTGTGGGCACTTGGCTGCCCACTTGCCTCTCCCTTTTACAATGATTTTAGAAGAAAGAAATACTTGTGCTCCTTCGTAGAATAGGAAACACAAGTTTTTACATTTTAGGGCGTTAAAGAAATGGCCAATGAGAGAAGTATAAGAAGATGGATCTCTGGTTTGACTTGGATCTTCAAAATTCCGTCAGAGTGCCTCTTTGTTAGATCAATCTCTGCTGCAAAACAGCGAACAAACTTTGATCAAATATGCTAGATAATCAAATTAAAACATAAAAATTTGATCAAAAAATTCAAGTACTTTAAAGATAGAAAAATTCTAGATATTAAACTAGTACTTGCTTGTGATTAGACTTGTAAAATGTCACTTTAATAATCAGATCTGAATTTTTAAATTTGCATATGTAAATCAGAAAGCTAAGATATTCCAATGCTTCAGTGAGATTTAAATATGCAAAATAAAAACTAGTAACTAAAAATTTGAAGTTTTTTATGTGACGAAAGAAGGAAAAGAAAGATGCCCCAAAGCTTTGAAGCTTGGGCAATGGAGTCCTGAAGTGGAGAGTGGAGGGATTTAGAACTTCTTAAACAAATTGTAGAGGTATTGTGGAATCAAACAAGAACCATCACTCCTCCATGCTAGATATCCCTGCAGAGCGTGAACAATACTACATCAAAGCGTTATATCCGAGAGTATTTAGGCAAAAGACTAGATAGTATGCATACAAGCAAGTAAAACATACAAGTCTAAGATCTACTCACATAAACAACTCAAGAAACAAATAAGAAACTACTGATGCCCGACACAAGTATGCCTCCAAAGCCTTCACTTTTATTCCACAATAGCAGAATTACACAATGCAGGAGTAGAGGTTCAATGCCCAACAAGAATGAAGAGAGGTTGCCTGCTTAAATAGAAATCTGGCAAAGAGAGGGGGGGCGCATCTCCTCAAGGATGCGTTAGCTCCCAGTGAGTTGGCAAGTGGTGGATGAGGGTTGGCAAAGGCAATGGGAAGTGGCAACATCACTCCCTTGAGGAAGGACTTGCCCAAATCCATGTTTTTTCCCAAAGCAATGAAGATCCTCCAACTTGGCTTGCGTCCCCACATGGAGAAATGCACCCCTCTTGAGAGAGGAAAGTTCCAACTCATGAGATTTCACAGAAATGGCAACATCCGGCTTGTCTCCCTTGCCCGGGTACTTGCCAAAATGATTTGCCAAGTCACCCAACTCTTTCTTGGCAATTATCTTTTATTTTTTCAATTGCCGAATTTTTTAATATTTCATTTTTTCTTGGTTTTTTGGGGTTTTCAAGTAATTATTAATTTTGGGGTTGAAGAATTACTCGAAAACTTAGGAAACTAGGTCTAGGGGTTAAGTGGGTGCTCTGAGTTAGAAAATGAGCACCCCCATGGAAAAAACAACCTCCTAGCCACACTTTTATGACTTTTTACACTTTTACAGTTAACTTATTAAAAATAAGCCTGTAAAAACGAAAAAAATAATTTTTTTCTTTTCTTCTTATACCCGAAAATTAAAAAAAAACCTTTGGGGGACTTAGGACATGTTCATAATGACTCAAAATAATGATTAGCATGGTAATATACATCGACACATAGGTTTTAATGACCTCGTAAGGTTTAATTAATAAGGCGATTATTCCAGCTTTGGAGGTTTGGGTGAAAAACTCTAAAATTATTTATCGCTTAAAAACAATAAATAATTAACAAGGAAAAAAGACCCTGGAATAATGCATTAATAAATAAGTCCTAAGAAGCCAGGCCTTTTACAGAAAGTCATCATGCTAACTCATTTTATTATAATTCCCCTTGGGGTATGAACATGTTAATTTTTTTTTATAAAAAAGGGCCTGGGAAGGCCTGTAAGGACTTCGAACTTTGAATTTTGAACATGTGATTGTTCATCTTTGGCGGCTTGTTTCAAAATCTATCATTGTATATCGTTGTACCTCTGTTGGAGATGTTTTTTCCTCTAGTCAGGAGGTCATTATTATGTATGGTCATTGAGGTAAACCCTCCGTTGTAAGTCGGGCAGTAGTCCTCAAGATGAATATAATAAAACAACTAATCTAGGAGATGTAATGATATAAAATATTGCAACTAAGCTAATCTGCAAAAAAAACAAATTATATCACTACATATAAAATGACACTCACTCAACACATCAATTAATTTAAATGCTCAGAAATAAATGACATGATAAAGACTAGTGCTGTTGGAGTACTTGCGTGAATGACGGTTGCTAGTGAAGTCTCAATAAGTATTGTAGTTGTTTCATTTGGTTCGTTTTAAATTAATTAGATGAGTGACTAAGGAGTGGGTTAATTGTTGGTCAATTTTATTAAAAATGTGTTAATGATCTAATTATTAAGGGAACAGGGAATTCCAAATATACCTGAGGGGTACGAGCAATATGTACGGATTTACTAGGAAGTGGCTCAAACAGTGACGTGTGGACTAGATGGAGTCGTGGGGTTGTGTTCAACACTACACCAACAAGGGTGTAGCCTAACGGGGCCCCACGTTGATTTTCTAGTAGCTCCTGCTTCCCTTAAAGAATTTCCCCACTAACAAGTAATTTTGAGTAAGTGTCGGATTTTCCCTTTTGGGGTTAATTGAAGTGTTAGACTAATTACTAGTCAGTGCAATCCCTTTCTGATTGTCCCATCGATCCAACCAATGGCCTGCAGTGTTCACATGAGCATACAAGAATTGAAGCCTTGTTTATTATAAGGATTTTAAACTTAAATGTGAGTTGTTTAAATCACAATACCGATACTCTCGTTCCCGAGAACACGGTCGGATCCGTTAATTTTAATGCAAGAAAGTAAAAACTTGAAAAAAATGAAAAATTGAAAAAATAAAAAAAGACGCAAACCCCCCTGAGAGGATGGGATGTGGGCACTAAGATTCCCACTTGCTTCTATTTTTTACAATTATTACAACGAAGAATATTTGTGTTCCTTTGTAAGGAAACACAAATTTACAAGTTTTAAGGCCTTAGAAAAATGGCCATATAAGAAAAAGAAAGAAGAGGAGTCTTCGGATGGCTTAGATCTTCAACATTTGGCCAGAGTGCCTCTCTACTCGATCAACTTTTGCTGCAAAACAACAAGTAAACATCAATCAAATATGCCAAATACTTTATTTAAACAATAAAAATTTATCATATTGATCATGTAACTTTTAAAAGGTAAAAAAAATGAAGTATTGAAAAATACTTGTTAGAAGCTAGATTTATGAGTTTTAACCTTCAAATTAGATCTATTTTAATGATAAATGAGATCATATTTAGTGAATGATCTATGTTAATGTACTAAACCAAATAACAATTATCAAAGTAACCCGTAACTGAAATAAATAATTTTTCTAGAGTGAGAGAAGAGAAGAAGCAGCTTGTTCCCAGAACTTGGACAACGGAGTTCTTCACAGTGGAACACAGAGGGACTATGCTTTTCTGTAAGTGTTGAAGAGAAAGATGTAAACAAACTCAACCTATTCTTCAAGCAAAGCAACCTGCAACTTAGACAAAGACTTGCACAAAAAATGGTTAAGAAACTTGGTGCTACCTGCCACAGAAGCTTAGAAAACAAGATTATTAAACAAAATAAAAGTGTACTACAAGAACTTAGAAACAAATATACAGTAAGATCTTCAAGCAAAAAGCTTTTAAAGCTTAGCCTAAAAGGAGATATCTCCCCTTCAAAGGCCCAGCTCAACCACAACATGCAAGAAAATGGACATTGTTGGTTACTTCAAAAGCTCAAAACTATGCTCATCAACACATGACAATGCTACACAGTTCTTGACCTCCTAAGTCTTTTATTCAGAATGATAGAGAAAATATTACAATAGCATGTAAGCAGAGGTTCCATATACTTCTCATCCTCTCTGAATGAAGAATGGATGACTGCTTAAATAGAAAAACTGGCAAGCAAGGGGGGCGCATTTACCCATGAAGGCGTTTTTGCTTTGTGTGAGTTGTTCACTGGGTGGAATGAGTTGGATGTGTGCTAGATGAATGGCAATATCCAAAATGTAAATGCCACATCCCCACAGCTCAAGTCAACTCACAATACTTGCCATCCTTTCTTGGGATTTCGCTCCCACTTGGAGAAGTGCACCTCTCTCAAATTGAGGAAACTTCCATCTCTTTGTTCTGTTGGAAATGACAACATCTGACATTCCAAGTATGCTCGAGTACTTGCCACTTTACCTTGCCAAGTCACAAAAATTGATTTCGGCAAATTTCTTTTATTTTTTTAATTGCCGAATTTTTTAATTGTCGAATTATTAATTATCTCATTTTTTTTGGTCTTTTTTGGGTTTTTCGAGTAATAATTAATTTTGGAGATAAATAATTATTCGAAAACTTAGGAAGGTGGGTTTAGGGGTTAAGTGGGTGCTCTGGGTTAGAAAATGAGCACCCCCATGGCAAAAAAACCTCCTAGCCCCACTTTTATGACTTCTAAAACTTTTACAATTAACTTATTAAAAATAAGCCTGTAAAAATGAAAAAAATAATTTTTTCAGGAAATTAAAAAAAACCTATGGGGGACTTGGGACATGTTCATAGTGACTCAAAATAATGATTAGCATGGTAATATACATCGACACATATGTTTTAATAACCTCCCAAGGCCTAACCACCAAGGCAATTATTCCAGCTTTGGAGACTTGGGTGAAAAACTCAAATTATTTATCGCTTAAAAACGATAGATAATTAACAAGGAAAAAACACCCTGGAATAATATGCATTAATGATTAAGTCCTACGAAACCAAAGCTTTTACATAAAGTCATCATGCTAACTCATTTTATTACAATTCCCCATGGGGTATAGACATATTAAAAAAAATTAAAAAGGGCCTAAAAAGGCCTGCATGGGATTCTGAACTTGAAAATTGAACAAGTAATTGTTCGTCTTTGGCGGCTCCTTTAGAGATCCAACTTAGCGCAACCCAATGCGATGTCATTTCATTCACTTATTCATTTGAAGTTGCTCTTTCATGCATTAATAAACAACAAGAAACGATTACATACACACATCATTCACAATAGACACTAGGATTTAACGTGGAAACCCAAGATGGGAAAAAACCACAAAAGCGCTCGTTTATAATAAAGAGTCGCAACTCGGACGCTTTAAGTCTATGCACACAACTTACAGACATTTCTCCACAACTCTATTACATCAGATCTGCGCACACAACCTCCAGACCGACCTCATACTTTGCGGCTCAGCTTAATGTTCGACAAAATAGTACATCACCCTTTTACAAAATGCAAAGGTTCATTATCTTCTCAAGAACTAGCAAACCCCAAAAAGCTCGATCCAATACATAGTTATAGGCTCTAATGGCCATTTAACAATCCGCGCCCACTACCCAATCCCATAAATGTAGTGAACAAAACTCTAACCAACTAACTAACTGCAAAACGGTTGGTCTTCCTCGATCTTTGCCTAAAACTTCGGAGCTAATCGCTTCATTGACCATTCTGTCGTATCTCCATTCATACTGCGACTGGAACTTCAAAACTGGTGCCAAAAACAACCAAAACAAACCCAGGGCCAACATTGCTGCCCATAGCCATGCCCACAAACTTTTTGGGCTATCTACCCTTGCTTGGAGCTTCCTAGGGATTTTCTTCTTTCTTCCCAAATTTCCAGTGCAATTCAACCCTTGCCTAAAAATTCCCTAGGTAGTTGCACTGCTTACTTGGTAGTTGACATGCTGGCCTAGTTAATTAGCAGTCTCCTGCTGCGGCCTGCTTCCCTACTGGCTTGCAGCTTGGAAGCTCCCAGGCGCATCTTTTGTTGTGTCGACTGCTGCACTGCTCATGGTCACCTCAGCTAGCAGCGTCGAATACTCCATGCGTCCGCAACTTGCTTGTCCTACTCTTCCAGCTACAACCCTCATGCGACTACTTCACTTTCCTTGCAGCAACTCCTACTCATGTGGATCTCTTGTCAGCTTCCATTGCTAATCCCTACAGCTTCAGACTACACAACACCTACGCAGATTCGTTGTTTGATAGGCCCAGGTATGGGTCGATCCCGGTTGTCAACCCTCGGTCCACGGATTTCCTAACACCGTTGTGTTTGTCCCAACTTTTTTTTTTCTGCAATGTCGGCCATTTGATCAATAACATGTTAAATTCATCATCAGTTAACCACTCGTCATGGTATCTCTAACGACTTTTTGCTTCTTCCCTTTTCTGGCCAACTCAACAGCCTTACGCTTAGCCCTTACATCCATATTGGTCCGGGTAGCACTTGACTCTTGGTCGCTGTCATTGTGTGAGTTGGGTGTGTTGTGATCATCTTGTTGCCCACTCTGATGTGCGTTCGAGGTGCCTTCTCATTTGGGTTCCTCCTCAGCAGAGAGCTGATCATCTTCGATAGGGACTTTTCACTCTGCTGGCCATTTCTTGAATGATGGCGTTCAAGTCTTCTTCAGTCAACTTAAACGGTGTTGCTAACCATTGCTTCTTAGGATCCCTCCTTGCCTGAAGATAAGTATGGTGGGCCCTTGTTGTCAATCTCACATGTCGGTACTTAGCCGCAGTAGAAGCCACTAACCATGGCACCTTGAATACCTCGGTACGTAGGCCTTCAACATGCATATAGAATTCAACATTGTTGTCTAACTGCCTCCGATGATTATCAATGAACCACAGATTTCTAATACCGGGTCCCTCGACAAGGGACATTAACATTCATGCCTTGATAATTTGGAGATTCGGCCCATGCAACAAAAGAAATCAAAATCAGTAGACGTATGTAAATGAGTTACCTTTTTCTTGGGCATCATTAACATCTGCCAACAATTTGTTCAGGAGAAATGTTGCCCAGCTCATCTGTACCCCTGCGACGCACTGCTCTGCCGCAACTATAACGCCTGCAGTACATTGATTCGGCCTAATCTTCCTCAAAATTTCAATAGACAATACCTTCGCTGCAAATTGGACGACTTGTTTATTGATAAAGTCTATGTCGAAGCCCCTCTTGTCCCTTGTCAAGCTATACTTCTCTGTCATCCTCATAGTTAGGTGCTTGTCTTGCTCCTTTCCCACAAAGAACTGTGTCGGGTCGACCATGAACTTGGGTAACCCTGTGATACTAGCAATCAAGTCGACGCCAATAGATATATTGGTGCCCAACCAGAGACACCCACCATGAAAACAAACCAACAATTGCTTGACACAGGTATTGACTTCTGCGGTCTGGCCGAAGTGACGTAAATGTATCAGAGACAAAACGTCGGACTTCTGTAGCCCTCGAGCCCATTCCATTGGTACCAACTCAATTGGCCCACCTTCTACAGCCTGTATCGACTCCATATACTGATTTACCTTGAACTTCGGGTACTTCAAATCATGGTCAGAGAAAGACAATTTCTTTAGATGGGGCATGATATTCTCCGACACATGGACCCCTTTTGGAATAATTGGCTCCAGCAATGGATACTTGGCGTTCTTCTTAATTTGCACATGCGGGGCATCCATTTTCTTTGGCGCAATGTACCTCGGTAATACTGTTGAAGACCCCGAGCTTGAAGCTTCAACATCATGTGTGGCTTTTGTTCGTCCTTCTAGGTTTGATGGTCGACTCCTAGTCCTCTTTTTCTTCGGCGGATTTACTGGTAGTGGGACTGAAACAACCTCGGGCTGTTCTTCAACAATTGGAATGGGGTGCGGGGCCTCGACAACAGATCCCCGAGCGGTACTATTGTTGGATACATTGATTTCCATGGCTGTAGATCCCAAATGACAGAACTCAGCTTCGACAACTGTTACAATTCTAGCTTGTTCAATATACTTCAACAACTGTACACAATGAGTTTATATGGCGAACGTACTGCCATTTTTGAATTGATTAGCGTATGCGGCTAGCTTGTCAGATCATGTGGTTAGTTAATATGACTAGATCTTTGCAATGATTACGAGGGTGGCGGCCAATCCATTCACACGCTCGAACCTTTTTGGTTATTTATGACAAGCTTCCACTATTGCCGCCACTCCTTTTGCTACAAAAGAAGTTATTTAATGTGCATTGATTGCAGACTTGACAGATTAGCATGCCGCAAAATTGAACTGCGAGATGATACTAGCCTCGACGACAGACCATAGACTTCAACCAATATATGGGCTAGTACCTCGACTTATTGAGACAATTGATTTGCTTCGATAGGCCTATCCCAAGCAGACTTTGACTTATATACAAGACTGCGACGTAAATGAATTCGACTAACCCGAGTTACGTACAAGACTTCAACAGATAAGACAACTTCGACACAACAAAAAAGGGTGGAGTTTCCAAATTTTTTATTTATTTATTTTTTCCTATATACAAATTCAGTTGAGGGATGTACGACTATCCTTATAAGGTTTTAGCCGACTTCCATTCGCTAACCCTTCCAAGGGATCCCCATCTAACTTCTGCAACTGAACTGCACCCTTCTTAGTAATGGAATTGACAATATATGTTTCCAACCAGTGTGTTCGAAGCTTACCAGGATGCTTTAGAAACTTGCTGTCGTAGAGGAGAACTAGATGCCCATGCTTAATTTACTTCTTCTTAATATGTTTATCATGCCAAGCCTTCTATCGTTCTTTTTCAACTTGGTGAAATCCTACAAGAAAGTGATCCTCCTGCAGCTGGAGTAACTGCGACAACCTTTCTTCGACAACACCAGTATCAGACATTCCGGTGAAAGCAGCTATCTTTAGACTAGGCAGAATATATTCCATGGGCATGACAGCCTCTTGCCAATAAATTAACCTGAATGAAGTCTGCCCTGCCAGCTTCTTACAGGTGGTTCGATAAGCCCACAATGCTGCAGGAATTTTTAAGTCCCAGTCGTTGCGGTTCACATTACAAACTTTAGTCAATGCATTCTCCAGGATTTTATTAAAGCCCTCGATAGTGCCATTCACCTGTGAATGATAAGGTGTACTTTTTCTATGGTGTATCAGAATTTCCTCTGTAAGAGCTTCAATAATGTAGAATGTTGATCCTTAATTTTATTTTCATATTGATCCTTTTAACTTTTCTCGTTGGTATACCTGTAGAATGTTGCTAGATGTGCAAGATTTAGTCCAGATGGACGTTTTGTTGCAACAGGGAGTGCTGATACATCGATTAAGCTGTTTGAGGTCTGTGTTTCATTTTTTACCCTGTTATTTTGCTACCTATTTTTTCATACTTAATAGTATTAGTTGAGTGTGTAAATAATACACAAGCTCTGATTGACAATGATCTTTATGTTGGTGCCTTTCTGTTTAGGTTGCAAAGGTTAGGCAAATGATGATGCCGGATGGAAGTGGAAGGGATGGACCTCTCCGGCCTGTTATCCGGACATTTTATGATCACATGCAAGTGTGTGCTCATCGTGATGAAATATTTTTTATGCATAACATCTATTTTGTTTTCATTTCAAGATAAAAGTTTGAGATGCTTTGCCAGTCATTCCTTCTGTGTAACGTGCAGTTTTTGAAATTCAATTTTTATCTTTGACATGCACTTATGAAAGTAAATTGTTGGTAATCTATATAGTGAGAATATTTTCTTTCAAAGTTGATGTTGATTTTTTTTTGGTTAGAAAATCACAACGTCAAGGAAGTAAAAGGACTGTTCTAAATAAAATTTTATGTAGGAAGATATAGTGGTGTACTCACTGATGGTGCTTTTGAATTGGAAATTATTGGACTGATATTAGTCCTGATCTAACATAAGCTTCAATTAGAAGTTCTGGCTAGTAGTATTTTCTTTTCAAAAATGAGATCTTTGAACTTTTGAAGTACTCCACCCTTGAATAAATCCTACAATTGGAATTATAGATGATCTACTAAGGCCAAATGTAAAATTAGGAACAAACTTTCTGTCATCGCCTGGAAATTCCTTCCTGCAAGAATGAAGGAGTCTGGATAACCAAAAGGTGTAGAGCCACTGTCACCTCGCTCTGAAGCCGTCTCATTTTGGGTTGGTGCTTTCCAATCATTGAGGGACTTCCTTAAATAGTATAAGGTATTGAACTGTAAATCAACAAGGGTAAGTGATGCCTCAAACTAGTAGTAATATGCTACTGTCCTGTAAAAATTGAGAAAAACCAGCAAACAAAAAGTGGATAGCAAGCAAATGGGCTGAAGAACGATGCAAACTAGTTTTAATGTCTAAATTTAAAATCAAATCTAAAAGAAAAAGCACTTTGATGTTATGTGCTAAAAATTAGTGCAGGACAACAAGCAGAAAACCATTCCAGAGTCCAAACTGTCGAAAATGTGCAGAAATCAATCTATTGCTCGCTAAAACTGGGCATGAAAACCAATGCAAACAAAAATTTGCTAATGATTGTGTGAAAACAGTGATGAACAACAGATTGTTCTTGGCTTTTTTATACAGGAAATCACTAACTAAATGTTGCTTTTGTATTTTATATATTTTCCTATGCGCACAATTTCAAGGAAGGATTATAACTTCTGTTTTCTGCAATAAACGGGCAAAACCAGCAAGATAATCTATTTTTTGATATTAAATTAAAGAAACAAAAACAGGATGACTAATCTATAAGATCTAAATGCTGGAATGCATGGAAATCGAGTAAATTGATTTAGTTCATTTATTTTGAATGATTAAGTGTGATATAAAAAATATATAACATAATGAGATATATAAACATATATAAAAATTAAATATCAATATTAATTATTATATTAATATTAATAATTAATAAATAATAAATGATTACTTAAATTAATTAATTAGAAAATAGAAAGAGATGCACCCTTTCATTTCAAAAGGTACGATAAGGCTTATATAAATCCCTGCCAACGTAATTGTAAAATCATCATTCATATTCATTTTTTAGTCTTATATAAGTATACAGCATGGAACTATTTTCTATTGGATTATTCAATTGAGATAGCTTTCGAGAATATCCGGATACGGATATTATATTAAGAAACCATATAAATTGACCGGTGCCTTACATGGAGTCAAATTTGAATGAAAAGAAAGTGAGTAGTCCAAACAAAAATATCAGGTTCCTAGTTTATTTCCTATTATACTTGCAATAAAAGCAAATAAGATTCTATGAATTATAGAATTTCTTACACAAGTGGACACAATTAATGTTCAACAAGAAAATATCTGATAGATCTTTATTGTCAATGTTTTAGAAATATCAAATTCCTGGACAAGTAGAAACACACCAATCGCTTTCAAAGATCTTGGGGAAGACAAGATTTTTCAATTTCTCCACATCACACGGAATTGGAAACAATCACAATAATGACTGTGGAGTCATTTGATCAGTACTTGCAGTATACTGCTAGCTCTCAACCACAAACTCTCTACAAGAATGATGAATCAAGGAGGGAAAGAAAGAAACGACTGATGATTTTCTTTCCTGTACAATGATTTATAGGAGAAGAGAGAAGCAACAATAAAGATGGATCTAAGTCTAGTACAATCAAGAATATAGCAAAAGCCTACAATAGAACTTTAATAATAGCTGCAGGTGAATAACTCCAAAGATAGCATGTTCTCAAAATAGCAGCAGACCTTAAACTAAAAGTCAACTCTCTCATAACTAATGCCTCACTAAAGTGCAAAAATTGGTGAATTCTCCTTAGGCCAATTATAGTAATGAGGAAGACCACAAGGTGTGAATAAGTTTTTTCACATATGCTTCCTTAGTCAAAGCCAAAAAGAAGATTCAAGGCTAGTATGCCCTAGGTTTCTAAATATAGTATGTCCATGTCCTGTGGGACCCACCAAGAGTCTTCTAGATGCTGCCAAAATGGATTTGGACGCTGAAAAGTTAAACTCCTCGGAATGACCTGACATTTTCTACTGATGCTGTACATTGAATTGGGTTCCCAAAAATATGACCAAGAATGTTAAAAATAGAACAAGATTTCGTGGTCTCAAAATCTGTTGAAATTTGAACCTTGAAAAAATCTTCATAGTGGGTCTTAAAAAATGTAATTGGTTGGTGAAAAGAACCAATTTCCTAAATAATTTTTTTCTAAAAATATAAACATTCTAAATATACAAACTTCTTGATTTGCCTTTAAAAAAAGCTTAATTTTGAAGAAAGCGAATATTGAAATCAAGAAAGTGAAAAGGCACTAATTTGACCAAATGCTGCACTAATCGGACCAAACCCTTCAGGAGTTTTCGGCTTCCCATCCTTGCTCTAAATGTCTCAATGAATCTGCAAGTATGGGAAATCTGCTTCCAACTAAAAACTTGTTCAACTAATATAAATTTGATGTGTCCTCTAGTTGTACCTATTTGTGAACTACTTGTCCAATTGTCTACGCTTAAGAAATAAAGACCTATGACCATGTGCCAAGTTTGATTAGCACTCACATACCAGATATGCTAAATGATGGGCTGACCAACCAGTCCATACCATAATATTTCCACGAACCATCACTAATGATGCCTATAATGGATTTTGTGACAAATCCAATTTGGTTGCTAACTCTTACCACAATATTAAATGATAATATCTCACTTTATCTCAGTTTAAGCTCGTAGAAAACTACTAGTGTTAGACTAGGACATGAAGTTGAGGGTAGGGGATGCCCATAAACTTTTGAAGATTACCAGAGTCTAGATGAGGACATGCTCTTGAGGGTAGGTGATGTACTTCCCACGACCCTAGGATGTGGCTACTTCAAGGGGTACGGTTACCTATGCCCCCCTTTTGGGGATGGGGTGCAAGGGATGCAGTTGGGAATGTCCCTTTGAAAAAGGAAATGCTCCCATGCTCCCTTTTTGACCAAAATTGATCATTGTGACTAAAAATGCACAAAAAATAAAAATAAAATTGCAATGAATGTCACCCTAATGCATAGGTAGATGTGAAGACGTGTTTTTAGAAAAAAGATGTGAAGATGTGTGAAAACTCCTTTAGATAGAACAATAAACTCAAGTGAAGTGATTTCAATGTGAACAACAATCCTTGCACGGGAATAGAACTTAGGTCCCTTGCTAAGCTTGGATCTAGGGGATGAAATTGGGCCACTGACCATGCAAAATAAAACTCTCCAAATTAAGCATACCCCTTGCTATTATTTTTAAGCCATGCATGTGGGTAAAGTAAACTCCACTCCACCTTGAACTAAAGCTCACTCCTTCAGATAAGTGAGGATAAGGGGAGGCCCAAGAATAACATACATGACTCTTGGATCACTTTTTGTTGGAGGCTTTAATCTTGCACATGTGGAGTGTTTGGTGCCTTCATGGACTTTTGCTTAGCATAAGGCACTCTTGGTTAACCCCTAGCACATTCATGGAAGGAATACCCATCAACTAAGGGTTTTCTTAAGTAATATCGGTTAGTTGTTACTCTTGATGTTGTGCATTGGTGTCTTGGTTTGCTTACATAATTTCCCTAGGTTTCATAGCATATTATTGATTCATTATGTTGATTGAGAACTCATTGAGGTAGTGCACCAACACTCTAGGGCACATTTTTCTTTGGTGCATGCTTTGGATGGGTGGTTATTGCTTAAATGATGGAGATAATGAGCGAGTGGAGCGCATATTCCGAGGAGGCCTTCTACATTCTCTCTTGAACTATTCCATTGAGGTTTGAAGCATTTATTGAAGGTGCCCCACTTGTGCACACTCTTCTATGGTGCCCACCATATTTTGATACCTTGGTAGCTGCATTTTGGTCACATGCACAAGGATCTACACATTTGACTCCTTGGTTTGAGGAGTGCCCTAACTATTGGGTCTATATTTAGCATGTGGTTGGCTTCTTTAGATTATAGTTGGCACATTTGTTGAGGAGGTATAACCACCTTGCATGTAGAAAATTGACAAAAAATCAGACCTCAGTCATTCAGACTTTTTGTCAAACACTTAGCTTATCCCAGATTTCAGTCTCAAATTGTCCAGATTTCAGTCTTAAATTGTCATTAATAAACATACTTCACATGCATTTAAACCAACAACCATGAAGCTGAAACATTGAAACTAAGTCTGTTTTGTAGCGGAAAAAGACATATAACAGCAGACTGATAAACCATTTAAACAACGGAATTTTGGTCAATATGACCTTGGAAAAACCCCCTCTGGGGAAAACCAGTCCAAGAGTATTTTATTCAGCATTTTCAGGCAAAAAAAATTAATTTACAGTAGCATTTAACCAGCAGTAAGTGACTGTACTAGCCTGTTTTGTGCAACACCTCGAAAAACACACCCAAACAGCTGCACGGCCTGTACAGACTCCACCATAGCAGCACCTCCGCGAAAATTGTGCTCGACACCTTGTTTTGCGTGTCCAGCAATCCGTACAACCTGTACGGACTTCCTCGATTTGCATGCAACAAAACAACCCCTTGATATTCATGCCAACAAAACAGTACGAACCAATAGAAAAATGCTTCTTGGGAAGCATGCCTCTCCTTGGGATTCGTGCCCTCTCCTTGAGAAATGTGCTCCCTCTTTCTGAAAATTAAACTTGTCAAATGCTCACTCTTGGAATATGTTTTCCTTTGTCTTGCACACTACCCCCTAGGCTCTTTCTTATAACAAGAAAGTGACTTTTTGCCTTCCCAAATACCTCAATCTAAAGGCCAAGATTTAATCTTGCCTTTACATGATCAACAGTTGAGATACTTTCCCTCCAAAATCGGTTACATTTAATTTTTAATAAAATCACTATTCACTTTCTGAAATATGTACACTTTATTTCATAAAGTCACTTTATAAAAATAAAACCAAGGAAACTTTTATAAAAAGTCACATTACATAAGAGTCACTTTTAAAACAACTTCATAAAACGCCATTAAAAAGTCAAGTAGTCTAGCTAGTGCATGGTCACTTACACATACACGACAAAACCATGCAGAGTGCCTCCAGAGCTAAAATAGCTAACACTCCCTATTAGCAAGGGAGGTACTCACTTCCATCATCATCAGGGCCCGTCCTCAAATCCATCACACTGTTCGCAGTATGAGCTCCCTCTAAACCTAGAACTAACGCTACTGCTTGCACTGAACTCGAATCTGAAGATAATCTCTTGGAAGCCACCTTGAAACCTGAGCTCCTAGGAGAATCCACTCTCCAATCTTGATCATTGTTCTGTTCATAACTTCATACTGGCTGAGCCTCTTGCCAGTACTCAGAAGAGACTCCCTCTCTTCCATCGAGACTATAACCTTGGTGCCAATGCAGCCTCAGAAGCCTCCTGCTCCTCGTCTGACTCATAAACCGTGGGCAGTGCACTGAACTTGTACAACTCACCGAACCGATCACCAATCAACTATGGATCGATCAGTCCCACTCTCTCTGAGTATATATAAACATGTCCCAAATCATCTCTCTCTGGATATATGTACACGTCCCCTCGAGAACAATGTTCAATACCCTTCATCCTCCAAGGTTGAGACTGAGAGAAAGTTAACCCTCATCCCTGGAAGAAAGAGAACCCCATCCTGCTCGACGTATTGTCCATGTTGAAGCTGGAGTTTGACATTTCCAACTCCTCGCACTGTATGTGCCTGTCCCCCTTCTGAATGAACAAACTGGTCTGGACTAGTCTAAAAAATGATACGGAATATATGCCATATTCCCGTCATATGACGAAAGGCTCCACTGTCAATATACCAACTACCATTCTGAACAACTCCATTGCTACTTGTTATCACATATATAGTAGCCCGGCTACCATATTCTATTTTTCAGACACAGTACTTTTTTCAGCCAGATCTCTTACATATGAGATGCTGAGATGAGCAGTTTTTCTGGATCAGTATTATATTAGTGGACTATTGTACTCTCCCATGTCAGGACTAAGTCTCAGGACACTCAGATTTGAGGACCGATGTAGCCATTTATGTCATTTTAGAGCAGTCATTGATGCCTAGTGTTGTATCAGTTCTTTCTCATTGGATAGATGGTGTCTCAGATGGATTATATTGCATAGTTATGACTCAGCATTTTATATTGTGTTATGGTTATTGTTGCTCTTATACTGATTGTTGTGACATGTATTGACTTGTGGTATCATGATCTGGCGGTCATAATTATATGGACTTGGTTGTATCTTGTACTATGTATTGATGTCCTTGCTTGGACTTGGAAGTTCTTGATTTATACTCATTGGTTTTACCCTCCTCAGGGAGAATAGAGGTAGTCATTCCCACCAGTGTTTTGGCTTGCTAGTGTTGGCTTCATCATTCGTTGTCTTCACCCATCCATTACCTTCCAGTTTAGTTTTCAACCCGATTGACTTCTTGACTTATGGCATGGAGGACCTTTTTCCCCGCTAGAACCTTTGTTGGACAAGCCTCCCTGTTTATATTGTCTCTCGGCTCTGAGTTGGTGACAGAACTTGCCTTGGTAAGTTGGATTGTATGCCTATATCATTCTGGTCGGTTGTCTTGATGTTTGGCATTGTGCAAAACTTCCCCTAGTCACTTGAGATGTTGTTGGCTAAAACTGAAAGCTCATGTACTACTTTTATTGAAATATTAAATATGCGCCCATGGAAAATGAAAATTGTAAAACTGTGTTTCTTAACATATGTAAAAAGGGAAAGAGCAATGAAATGCTAAAATACTCCTTGAAGAGTATAAGAAAAGGTCCAAAAAGCAATGGTTAAAAAATGTTATATCAAAGAATTGCTGACCTTGTTAAAAATAAATATGGCCCAGATGAAAGTTGCGATTAGCTGTGCTTTTGAGCACTGATGAAGTCCCAAAGGGTTCATATAGGCCAAATAGGCCACATAATGAAATGCAATCCTAATGAACTTGGATCAAATTTGATGTAGACGTAATGCCTAAGTTGAATAAGCACTCTCTAAACAACTCATCTATCTGTGAGGCACTGCCATTCCTTGTGCTGATGTTTGTCCAGTATTGGTTGTAGTGAGTTTGCCCTTTTCCTTGTCCAAAGTGTCATGATGTTGAGTAGGAGGTCATCCTTTGCCTTAGCCTTGTCATTTCCACCTTTCACCCTTCACTAGCAAAATGACTACAATTATGAAGTGAGTATAGTCTTGAAAGTCTGAGTCTAAGTAATAATAAATAAAGCCTGATATTTATAAGTATTTGTTGATGTACCGCCAGTGAAATGAATGCTACTTGTTGATTTTGTTACGTGAATGAGTTGTAGAGCATGGTTTAACCTCTTAACACTTGCAGTAGATTGATCTATTCTGAGTTATTATTGGTGTCTGATTATTCACAGATGGTTATATTGTTTATTGGTTATGATTGATGATTAGATAGAGACCTATGAGCGGTATGAGTATACACCTTTGATGGATTGGGACTCTTTGAGTCCAATGAGACAGTTTATTTCCAGTTTCGGGCACTTACAGATGTGATCAGGCTTATTCTGCTTTTTTGATGCAGTTTTTTCTTCACAGATTAATTTGTTTGAGCAGGGAGATGTTTCAGTTGGATCTCCTAGGGCGTTGTATGGGCATAGGGGGGTGCAGCCACTTGTTTGTACCATTGTACCCCCATCCCAAAGAGCTTGGAGGGCCCAATTTGACAACGCAGGCACCCTAGGAGGTTGTTTTAGCAGTATCACATTTCCCGAGGTAGATTAAAAAATGATCAAATGGCTATTGAAGAAATCGATTTGGGCTACTGAGGCAAAGAAATGGCACGGGGTGAGTCACAATGATGAGAGTGATGTCTTCCACATCTTCTCCAGCAGTTTCAGCATTTTATGGGGCCCGCACCTATTTTTGGGCAAATTTTATATATTTTCTGGAGCTTTTTGGGAGACCCACGATTTCCTCAAGGAGGCACAAAAGTTAAAATTTTAAATTGTTATATTATTTATTGTGCCATGGGGACACCCAAACGAAGTTAGTCAAACACTCTTTGGACCCACCATGTGCTTTCATTTATTTCTTGTTGAGTGGGTTACCTTTATTTGGGTGGTTTAAGTCCACTTTGGTAAATTATAATTATATTGATCCATGTATTGTATGTTGAGCTCATCTCAACCATTGATTAGAACATTGTATCTATTAATCTTAGCCACTCGTTTTGAAAGTGGTTAGGATTTGGTTATGATTGAGGTTCTCTCATTTCTATTTAAAGGAGAGGGCTTCTCATTTGTAGGGGATCTTTGGCTCTTGGATCTGAATAATAGAAAGACTTTTTCTGTGGAAATTTTTTGGATTTGCTTTGCATCTGATGTGCTCAAATGGTGATTAACTTGTCTTCAGCTTACTAGCATCATGGAAATTCTTGTGAGATCTATTTTTTTTTTTTTGTGGCTATCATTGTTTTGTCTACAAGAGGGTGTTTTGGCTGGAGCGTTTTTGTAGGGGGACCTCAACTCGCTCGGTTCTCTTCGTCTTGGATCAGGGGGTTTTCATTAGTTTCATTGCGATCTATGATTACTTCATTTTACTGTCTTGTAGCATTCAGTTTCTTTATTTTGTATGTGCAAATCTGATACGGTTGACGTTTGCTCATGTAGGGTAGGGGGCGCTTTGATGCCTTGGAGCTTGCATATGCCATAGAAATCACGAGGATCTTCCAGGATTGATCGGGATAGCTAGGATCGTCACTGTTAAAGACTTCTACAAGCTTATCTAGGTAAGATCCATAGGTAAGTTCTTCTTTTCTGATCTTATTCCATTGTACCTTGTTGAAATTTAACTCTTTTTCTGAAAACTCCTAAACCATAAAAACCTAAAAAATCAAATAATCAGGGAATCGTTCGATCTTTTGCCAAACCATTTCTGGGTTTCATAGGTCGGGCCTCCTTCTAACTAAATCAATTGGAACGCTGGTCAAATTCCTCATAGATTGACCTAGATCTGATTTTTTAGCAGAAAACTGCATAACCCCCCGTTGAAAAAATTGACCTGCTAGGGTTTTGAGTTTTTCTGATTTCTGACTTCACAGACGGATAGATCGGGTCTTGGGTAGTCCAAATCAACCCCAACGCTGTCAAGAGGCTCAACAGTTTGACCGGGATCTGAAAAATAGACTGAAATTGCCCTAGCGCCCTCACTGGAAATTGGCCTTTTTCGGAAGTAGTTTTTTTTTCTGAAATCTGACAAGATAGGCTGATAGATCGGGTCCCAAGCATCCTAGAACACCCTCAACGCTGTGCTAATTCATCCTGGTTTGCCCTAGATCTAAAAAATCAGTTTTCAGCCTCCTAGCCCCATCATTAGATTTTGACTTTTCTAGATCTGATTTTCCTGCTGTTTTCCTGATTTGGGCTTGTAGATCAGGTCTCCCTGATCTCTTCTCATCCTCAATGCTGAGCCATCAGCCTTTCAATACCCCCTAAAGCTTCAGATTTGTCTTCCTAGGCCTTAGCGCTAGCTATCTACTGAGCTGGGTTTCCTGTACCTTGGATTTTCTGGACCAATTGCTTTCTGGTTTCGTAGATCAAGGTGTTTCCCAAGTGGGTTTCCTGAAACGTTGTCTTACTGCTGACTCCATTGCCCAATGGATACAAAGCACTGATCTCCAAGCTAGCGCTGCCCTTAGGCTCTTAGCCTTTGCCATCTACCAACATTCACTGATAGCTCAAACACCTTTTACTGAGTCTGATTTCGAGGTACTGGATAGTCCCAACTCTATTCGTGCTCGCCCTGTCATAGTTACTTTTCCCAAGACAGTTGCTAGTACCTAAACCCTAGAGCTAGGGTTCCCATTCACCTTGCACCTTAAGTACCCTGAAGCCCCATCTGATCTTCTTCTGGTCTAGGTTCGATCTCTCCTGTCGGGAGCAGATTCTGGTCTCCCCCATTGTTGTCCTGGGCTAGGATAACCTAAAGTGAAGGTTGCCTTGATTGGCGTGACAACCATCCATTTGGGAGTCTAGGCAGTCGTGGTTCCACCCCTTAGTTGCTTGCCCCTCTACCATCCATTCTGGATCCACCTTAAGCAGGAAACTACAAGGCAGGTGATAACACTACCGACACTAGAAATAAGGGAGAACAACAAAAACTCCTTCTTGAACCTTTTCACAAAGTCCTATACCTTTGCTGACGCTGCAACAACCGTATCTTCCTCCTTTTTCTCAGGACATTGAGAAACAAAGTGGTCATACTGGCTGCAAGCAATACATTGAACTTTGCTAAGTCCTTCTTGGACTTCTTCTTGCTCTTAGCAGAAAGAGCAGCATTTTCTTCTTCTTCCTTACAGTTTGACAAACTATCCTGCACAAAATCATCCCAGAGACGATCCCATGAAGGCATGTCCTCCCTAGCAACAATAGCTTCCACAAAAACACCCCATGGCTTGGCCACACCATTTATTATTGTCCTCACAAGTTCATTGATGCGTAAAAACTTCTTTAACCTCAATAATTACTCTAAAATGCCCACAAATAATTAGAGGTCCACATTTCGATGGTAAATAAGATATTGATAAAATGATATGATGATAGATTCCAATTGGTAGCCTCCATTATATATTGTGTGGGCAGCCATGAATGAAGGACACGTCTCTTAACCTAGTACTACATATCAATAGTTAATATTTAATGTATTATTATTGTTGTTACATTGCCTTCCCCTAAAGGGAAGCTTTGTCCTCAAAGATGTATTGACATCAATGTCTGATTTCCTTTGAACCGTCGTCTCGGGATCCTTTCCTTTTTTGTATTTGCGACATTTGAGGAAATGAGCCGATATGAGTTACGGATTCCCAAGGAGAATTGTCGCATCGTATCTGCTGTGGTCCATCCCAGATCTATTTTTATCGGAGCTCTGAGATCATTTTGTGGGACGATTCCTCTCAATTGTTGCTTAGTATGTTGATATTTTCGCATGTCCACATAAGTTTTCTGTGAATATTCGTTTTGACCCTGTCGTTGGTCAACATGACGATTATAATTAGGATGTCTGGAAGGTGTATGTGTTGTTTGTTTTTCCTTCTTTTGGACTGTGGCGAGGACTGTCTTCACTTCCTCGATTTGATTTTTGGATGCATTTTCCTGGATTTGTGCTTCTTGGTTCTCTAGTAGATTGTTATGATTCTGAATCTTTTCGATTCTTTCATGTTGCGACTTTTTTTCAATTTCTAACTTCTTGATTTGATTCTCTAGTTCCTGATTACGATTATTTAGACATTGTTTTTCTTCTTGCTTTTCCAGTATTCTTCCTTCGAGGTCTTCACCAGAGTGTTCCCTCTTGCTACTATTTTTCAACTTTTTGATCTTTGCAATCAGTGTTTTGTTATGATTTCGTAGTCGAGAAATCTCTTCGGTATTGCTTGATAACACCTTGTTGAATTTTGTCAGTTCCAACTTATGTGTCTTCTTACTGTCGTCATACTGCTACTGGAGTTTTTCTTTTTGCCGCCGATGATGACGTAACTCTGTTTCTTGATTTTCTAACCTTCTCCAGACTTGCGCCAATTCAACATCTTTTTCCATAATAAGCTTGTTTAGACGCTTTATTTCTTCTTCTAAACCATTATCGCTTCCATATGGTGATTTGTTGTCATTTTTTGATTTTCTGATCTGGTCTTCAAGGTTTTGATTATGAATTTTTAAACATGATATTTCTTTATACTGATCATATAACATTTTCTTGTTATCTCTTATGGTTCGTTCTAGCTGTCGATTTTGATTCCATAAGCAACGATTCTCATTGTCTCTCCACTCTTTCAACCACTTTTGCGTCTCAACCTCAGCTTGTAGACTTTTATTGATCGCTTTATATTGCTCTAACTTGTCCACTGTTGTTTGTAGCTGTGACTTCATTTCCGAATATTTAGGTGCCATTGTTTGCGACTATGTTTTTACTTCACTTTTGTCTTCTTTTCTTCTAGAAGGGTAGATACAAAAGCTGTAATAATTCTTAATATGTCTCTTTTGGAAAGAACTTTCTTTGACTATTTCTTGTTAGGTCAAATAACCCCTTTTTTCCAAAAAAAATTATTATAATTTTTTTTTATAATAATAATTATTAATTAATTAATTAATAATATTATTATATTAATGTTTTATAAACTATATATAGTTTAATATATTGTTTTTCTTATAATAATAATTTTATTATTATAATATATATATATATAATTTTTTGTTGTTGTGAATTTGTGTAGGGCTCGCGTGGAGCGACAGGAGGTGGCAGAGAGACGACGGTAGGCGGGTTGCAGGCAGCGACGGTGGGGGTGGCTACGTGGAGTGGATGCTGGAGTAGGATGAGAGATGGCTGTGGGAAGGAAGGCGTGAGGGGGCCGACGGCTGGGGAGCTGGAGTGGGAGGAAGAAGGCGTAGGGAGGGGGGCTACATGTGGAACAACGAAGGAGGGAGGTTGTGATGGCGTGGAGATGGGTGGACATGGAGGGGCGCAGGATGGAGATGGAGAGGGTGGTGAAGGGAGGTGGAGGACGAGTGTTGATGGATGGAGCAGCACGTGGGAGGGAATGCGTAGAGCAGAGAACACGGAGGGAGTGCGTAGAGAACGCGGGAGGGAATGCGCAAAGAACGCAGAACAATGGAGCAGATGGGGGCGGTGGTGCAGTGGAGAAGGCGGTGGTGGTGGTGGAAGGTGGATGAGGGAGTGAACAATGAGGGAAGCGGGAAGGGAATGGAGCAGCGGCGGAGCGCGGGGAGAAGTGTAGCAGAAATAGAACCGAATGGAGGCAAGAAGGAAGGGAGGAGTTGGAGTGGGGGAAGGATGATGGTGGAAGAAGGGAGGTGGGCGCTTGGATGTGGAAGGGCGTGGTGCAGTGGTGGAAGAAGGGAAAATGAAGTGGAGCAAATGCGTAGATGGTGGAGGAGGTGGGGAAGGTAAGGAAAGCTGGTGTGAGGCAGCAGAATTGGGAGAAATCGGAAGCATGCGAGAATAAGATTTTTCATAAAATCTGAGTTTTAAATGGCCAAAAGCCAATTTGGATCAAAATGATCTTTTAAATCAGAGAGACTCTGAGATGATGGCCAAAGGCTGGATGAAAACTTGCTCTGATACCAAATGAAGCGTAAAAGCTCCTTTAACCGCAGTAATTACTCTAAAATGCCCACAAATAATTCGAGGTCCACATTTCGATGGTATATAAGATATTGATAAAATGATATGATGATAGATTACAATTGGTAGCCTCGATTATATATTGTGTGGGCAGCCATGAATGAGGGACACGTCCCTTAACCTAGTATTACATATCAATTTTTTAATATTTAATGTATTATTATTGTTGTTACATTCATTGCCTCGAATAGTCTCCCCAACTGTTGCAAGCTCATCCCTCACTTGTGTGATCTTCGTAAGGTAAGAAGTCACACTCCCATCTTTGGTCATTCTTATACTCTTTAGCTTCTCCCTAAGCACCATCTTTCGGTTCATATTGGAGCTTTGGTACAGACTGGTCAAGGATTCCCACATAAGATAAGCATGAATTTTACTCGTAGTGTGCGGAATAACATGATCCTTGACAACATCAAGGATGATCCTCTTCGCCTTTATGCCCTTTTTATTGAAGGCAACCAATGTAGTAGCATCAGTAGGAATCTAAATGGGATTAGCTGTAGTATTGTTCACCACCTCATCCCACAACTCATTCTCTTGCAGTATGAGCACTATTCTCGCCTTCCAAGAAACAAAGTTTCCAGCCCCATCCAATCTATCCTCCAACCTCAAACTGGTAGCCATCTCAAAGAATAAAAACAATCCATGAAAAGATCAAGAGTTTCACTCTATCCCTACCACCTACAAATCACATGCAGATAAGGTCTTCCAATACACAAGTTGTTAAAAGAAACAACAATAACCCTTTCACAACAACTCAACAATACTGCTGCACCCACAATCAAATGTTATCACAGAGCCTTAGCTCTGATACCATGTAGAAAATTGACAAAAAATCAGACCTCAATCATTTAGACATTTTGTCAAACATTTAGCTTAACCTAGATTTCAGTCTTAAAACTGTCATTAATAAAAATACTTAACATGCATTTAAACCAACAACCATGAAGCTAAAACACTGAAACTAAGTCTGTTTTGCACCAGAAAATGACATATAACAACAGACTGATAACCCATTTAAACAACAGAATTTTGGTCAATATGACCCTGGAAAAACTCCTTCTGGGGAAAACCAGTGCAAGAGTATTTTATTCAGCATTTTTAGGCAAAAAATAATTAATTTACAGCAACATTTAACCAGTAGTAAGTCACTGTACCATCACCTTGTTTTGAATGCAACACCTTGAAAAACGTGCCCAAACAACAATACGACCTGAACGGACTCCACCATAGCAGCACCTCCTCGAAAATTGTGCCTAGTACCTTGTTTTCCGTGCCCAACAATTTGTACATCATATACGACCTTCCTCAATTTGCATGCAGTAAAACAACACCTCAAAATTCATGCCAACAGAACAGTACAACCCTGTTTCCCACCTATTTCGACTAGGTGGCAACGTCATGTACATTATTGTACAATTTGTACCATGGAAAAATCTAAGGATTTTTCACTCTGCAGGGCAATTTGCCCCTTGGTAAACGAAATGTCCGCTCCGCTGCGTGGGAAAATTAATGTAATTCTATGTACTAGTGTGGGTCATATGCTATGGATGCCACACCATGGACCTTATTATCAATGTTCCACGGGGACGCGCCTCCCAGGGTCAGGGGCTCGCCCCCTTCGTTTCCCACGCCCCGGGGGCTCCATGTGAAACGTTTCCCGGTGCCCCCTTTTTGACGAAACGCGGTGAAACGCAGGTTAATGATGGGGGGGCTTCTACACGCCCCCCCCGAACATGGGGGGCTCCCACACGCCCCGCCTCAAAATTTGATTTTTTTTTAATAAAAAATTCAAAAACACAAAAAAATAATAAAAAAATGAAATTTTTATTTTTATTTAAAAATAAAACTAAAACTTTTTAAGTTTTTAACCTAGACTTATTTACCTATTTATTTTACCTCCTTGTTCTGAACCGACCGCATTGAGCTTCTCCTCGACCTGTGAACATCAACAATCCGTGGACCGTTTGTGTGCTGGCCGGTGTGGTGATACCGTGAGAGCTCGTGAGCAGGCTGTGACCAATACCATCTGTCGGAGTTGTGACTTGTGAGCCCGTGAGCAGGCTGTGACCATCTGCCGGAGTCGTGGACGAACTGGAGCTGTGGCTTGAGGAGTCGGACTATTGAGTAAGCCTGAGTTTAATAGTTTATAATAAATATGGCTGTCATTATTTTAATTTTATTATGGTTGTCATATACACAAGAAGTGGGCTGCGATCTATCTATTCAACGTCTGTAGCTTACAGCTCTTGTGAGAGCTCACGATCTCATGCATGGAAGTTATTTATTATTTAAAGGTCAACGCCATTCATTTTTCCATGCTTGGGGCTGTGCTCATCAAAGGAGTAATATTACACAGTCTTTGTTTGTTGCCAGGGTGTGTTTCTGTGTTGTGGAGAGGGGAGTTATTTGCTGTCCAAAAAAGGCAGGAATAGAGCAAGTCATACATAGGCCATACTGTTGTACATTGTCTCTCTTACACAGGTAATGCGCTTCTTTTTGGAGGTAATTCTATTGACTGTATAGCTGCTGGTTTAGCAGACTGTAGGGGTTGCCTTGTAAGCTTTGATCAAGGAATGAGAAGTTGATTAGAAGGAGAGATCATCTGTGTATGTGTGCACTGTGT
>LPNX010454848.1:663294-675323 GCA_001517045.1 Pseudotsuga menziesii
GGTCATAATTACATTATATTTGAGATCTGATTGCCATTGGTTAGATTGAAGTCATTTTCATTTGCAGAATTGCATGATCAGTGCTAGACTGCTAGTATGTTCCTAGTGTGAACTGAATATCATGTTTACATTGCACAATGATGAATTTCAATTTAGCATGTATTTATTTTTATTAATTAATAATTTTAGAGATGCCCCCCCCTATGTTAAAATTTAAAGACCCCGACGCCCCCCGCCCCCCCGCTCCCTAAAATACCCCAAAATTTGGGGGTGCCTCTACATGTCCCCAATGTGCGTTTCCCCGCTCCCACGCCCCCCCGTCCCGGATACTTGGTGGAACACTGCTTATTATTAGAGAAGTCACCTTCATCAAGTGTTTTTTTCTCCCTTCCGATTAATCTTGTTCTTTAACGATTTTAATTGGTTGGGTTTTTCACTCAAATCCTCCAAAGTGGTGAACGAGCGTTCTAATAATCGAGTCCATGGGATGGCTAAGGGTTCAAGATGTTATTCATGACCATGCTAGACATCTCCTATAGTCTTGCGAAATTTCGTCAAGTTTTTATATTTTTATTAATTTTTTCTAATTAATTAACTTCACCATTTGGTGGTTAATTGATTGAGTTTTGATGAAATAATGTAATTTCTTGAACCTTGGCATTTTGTAATAGGGGTTATGAATGCAAATGAAAATGCTATGACACCCCCTAAGCCATTGGTTCAAGTCCCATGTCATTCTGACAAGGGGCTAGGAAGTTAGACCAATTTTGGTTAAGACAATGTATTTTTTTTTCTAGGAAATTAATTTAATTTCCTAGGGTGAAAAAATTAAATAATTTGATTTTGAAAGAAAAAATCAATTAAAGCCATGGTAATTAAGTTTGGGGGGTGGCTAAGCATAGTCAATTTTTATTCAGTGTTCCACCAAGTTTCTGGGACGGGGGGGCGTGGGTGCGGGGAAACGCACATTGGGGACGTGTAGAGACACCCCAAAATTTTGGGGTATTTTGGGGGACGGGGGGGCGGGGAGGCGCCAGGGTCCCTAACATAGGGGGGTCGGGCTCTAAAATTATAAAAAAGAAAAAAAAATTAATAAAAATATGAACCCCAACATATAAACATATCAATTCTTCATCCCATCACCATTTGCACACAGGATGCTTATGTTCTCGAATACTTTAGTGTAATTTAATGTAATCGTTATAGCCAAGCATATCATATTGATGTTTGTTTCTTTTTATTTGTTTCTATTTCGTTTTAAAATGACCATTTAGTGTAAAAGCCTAAAATTTAAGATGAACCATTTCTTTTTTAAGTAAAACAAATTAAAAAATCGAGGGCAGTGGGGGTCTACGAGAGCCCCCCATTTTCAGGAGGGGGCGTGTGGGAGCCCCCCAATCCGGGAAACTCCTAGACCCGCATTTCCCCAAGTTTTGCAGAAAGGGGGGCGCTGGGAAACGTTTCCCATGGAGCCCCCCAGCCCCCAGGGTGTGGGAAGCGTAGGGGACGAGCCCCCGACCCTAGGAGGCACGACCCCGTGGAACACTGTTTTTATTTGTAAATAACCCCCCTCATGGTCAAGATAAATTTTTGAAGATCTCCTAAGTGGGACTGCCCCTCTTGTTTTTCCAAAAATAAAAGATAAAAAATAAAAAATAAAAGATAAAAAAAAAGATAAAAAAAAAAAGATAAAGATAAAAGATAAAAGATAAAAGATAAAAAATAAAAGATAAAAATAAAAATCAAAATAAAAAATAAAAAATCAAAATTTGAGTCAAAGGAACTACTCCTAAGGTGGGCACCTAGTCATGGAAACCCTAGATCTAAGGGTTAAGCTTCATTGTGACATGGATCTATCTTTTTGACCATTGATTTGAAGAGGCGCCCTTGCTTTTGATTGGTGGATGGCTTGCAAAGTCAACAAATCTAGATCTAAGGGTGGAGGAGAGCTAGAGTTTAGATCTATGTTTTGGACCCTTGATTTAGGAGTGGGTTTGGGATCTTTTCAACTATAAAAGAAGGTCTCCCCTTCCTCATTATTCATTCTCATGCTAAGGTTATGCTGCAGAAATCTTTCTCTCTTCTCCTCTCATATTCTCTCAAGCATTTGGCTCAAGCCTCTTGCTATTGTTGTATTGAATCTTGCCCTAGTTGGGTTTAATAGAAGAAAGCTTTGGAGACAAATTGTTGGTGTGGATATCTCTCATTTCATGCTTGGATTAATGAGGTAACTTTGTGGATTTATCAATTTTTGTTGCACTTGTTTAGCTGTATTTTGTGGAGAGACTTGTAGGTAGAAGTACTTCTATCTTCATTTGTGAGTAGATTAGTAAGATTCTACAAAGTATTTTGTAGGCTTTATTTTTGTGCTCATCTCTTTGCTTACTTGTTGCAGCTCTAATAGATTTGTTTTGCAGGGATCTAAAGCTAAGAAGGGCTCCTCCAAGGGTTTCTTGTTTTCAAATCTATTTTTTTGGGGTTCTAGATCTAGGGTTTCTACCATTGTATAGTGGTAAAAAACCCATTTTTAGGGCTTAAATCTTTAGTATTTTAATTAAACATTTCAGATCTGATATTTTAGTAGCATTTAGGTGGCTGAAAACTAAAATAGCATTTAGGTGGCTGGAAACTAAAATAGGCCTCTAAACATCACATTTCAGTTATTTTTTCAATCAGATTTTTGCCCTAAATTAGTGATTTTTTTGGTCTAACTTTTCTGATAATTTCCTTGAGTTTTCTGTGATTTCCAACAAGCTCTGCTCGCTGGTTTGTGACAGGTTTTACACAGGTGAAGGGGAGGTGCTGCCCAAATTGGCCCACAAATACCTCAACCTTCAACCGGTTCCAAAAGGGGTTCAAACCCTTACCTTTCTCTCTTCTTTTCTGATATTTGCAAACCCCAAAGAGAAGTTCTCTTGGGGTATTCTCCAAAAGTTTATAAAGCATTTGCAATCTATATGTAAATAGATTAGGAAGTAGAGTAGGAAGTAGACCACTAGCTGATGTTTTTCCATTTAAAATAGATCTAGGTTTTTCAGTTTTACCCACCTTCTCCTTTAGGGAGATTGTTGTGTGGTTAGCATTCTTGGTTTAACTTAGTTTATTTTGAGCATTTCTTTTTCAAGCAAGCATCTAGATTAGTTTTGCTTTCTGTTCTATAGTTTAGTTGCTCCAAGTTGCTCAAGGTACTGGCACCGTGCCTTGTGGCACAAAGCTCGGTTTGAGGCTTGTGGGTTATTTTATTTCTGTAATTTACTTCCTGTCATTTAATTTTGCAAAGAGTAATATACAACCTGACATCCGTTCGTGTATCCTTTGCCCTCCGTTATCTCCCTTTAGGGAACTCAGATCAAGGGTATGAAAAGCGGAGGGGTTTGGGGGCTCTAGTTTAATAGGCATCCATCTTGCTATTTTTCTGGTTGTTTAAAACGATGACCTCGGAAGCTAGTTGGAGTAGAAGACTGCGGGGGTCTCTAGGTGTTCTACGTCCTCCTTGTTGAGCACTCGGGCATTCGGGTTTGACCTGGGAGCTACAGGTGGACTTGTTTCCACTATTTTGGGCGCACCAGCAATCCCTCTTTGACTTGAAAGATACTAGATTAGGGTAGTGACACCACTGGTTCGAAGACTTAATTGAACATTTAGACCCCCTTAAAATTTATTAAAATTTACAAGAGACATTGCAAATCGTCTTACCTATATTTTCGTTTCTGTATTTGCTTCAAAGTCCTTGCTTTTCAAGGCTTTCATTTTACAAGTACATCTTGCAAGCATCTCAATTTCATTTCAGTACCTTGCACTTTCAAATATAATATCTTTAAAGTACTGTGGCATGCTTGAGTAAAACATTGTTTAATGTTGTAACTTGAAAACAATCTGTCGTTTGATCTTTGGCATAATAACTTGCTCATCCGATGTATATCTTGTTTCCTTTCATGTATCATTGTATATTTGCTTAACCATTCTTTAGCACTTGTTCATATTGTGTAATTCATTTACATTGTTCATATTGTTAATATTGTAGATCTTGCTTAGCTTAGACAACTGTGGATAATCATTCTTAATTCTTTTGTAAGTTTGTAACTTGTAATCTTTTGACTCCATTTAATCTAGGCACTGATCTTGTAACCTTGTAACCTTAATCAAATAAAATCCCTTTAACTAAATTGTTAATAAACCTTCCTGTAGGGACTTGGGCTAAACGAAGGAGTTGGGAGACTGTAGTGACAGTGGTCCCCAGCTCTAACTTGCCCTCAAGGACACACAAAGCGGGTTGGAGACTTCCCCGTGTCATAAAGTGTGTATTAGGCGGCAACAAGCCCATCAAATCCATACTTTTTGGGAAGCATGCCTCTCCTTGGGATTCGTGCCCTCTCCTTGAGAAATGTGCTCCCTTTCTTTGAAAATCAAACTTACCAAATGCTCACTCTTGGAAAATGTTTTCCTTTGTCTTGCACACTACCTTAGGCTCTCTCTTATAACAAGAAAGTGACTTTTCGCCTTCCCCATCCCTAAACCCAAAGGCTAAGATTTTAATCTTACCTTTACATGATCAACGATTGAGATACTTTCCATCCAAAATCGGTTACATTTAATTATTAATAAAGTCACTATTCACTTTATGAAATATGTGCACTATTTTCATAAAGTCACTTTATAAAAATAAAACCAAGAAAACTTTTATAAAAAGTCACATTACGTAAGAGTCACTTTTAAAACAACTTTATAAAACACCATTACAAAGTCAAGTAGCCTAGCTAGTGCATGGTCACTTCTGCGTACAAGACAAAACCATGCAGAGTGCCTCCAGAGCTAAAATAGCTAACATTGCACAATATCTTGAGTGCCCTCCTTCTTGACCCATGGTTTTGGAGGTAGTTGATGGTTGTGGCACATGGTTTCACTGTATGGTACATTGTTTTGAGCTTTTCATTCTTGTATTGGAAAGCGTCCCACCTTCCATGCACATTTTGCTAGGATGCATCATTTATGGAGGAAATTTTTGATGAATTGGAGAGAGCACTCTACCAACGTTTGCTATTTTAGGCATGATTTGAGGTTTTTAGGCATTTGTCTCATGGACCTAGTAGAGCGTTCCCCTCTCTATTGCATCATTGGCACATTTTTAATGAATCATAACTACATCAACACATCTTTAGGGGGTGCCCACCTTTGGTAGTAACTTAATATTTTGATCCTAGATCCAAGGGAGGGCCTAACCACCATTTGCTTAACAGTCAATGGAACACTATTTTACATTATTTGTTGGTTAAAGACAACCTTGGAGAGTGCCCTCTTTATAGGTGATTGATACTCGAATTTTCACAGTCTCAAGGAGTAGCTCCTCTTGAAGAGTGGTCCTTTTCCCTTGACTTGGTATCAATTCCTATGGTTACAACATGTTACTATTGTGAATTTGGTCACGTCAGTTGTGAATTTTTTTCACAAGTGTTGAGCTTGCATGGTTTCATGGCTAGACAATTGGATGGGCATGTGGCACACTTGGATCCTTGCTTAAGAGTGGTGCTTAATTGATGATTATGGGGTGTGGGGTTGATGTGTTTTCAAATCATCGTGGTGTTAATTGATGATTATGGTGTGCTTAAAAAGTGAAAATGCTCATAAGATGCACACTCCTTGTAATTGATTATTAAAGGGATTGATGAATAAGGTAATACAACAATTAATTAACACTTAATTAATTAAAGGAATGGGATCCCATTAACTTAGGGTCTCCCTAAGTTTTGAAGTGTTAGAAATTGTGCTTTTGAAGTAATGGATTAATTGAAGTGTCTTACCTTGGGGTTTTGTAAGGTTTTATTGTGATTAATTAAAGACAATGAAGAAAAAAACTTATCACACTAATTAACCTTCCCGCTCCCTCTCTGGAGAGTCCATAGATACAATGTAAGTATCCATCCTGGTGACGACCAGGTACATCAAGGATCCTTCAATTGTCTTGTATGGATCAAAACAACATCGCCATCAATGTATCCATGTATTTACGGTTATCATGCTCGATTTGCTTAGGATCTCAACCGTGCTCTTCTTTAACTTGGGAAGGATTCATTAGTTTTTTTCCACACTATACATAAATAGGTTAGGATCCTAATCTCAAGGACTAACTCCCTCTGTCTCCTCAGAAATCAACGTAGTAACTCTTGTCCTTCAAGATCCATCTGTCATGACTCTAACTAGAAAGTAACTTCTTTTCATAATCGTTGAAGAGACGAACAACTGTAGTAGAGAGACCAACATCCGTTGGAGCCTTGTGCTTCTAATCGCCAATCTCTATATCAGATCATTTGGGCTTGTGGGTCACGTATCCACATATAGCTGGATGTATTAGGTTCTCGTCTTTCTACTTGTGACTGCTGAACAATCATGGATACCATTTAACTATTTCTTCTGGAAGTTATCCTTCTTCCTAGGCTAAGAGTCATGTTCCTAGAGGCTTTATCCTTCCGATCCTTCTGTTCTATATCAATGTGATCACTTGTCCTTCAGAACAAGTCTCATTATCTCTCCTTGTAGGCCATATCACATGGCCCTTTCTCTACAAGTCAAATCTTGTCAGATGGTTAGCAACGTTGCATAATCAAATTTAGTCAATGTAATGACAATAGTTCATACAGATACGTAGGCATGTTTAGCCAATGCTTTAATGCAACACACACATGGATACTGTCTGGATGCTTGCTATCTCCATTATAACATACCATCAAGAGTGTGTATTACTCTAAGCATGTTAGAAAGAGATGCCGTTCAAAATGGGTTCATGGAATGTTGTGCGACATTTTGGACTATTTAATGGTCATGTACAAATACCACATGAGCCTACTATACATCAATAAAAGAACTATATCACATACTCAACAAGGTCCTAAATCTAGTAATATAGATATGCATAAAACATATTAAGAAACAACAAGATCTAATCTACCAAAGCATGTAAAATCAAATACTTATCTTTTATTGTTTTGTGGGTGGGCTCCCACTGCCTCCTTTGAGAGTTCACTGATCTTCATGTTCTTGCTGGTTGTCCATCGCCACTTGGGTCTTCATATCATTTCCTTAACATAGGGAGTACTAGAATAAGAACTTTGTATGATCCTCATTCTTTGGCTTCTTCTAAGAGATGTCTTCATTGACAACTGCAGTTGAGGCTTCATGATTCCTTTTCTTTGAATCACGACAATATCTGGCATAGTGTCCATATTTATTGCAACTGTAGCAACGGATACCTGAAAGATCCTTCTTCCTCTTTTGATATAAAGTAGTATTTGATCTTCCACCCTTGCCTTTCTTTCCCTGAAACTTTCTTTCCTTACCTTTTCCTTTCTTGACATGAGATGTAAGGGCTTGACTTTCTTCATGATGTGTGCCATGTATCCTTCATCTTGCTGTAAGTCTTGTCTCTTCTTGCATGCAAACTGCCGAGATACGATCAAACTTAGGCAACTTAGGTTGCCCAACAAGACTCTGGATGAATGACTTCCAGGATGGAGGGAGACCATTAAGAGTGTTCATGACAAGTTCTTTATTATTGAGTGGATCTCCAATGGTGCTTAGTTAATTTTTCGACTCTGAGATCCTCATAAAGTAAGAGGACACTGATTTAGATCTTGACATCTTGAGATTTGATAGTTGATTCCTTAGGGCAAGAGCACGGTTAATATTGCTATCTTTGAATAACTTTCTCAAGTCTCTAAACATCTTCATGGCAGTTGTATTCTCAGAGATCTGAGGAACCAAATGGCCCTTCACTGAATCTACCAAGATTCTTCTTGCCCTAGAATCATTTCTAATCCATTGAGCCTTCTTGGCTTCCTCTTCTAGTTCAGGAACATTCTCATTCATGAACTTAAAGAGATCATTTTCTTCTAAGATAAGAAAAACCTTGGACTTCCATGAGCTGAAATTGGAAGTCCCATCAAGCCTATCTTCAACCTTCATGCCAATCATCTTGACTACAAAAGTGGATTAGAAACCCTAGCAGGAGCTAGGTTAAATTCGAAGTATGGTCTCTTGCAAAATTGAATCTACAGATAGATGTGCCCTATTGAGGCGTGTTGGAGCAAGGTAAAATTGATCCAAAGCTGTGGATATAACAGTAAAAATGTGGAATCCCTAGGTCTTGACCTTGATATTATTAGGTCAAAAAATTGAAACTTTACCAATCAAAATTTGGCCTACACATAAATATGCGCCCTAGGAGGGCGAGTTTCTCTATGCCCCTTTGGAGATGATATGAGGTGGAAAACACTCCAAAACGTGGATCCCTAGTTTCTGGCAATGACTTCTTTTAGCACTGCCCTGTAAACCAAGATCACTAAAAGAAAAACAAAGCATAGAAACAAAACAATGTGGAGCTCGTTTAACCACGATGATAAGAACAATCATCTCCCAACCTTAGACAAATCTATTTTTCTCCCCCGAGCTCAGACCTTCTAATAGAGATTAATGTACATCTAGATGGTAGTAGCACAAACCCCAAGAAACAAGAGAGAAACTTCTCGAAAGTGGAGAATCCCAGGAAACACTTTGTTAAATTTTCATATGCTTAGCTAAGACATCAGTATTTCATTTCATTTTCATAACAAAAGCATATAAACAGGATCACTGAAAGAAACGGCATCACAAGAACAACACAGATTTATTCTGGGAAAACTCTAAAGGGAAAAACCCAGCAAAAGCTTCCTCAATATAGATGCCCCAAAAAGGTAAAAGATAAAACCAGCAAGGAGATCAAAGACCTGATCCTCCTCCTTCTCCAGCTACTTCTCTCCTCCACAAGTGCGCTACTCAAGTGAGTGTGTGTGTTCCAAGTGAGAAACACTACACCTCTATTTATATTCATCCGTTCACTTAAGTTAACTCATCTGTCATGTAGGCTCGAGTTAATCATGTAGGCTCGAGTTACACATGTAGGCTCATGTAACCACACTGGGGTGCTAATGACCCCCCTTTACAATTAGAGGGGACTGCCTCATGACTCTTATTAGTTCTTCCGATTAGGAGCATCGGGGTACAAAGTAATCCAAGTGGTTCTCCCGGTAGGACCATCAGGGACCACAAAGAAGTACATATAGAATATTCTTCAAAGTTACAATATTTCAACACTCCCCCTTAACGAGAAGGGTATTCTATAACAACATCAACAACAACAATAATAGGAGAGAGATAGAGGACATCATCAACATCATCAGGGTGATACATCTATAAATCATTGGAAGCTTTTCAACATCATGTAGTCTTCATCTTCAATCTTTAGTCTTCAGCATCATCAATACTCTTACCGCTTCGATCAGCAACATCTTCAGCATCTTGATTCTTCAATCAGCAGCAACATCTTCAGCACTTTGACCTTTCGATCAGCAACATTTTCAGCACTTTGACCTTTCGATCAGCAACATCATCTTCAGCAGTTTGACCTTTCGATCAGCAACATCTTCTTCAGCACTTTGGCCTTTCGATCAGCAACAACTTCTTCAGCACTTTGGGCTTTCGATCAGCAACAACATCATCATCATACTCTGATCTTTCGATCAGAAACATCATCATGAAAACATCATGAAAACATCAACATCATCATCATCAAAATATCAGCATCAAAATATCATCATCATCATACTCTGATCTTTCAATCAGAATCATCATTATCATCAGCCTCTGATCTTTCGATCAGAAACATCATCAACCGAACATCATCATACTCTAACATCAACTCATCATCATATTCTGATCTTTCGATCAGTACGTCATCATCATCATACTTTGATAATACGTCATCATCATCATTAGGATCTCATCATCATCACATTCTGATCTTTCGATCAGAAACATCATCATCATCATCACATTCTGATCTTTCGATCAAAAAACATCATCATCATCAGCAACATCATAATCATAAGCAACTTCTGATCTTCCGATCAGAAAACATCATCATCATCATATTCTGATCTTTCGATCAGAGAACATCATCATTAGCAACTTCTGATCTTTCGATCAGAGAAACATCATCATCATCATATTCTGATCTTTCGATCAGAGAACATCATCATCATCAGCAACAGCATTATCATCATATTCTGATTTTTTAATCAAACAACATCATCATCATCAGCAACTTCTGATCTTTCGATCAGAGAACATCATCATCATCAGCAACATCTGATCTTTCGATCAGAGAACATCATCATCATCAGCAACATCTGATCTTTCGATCAGAAACATCATCATCATCATCACACTCTGATCTTTCGATCAGAACCATCATCATCATCGTCACACTCTAATCTTTCGATCAGGAAACATCATCATCATCATCAGCAGCCCACAGTACAAAGACAAAGAAGTCTTTGGATCTCTTTTGGACTCAAAATCCAAGGATGATGCAATCCTATCACATTCTTGACAACCGAGGTCATCGGATCCGTTCTGAACTGAGGTTCTGATCCGTTCTGAACTGAAGTTCAAGGATGATACAATCCTGCCACATTCTCGATGACCGAAGTTACACCGGATCCGTTCTGAACCGAAGTTCAAGGATGATACATCCCTGCCACATTCTCGATGACCGAAGTAACACCGGATCCGTTCTGAACCGAAGTTCAAGGATGATACATCCCTGCCACATTCTCGATGACCGAAGTAACACCGGATCCGTTCTGAACCGAAGTTCAAGGATGATACATCCCTGCCACATTCTCGATGACCGAAGTAACACCGGATCCGTTCTGAACCGAAGTTCAAGGATGATACATCCCTGCCACATTCTCGATGACCGAAGTAACACCGGATCCGTTCTGAACCGAAGTTCAAGGATGATACAATCCTCCCACATTCTCGATGACCGAAGTTACACCGGATCCGTTCTGAACCGAAGTTCAAGGATGATACAATCCTGCCACATTCTCGATGACCGAAGTTTCCTGCCACATTCTCGATGACCGAAGTTACACTGGATCCATTCTGAACCGAAGTTCAAGGATGATACAATCCTGCCACATTCTCGATGACCGAAGTTACACCGGATCCGTTCTGAACCGAAGTTCAAGGATGATACAATCCTGCTACATTCTCGATGACCGAGGTCACCGGATCACTTCTGGACATTTGTCCCAGGACGATACAATCCCTCTTCATTCTCGAAGACCGAGGTCTCCGGATTACTTCTGGACATATGTCCCAGGATGATACAATCCCTCTTCATTCTCGAAGACCGAGGTCTCCGGATCACTTTTGGGAAAGTGCCCAGGGATGATACAATCCCACTGCAACATCAATACTCCCCCTTTCGGGGAAGGTCTTTCCGAACCACACCAAACTTGTCTCAAAAGTGTTCGAACTTTACTCGGGACAAAGGTTCCGTCAACACATCATCATCTAAACCATCATCATCTACATCTTCAATATGTGAATACTAAACTATCACCATCTGTATCTCCAGTATGTAAATACTGAAAGCATCATCATCTATATCTTCAGTATAGAAATACTGAAAGCATCATCATCTATATCTTCAGTATAGAAATACTGAAAGCATCATCATCTCTATATTCAGTATAGAAATACAGAATCACCATCATCATATCTATATTCAGTATAGAAATACGGAATCACCATCATTTGCATCTACAGTATGTAAAAACATCATCTATATCTTCAGTATGGAAATACTGAAGCATCATCATCTTTTTCTTATCTCGTATGTAGAAATACTGGATTTCTATGTGTTATGACGGAACACAGGGTTCTCTGTCATCACAACTCTGGTTATCACATAGAATCACGGTAGTGTCCAACTCTAGGTTGAATAATCCTGACATCAGCTTCTGAAGCCATATGGCTTCACAACTAGTAGAGTAAGCTACTAAATATTCTGCTTTGGCTGTGCTTAGAGCAACACTAGACTACTTTCTGCTAAACCATGAAATCATAGCAGATCCCAGACTATAACATCCACCTGATGTACTTTTTCTATCTGAGATACTTCCAGCCCAATCTGCATCTGTGTAGCCATA